>JAYEVI010000358.1:0-100000 GCA_036346575.1 Dendrocalamus sinicus | reverse complement strand
AATGCATTTGAGGCCAAGTTCGGAGTTTCTAATGCTGGCAGTGAGCTGTATGTCATGGAGCAGTTCTATGACTACAAGATGGTCGATGACCGTTCTGTAGTAGAACAAGCTCATGAGATTCAGGCGCTGGCAAAGGAGCTTGAGAACAATAAGTGTGAGTTACCGGACAAGTTTGTGGCTGGCGGTATTATCGCCAAGTTACCATCTTCTTGGTCGGATTTTGCTACCTCTCTAAAACACAAGAGGCAGAAGTTCAGTGTTACTGATCTCATTGGCACTCTTGGTGTTGAAGAGAAGGCGAGGGCAAAAGATACTCGTGGCAAGAAAGTTGCTGCTGAGGGAGGTTCTAGTGCTAATTTGGTGTAGAAGAAGAATCCTCAGGCTTTCCATAATAAGAAGAAAAATAAGCCTATTGTCAAGCCCAAGGCTACTACTGAGTTTAAGAAGAAAGGCAAAGGAAAGGGCAGCTGCTTTGTGTGTGGTGATTCTGGCCATTGGGCTAAGGATTGTCCAGACCACAAGGATAAGCACAAGAAGTCTGCCAACATGGTTATTAGTGATGCTGGAGGAACATCGGGGTACGGTAATTATTTACCTACAGTTCTTTCTGTTTGTCAATCATCTGAGTGGTGGGTTGACACTGGTGCTAATATTCATGTGTGTGCTGATATTTCCTTGTTTTCATCTTATCAGGTCAGTAAGCTGTTCATGGTGTTGGTACGGTCGATCTGAAGTTTACTTCGGGAAAGACCGTGCAGCTGAAGAACGTGCAGCATGTCCCCTCCATAAAGAAGAATATCGTCAGCGGATCTCTACTGTGTAGAGATGGTTTTAGGCTTGCATTTGACTCCAATAAATGTGTCGTGTCTAAGTATGGAACATTTGTTGGTAAAGGCTATGAGAGCGGAGGCTTGTTCCGTTTTTCTTTGATGGATTCCTATAATAAATTTGTGAACCATGTGTGTAACGATGATGATGAATCTAATGTTTGGCATTCACGACTTTGTCATGTTAATTTTGGGTGTATGACGCGCTTAGCTAATATGAGTTTAATCCCAAAATTCACTTTGGTCAAATGTTCTAAGTGCCATGCGTGTATTCAATCGAAACAACCTCGCAAGCCTCACAAGGCTGCAAAAGAGGCGAGGAATTTGGCACCGTTAGAACTCATTCATTCCGATTTGTGCGAGATGAATGGTGTGCTGACTAAAGGTGGAAAAAAATATTTCATGAAGCTTATAGATGATTGCACTAGATTTTGCTATGTGTACTTATTGAAAACAAAAGATGAAGCGTTGAATTACTTTAAGATCTATAAAGCTGAGGTAAAAAACCAACTTGAGAGGAAAATCAAGCGGGTAAGGTCTGATCGTGGGGGAGAGTATTTTCATATGAGTTTACTTTATTCTGCGAGGAACATGGAATTATTCATGAGAGGACGCCTCCCTATTCTCCCGAATCAAACGGGGTTGCCGAAAGGAAAAACCGCACTCTAACTGATTTGGTTAACGCCATGTTAGACACTGCGGGACTTTCTAAGGAATGGTGGGGTGAGGCTATATTGATCGCGTGTCATGTCCTGAATAGAGTTCCTACAAAGAACAAAGAAGTAACACCATTCAAGAAATGGGAAAAGAAGAAGTTGACTCTCTCATACTTGCGCACCTGGGGATGTTTGGCCAAAGTTAACGTGCCAATTGTCAAGAAGCGCAAACTTGGACCAAAAATTGTAGATTGTGTATTTCTTGGTTATGCTATGCACAGCGTGGGTTATATGTTCTTAATTATAAAAACTGGAGTACCTGACGTGCGTGTTGGTACAATCATAGAGTCCAGAGATGCTACATTTTTTGAGAATGAATTTCCTATGAAATGTGATGTACCTAGCTCATCTAGTCAAGAACCTATAATTTCCCTTGATTCTTTTGTGCCGATAGAACATGTTGAGCAAACGCCTATGGAAAATCCT
Source organism: Dendrocalamus sinicus (assembly GCA_036346575.1). Lineage (NCBI taxonomy): Eukaryota > Viridiplantae > Streptophyta > Magnoliopsida > Poales > Poaceae > Dendrocalamus > Dendrocalamus sinicus. Next base: position 98,031 of record JAYEVI010000358.1, on the reverse strand, counting down.
GAGGAGGATAACAATGAAGTTACTTGAAAGAGTAAGAGACAGAGGATTGCAAAGTCTTTTGGTGATGATTTCATTGTATACCTCGTGGATGACACTCCAAGAACCATTGAAGAGGCATATTCTTCTCCGACACGATCGTTGGAAGGAAGCGATGCGGAGTGAGATGGACTCTATTATGTCTAATGGAACTTGGGAGGTCGTTGACCGTCCTTATGGGTGTAAACTCAGAGGATGTAAATGGGTTTTCAAGAAAAGCTTAGGCCTGATGGTACAATTGAAAAGTACAAGGCAAGGCTTGTGGCCAAGGGTTATACCCAGAAAGAAGGCGAGGACTTCTTTGATACTTATTCACCTGTTGCCCGATTGACCACAATTCGAGTACTACTTGCCCTGGCTGCCTCTCATGGTCTGCTCGTTCATCAAATGGACGTTAAGGCAGCTTTCCTAAATGGAGAGTTGGAGGAGGAGATTCATATGGATCAGCCAGACGGGTTTGTGGTAGAAGGTCAAGAAGGAAAGGTGTGCATGTTGTTAAAGACTTTGTATGGCCAAAAGCAAGCACCTAAGCAATGGCATGAGAAGTTCGATAGAACTTTGACATCTGCTGGCTTTGTTGTGAATGAAGCCGACAGATGTGTGTACTATCGCTATGGTGGGGGAGAAGGAGTGATCTTGTGCTTGTATGTTGATGACATACTAATTTTTGGAACCAACCTCAATGTGATTGAGGAGGTCAAGGACTTTTTGTCCAAAAGTTTTGAGATGAAAGATTTGGGAGTGGCTGATGTGATTCTTAACATTAAGCTACTGAGAGGAGGTAATGGTGGAGTTACACTTGTGCAATCCCACTATGTGGAGAAGGTCTTGAGTCGCTTTGGTTATAGTGACTGTAAGCCTGCTTCTACTCCTTATGATCCTAGTGTGTTATTGAGGAAAAACCGAAGAATAATAAGGGATCAATTGAGATACTCCCAGATTATTGGCTCATTGATGTATTTAGCTAGTGCTACGAGACCTGACATCTCGTTTGCTGTGAGCAAGCTAAGCCGATTTGTTTCAAATCCGGGAGATGATCATTGGCGTGCTCTTGAGAGAGTGATGCGTTATCTAAAGGCAACCGTGAGCTATGGTATTCACTATGCTGAGTACCCAATGATACTGGAGGGCTACAGTGATTCAAACTGGATCTCTGATGCTGATGAGATAAAAGCCACGAGTGGATATGTGTTCACACTTGGAGGTGGTGCTGTTTCCTGGAAGTCTTGCAAGCAGACCATCTTAACGAGGTCAACAATGGAAGCAGAACTCACAGCGTTAGATACCGCAACTGTTGAGGCTGAGTGGCTTTGCGAACTTCTTATGGATTTGCCGGTGGTTGAAAACCGATACCGCTATCACGATGAACCGTGATAATCGATCAGTAATTATCAAGGTGAACAGTTCTAAGGACAACATGAAGTCATCTAGGCATGTTAAGAGGCGGTTGAAGTCATCGTAAAGCTGAAAAACTCCGAGTGATAGCGCTGGACTATGTCCGCATAGCTAATAATCGGCCGACCAATTTACAAAGGGTTTATCACGTAATGTGATAGATAGTGCATCGAGTGAGATGTGCCTGAGACCCACATGAGTCATACCACAGTGGTAACCTTTTCTACGTGATCGGAGATCCCGTGAAGTAGGATGGTGAAACAAGCTGTTGGTTGACTGGGAGGAGAGACCTTTACATGGCTCATTTCTTCAATGATGCGCTTCTCTCCTATTCTGTATGGCAGGTTGGTTTTTACCTCAATGTGATCCGAGTGGCTTATTTAAAGCAGAGATGTCGGCCTACAGGACATCTTAGAAGGAACACACCTATATGAGTTCGACTGTTGGTCACAGTCTATGAGATTTGGGTGATCTCTAGATACTCATGAATAGGCATGGAGTATGACTTATATGCTCCAACCAGAGGGGATGCTTTAGGTAGCCTAGTACTAGTAAAGGAATTGGGTAAAGCTTGTTCGCACAAAACTGTCAATTCAAGGCATAGTCCATTGTTCAGTTGTGGATGAGTGTAACTCCTTTTCTAGGTGGATGTTCAACTTAACAGTCTCCATCGAAACACTGGTATATCAAACAACAGCAGAACTGAGAGCATTTCTCGTGTGCCTTGAAATTTGGTGGGGATTGTTGGATTAATTGGGCTTGGTCCATTTTAATTTAGCAATTAATCAAATGAAATTCCTAGGCCCACATGGAAAAACTGTTTAGTCCCATATGAAAAGTTGAATGGGAGTTACACCACTTTAAAAGGTGGAACGTGGTAACTCCCTTGTGGAATTGGAGAAAGCCAATACACGCGCGTGCTCGCTCGCCTCGCCACGCCGAGCCGAGCGGTGCGTGTGCTTGTGCGCGTGCGTGCAGGCGTGTCGGGTGCGGGCGCATTTTTCTTTATCTATTCAAAAATAGAAACGCACTGACTCGCAGTAAATAGTATTAACAAATGGCTGGCAATTACGGTGCAGTTACTAGTGAATTATGGTTGCGGTTACTTTCGAGTAATGGCTGCAGTTACTAGTGACTAATGGCTGTAGTTACTCTGGCCTCTTCATTTTTGCTGTTACAAAAGAACAGAGAATAAAAAGGCTCTCTACTCCATACGAAAAGAGGATAAGAAAGAACAGTATTCTGGTTCTGTTTTTGTGGCTGTTCTCTGCAATCTTTGGTCCAGAACTCTGCGCGCAAAGAGTTCTGGGCGAGTAGGCCTCCGAGACTCCGTCCGTTTGTGTACTTGCACGGGTAGGCGGGCGATCAATTTTTGGGGAGCGCATTGGCGCGACTGCTCAATCTGTGACGTCGTCTACTTCCTGGTGGTGAACTGTTCGCAAGATTGCACGACGAACATCTTCCTGCATCATGCCTCGTCCTGCATCACGCCTCGATCGACTACATCGAATAGGCCATCATGTCGACTGATGGTAACGGCGCATCTGGTGTCTCCGACACTGGCCCCGCCCGAGGGTATAACCTGAAATCTTCTCTGATGTATTTGTTTCTGTGCGCTATGAATATGTTAATAGGTGCTGCTGTTAGCTTGTTCGTTAGCGAATATGAATACATCATTGTTGAATCGCTTTTGTATGTCATATTTTATATGCTGAATTTCTGGATTAAAATATGCCAAAAATTGACTAGATATTCAACAGTAACACTACTACTTTGGTTAGTTTTGTGTTGGTTCGACAAGATGAAGCCAAGGGGGAGGGAAGTGAGGATGGTGAAAACATAAAGAATGTAATCACTATGGCTTATGAAGAAGACAAGGAAAAGAACCATGCCGGCGGCGGCGAGCAAACCCTAGTTTGGAACCTTTGGTTGGATGGAGTTATGTGTATGTTTTGTGGGCCTAATCATGGTGAAGAGAGAAAGAGAAAGTTCGTTTGGCTCAAGAGGAAGACATAACATCGATCAAGTTTTAGTGCTTGCAGTTATGTGCACAACGTTCAAGAAGCTTTCAATGCCAATTCTGGGATCTCTAATGCGCACAAAATACATATTTCGAAAGATAATGAAGTTTACTTTCCAACAGATCAAACGGTGCTCGAGTTGAAGTTTCCTACACAAAGTTTTGTTAAGATCACTGGATGCTGCACGGCCTATTTGGAGAGGCACGCGAGAGTTGCCAAATATATAGAGTCCGAGTATTGCAATGCAAGAGTAGGTAATATCCCTAGATGTTACGACCACATTGACTGATTTCAACTACGACTACGTATTCTTCGGATGTCGGCTTCGACCACTTGCTTGTAGATGACTTCGACTTAACTTCATCGATTGGACTGGTCCGATCAGTCGTAAGCAGTCAATCCACCCGATCATAAATCAGCAGTCGAATACAAGTAACTCTTCAGACTGCTCCGATTGCACGCGAAGCCATTTGGAGTGGTCCGAACATTCCGACGACACTCGAACCATCAAAAATGACTTAGATGAAGATTGGATGGTCTTAGCGTCTTTGCTGATCGGACTAGTCTGATCAGCTTCTTCTTTGTGGCCCTGGTCAATTTTCGCAAGCTATGAATAGTGACAATACGATAACACAAAAACTTTGGTGGTGCTCAAATCGCTATACCTTTTCTTGGTTTTCTTCTCTATTTATGCACAGCTTTACAAACTTAGACTCGAATACATAAATTGATTCTGAAACTAATTCGAATTCAACTCAACTCAGACTCGAAATCAGATTCGGCGAGATTATTTCCAACAGTCGCTGGTTCTCCTTATCTGGTGGGTGTGCGTGCCCTCGTATGTCGTTAATACAACATATTCATCCTTGGATATTCTCTAGACCTTCTGCTTTACGTTGCACCCTTGGTGAGTGCATCTGTAGTAGCATCTGCAGGAAGAGAATAACACGCTGTTTTGATCAGTTATGAGTTCACTCAAAGTGGAAAAGAAATGTTAACTGGCTGCCTTCCTTTTTTTTGCTTCTCTTTATTTTATCAATTATGAGTTCTACTGAACATCTAGAAAATTGAACTGAATTAAGGCTCCTAAAATTTTAAAGCAATTGTGGTTTAGGTTTGTAGACATCAAAATTAAATTGTCGTTTAGATCGATCTCTTATCATACAAAAACTTTGTCACTTGGGACATTTCGACTACTGCTGATGTTGTGGTGAAATAAAAGTATAAACTTGATATGATGTGAATCATTATGTGGCCTTTCGTTAGGATTACTAGCATTTAGTGCTTCCAACTATCTCAATAAGTATATGATTTCTATGCTTCCATCTCAACAAATTCTATGGGGACCCCAGGCGTTGAATACCCAAAATCGCCGCATGTGTTCTATACTAATCTCATCATCAATGGCTAGTACATGCATTAACAACATCGAGATCACATTCATACACATTGTATACAATTAATTTACAACAATAGGGTGATATATCAGCGATGAATAAATAAAGTTTACAACATAGGGGCGACCGACCAAATAAAATGTAAGTATCAAGAGCAAAGTACAATGGAAGATACGTAAATAAACAAAAACATCCGGTGGTGTGCCACCATAGCCCATAGGTAACCAACTAGAGTTAGCCTTTAGAAAGGCCCATCCTCAAATTCCCCCGTGCGGGGGGCAAAGTACGCGTCATCTAACATGTTATCTTTCTCATTATCTGAACAACAATTATTTAAGCAAGGTTGAGTACATTGTATGCTCAGTAAGACTTGTAGTATATCATAACATATAAATAAATGTAAGGCTAATAATAAGTAAAGCTCTATGCTACATTTATTTTTAGCATGAAGCAAGTTTCATTTGCAATATTGATAAGTAGTAATTTGCAACGGAATTATAAAGAGCATTTGACGTGTAATAAAATAACATTTATTAACATTAATAATAGTAAATCACTTTCATTCATAGCCCTCCTCAGCTGTGAACATGGAACAAATCCCAACCATGGGCATGGCACATGCGAAACAAACATGCCATCCCAACTTTTCTAACGAAATACTTTTGTAAAAATAAAAATTATACCCATCATGGCAGCATCCAAACATGCTCATGCCCGTGAGCATAGTTATTTAAATAGTTTTTAACACCCTTGACAGGTTCTACAACTTTACCCACATGAGATAGTCAAATATATTGTTAGCAATTTTACACTTCCTTTGGCATGTGACGAAATTGATTATTATATAGCCTTTACATTACCTAGACCTAACATTGCACCAACCCAATGAATATCGAACATCACTTAGATCCATCCCCAAAAGAGCATTTGAATCCTCACTTAGGTCCATGCCCCATGTGAAGACCCTCACTTAGGTCCATCCTCCAAGTGGACATTCACTGTTGTATTAGCAAGTTTTGGTCCCAACACCTCGGTGAAGGGAGCCCCTATGAGCAACCTTCCTGGAATGCCCTCACTATTTCACTCTACTAAAATGCAAGGCTAGACCTAGACAACTTAGTTAGCTAAAGCTAGGGCCTATATTGTACATGTGGTTGTACATTTAGATATAGATGTGCGGTGACAGTGTTGGGTCCTTAATTGACCCAGGTCAGAATCTTCCCCTATCTACATGTGAGATACCCTCTCATATTTGACATTTCATAATATAACTCATCTACATCTAAATCTTGGTTTTTCATTTTATTTTATATCAAATTAACAGAGCTTCCTCTTTTGGCCTAACATTTCAAAATCACCCATGTACATATGTAAATTTTCCAATTGATCAAACTTAGTAAAAACTATTGCGTGGCTAAGTATTTAGACCATATACTCAACGTAATATACCTAAAGTGACATTAGCTACTATTTAAACTATGTCCTAAAGGCTACAACAGTAAGGATATCAAATTTATAAGGAGGTTCAATGCATACAAGGGGTTATATTTCACTATTAGAAAAGGCTAATAGTAGACACCTCATCATAGACGGTTAACCAAAACTATTAGTATTAAATACAATCACAAATGGTTTTGGTTTAGAAACCGTCTGTGTTGCTACCAGCACTACAAACTGTTTGTGAAGAGATAATATCACAGACGGTACATGGTGAGCACCGTCTATGAAGTATCACAAACTGTTATTAATAAGAACTATATGTGATATTATGAAATATCACAGATGATGTTTTCTTTAAACCATCTATGATACTTCACAGACAGTTTGTATTAAATATCATCTGTGATAATTAAGTCATCACAGATGATTTGTATTAAAACTATCTGTATCATCTGTGATGATTAAGTCATCACAGACGATTTGTATTAAAACTATCTGTTATAATTCCAGTTATTAATTACAGACCCATCGACCCTCACAGACTGTTCTCACATGCTGCTACTTTGAGGAGGTGGGGTTTTGAGGCTATTTGCTAAAAGGAGACAGTGGATTTGGCAAGAATAATTGTAGATCCATTAAATTCTTGACTATCTACGGTTAATAATTTGTTCCTAGTTGTATTATATTTTAGATCTTGCTTTTGGTGAAAGGAGAATTGAAGATGGTTTAGATCTAGCTTGATGTAGACAAGATTATTTACATAGCATGGTTTAGGGTTTAGCCAATTCATAGTCTATTTCTACTTAATTCAATTTAGTTAATTAGTCTTGCTACATATAGCTACTTTAGATCATATATATCTAGTATACTAATTAATTAATTCAATAATTAATGCTAATTTGTTATATGTGTAACATAGGACCGAAGCTGGATGTACGCTGAAAACCATGTGAGTGAAGAATACATTAATGGTGTGTCTGCTTTTACAAGAGTTGCTGAGAAGGTTATGTTGAATAAGGGGGCAAAATATATATATTGTCCATGCATTGACAATGAAATCTGAAGATATTTAAGAACCGAGTGCAGATTGAAGCACATTTGATTCGAAGGGGTTTCAAAAAGGGGTATGCATGTTGAACCAATCATGGTGAAGAGCAGATTATACAGGAAATTAGTAATAATGACATCATCGATGAAGTCAACGGTATGCTGCCGGATGATATCAATTGTTGTTCTGATTTGAAAAGACTGCATGATGACAATCTAGATTAGATACTTCGTGATGCAGAAGGGAACTGTGATGAGAGAGAGAGAGCATGGTAAATGTGCTGCAAGTCAAAGTACACGAGGTTGTCAGCCGTGCTTGAACTGCTGAAATTGAAGGCATGCAACGGTTGGTCCAATAAGAGTTTCACGACATTGTTAGGTCTTTTAGTGGACTTTGCTTTCGGATGTGTAACATCCTAAAATTTTATTTGCATTTTATTGGATTTATTTGGAATTTCTTTGGTTTTTCTGGAATTTATTTCCAAAACCTAAAGCAAGAAAACTTAATTTGTTTATTTTCTAAAATCCAAAAAATAGTTGATTTTATTGTTCCTGAGTTCTCCTAGATTTATTGTGTTTTTGTGATTTTTCCAGAAAATTAAAAGGCCAATCTCATCTTAATTTCCTCCTAGGCCGACAAGTGTCCAACCCAGATTGTCTCCATCTTCGCGTGGACGAAACCCAGCCATCCGCTCAGCCGCCCTCTCTTTTTTCTCTTTACTCTCAGCGATTTGTGGGGCCCACCTATCATCTCCTTCCTCTCTTTCCTTCCCTTCTCCTTTCTCCTCTATTCACCATTGATGCCCACCAAGTTCTTAATGGTCGACCATTACTTCTTGTTAGTCGAAGCAAATACTGCTAATGAAGGCCCTCATCATTCCCCACTTCCTCTGACAGTTTTCCCCGCTCTAAGCCTCGTCATCAACCATGATCATGAGCCAGAACATCGACCATAAATCCAGTGAGCCGCCTCTCAGCCATTCCTCTACCCAGAGCCCTATAAATGCCTCTCGAGCATCTCCTGCTCACACCGCTCCTCTCCCACCCCTCAATTCTTGCTTTCGAGCACCCAAGACTTTCTGCACCGAGTTTCTACTCCGTTGGCCCTATGTCGACCTCTGGCGAGCATCTCCGGGGAGCTGTGACTCCTCACGCTTCGCTACCACTGCCTCCATTTTCACCGAGCCTGTATGACTATCCGTCACCCTTCGCCGATTCAATCCACTGCTAGCACCCCTTTGCCATCGACGACCAAGCTGCCTCCACCCCTTTGCCATCGATGTCCTCATAGTCCACGTGAGGTGCTTAACCCTACTCTGTATTTTTTGACCATGTTATGTCAACCGCTGCCGCTTTGATCACCGACCATGTTATTCTGACCATTGCCGCTCTCCTCAACTTTGACCACCAACCACTCGCTCCCAACCTTCAACCACTGACCACTCACTTCCAACCTTCAACCACCGACCACTCTATAGAGCTTCCTCTGCCGACCACTCTGTAGAGTTTCCGACTACTGACCACACGATAAGGTTTTCATCCACTGACCACTCTGTAGAGCTTCCGACCACCGACCATGATATTACCTCCAATCCCTCGAACCACATTATAAACTTCAATCCCTCTGACCACTTTATATCCTCTAATCCTTCTGACCACTTTATATCCTCCGATCCCTTCGACCACGTTATGGCCTTTGAGTACCGACTGGTTACTGTAGCTAAGAGTATCGATCGGTCACTATAGCACCAACCACTCACAAAATACTATAGCTTCAACTTCTGACCATGCACTGTACATCTGACCACTCAGACCATGGCAAAAATATTTCCAGAAGCCTGTACTACCTCATCCTAACTCCGACTGAACCCATTAAAATTTCTAAATTCTTCTAAAATCCTAAACTATCCATTTCTAGATTTTTTTTAATTCTTGAGATTTATTTGGTTTTTATTTGTATTTATTTGCCTTGCTTTTCATGTGCGTAGACTACGACAATTTCATAGAGTAAGATTTTGACAATTCATAGCACCAAGACTTTGAGCAAGGTAAGTTATAGCTTTGATCATGTTGCTTCCAGTAATTTAAATTATTTATGTTGTTTTTAAATTATTATGCATGCATATTTTTTATTCAAACTTAGTTTACAATTTGATTTAGATTCTTGTTACACACATTTCCTTGGTATACAACCAAACTTGTCATTGATCCTAAACATGCCTTGTCACCCTAGATAATAGCCTAGTTAGCACATTAGTGTTAACTAGAAATTTTATATATTTGCTTAGCCATGCTTAGAATGATTTAGGTGGGAATAATTGTTCCACATAAAGTGACGAATTCTAAAAATTCATTCTTAACTTCAGCGAGTCAATAAAAACTATGAAATTTTGATAAAATAAAATTGTAAAATCTGGCTTAGACATAAGCATTGGTATGGTGGTGGGTGCATGCTTGTTCTCATTGCCGTTTGGTGACACAATGATGATACCAGGCACAAGGGGTATGTGGGTAGTGCCTAAGTCAAGTTAAGGACCGGTTTGTGAGCTGCTATTACAAAGTCACACCGTACTACCATAAGTCTGGTATGGGACAGACCAGGGTAAGTAATTTGTGAAGTTCCAACTTTGGTTTCGCTATAGGCTTAATGTGAGCGTGGTGTAGGCCACGAGAAGTCTCACATGGCATAAGAGGGGCCCCAACTTATGGATTCATGCTATGGTGAACCCTTAGTGGTAGCATGACCAATTTAGTAGCTAAACATTGTAACGGCCTTGTCATGAGCTCTTAGCCGCACACCTAAGGCAGTGTGCTAATCACGTGGCAAAACAAGAGGATATGTCTTGTGGGTAGAGTTGTACACCTCTAAAGAGTAACAAACTATCCTGGATAGTCGTGTCCACTGTCAAGGACATGCAGAGTATGGTTTTTCATAGATTAGACTTTGGTTTTAAAAAATCTGGTTTATGGAAAAATGTGAAATCTTTTGGAAAGATGGACCAGGTGGGTACACATGCTTAGGTTAGTGTTCAGTTGGTGCCTACACCAACGATATTATTTTAATTAAATGTTGTTTCTATATGTAGTATTACACTCAGCTTTTGCACTTACTTTACAATATTTACTTCAATATTGCTTTTCACACAAATAATGATATTATGCCTTCCTTTGACAATATCCATGCATTCATCAATTCTGTTAACTCTCCTAGTGTAAGTTGTGAAGTACTTTATGTGCTCACCTTGCTTAAATCTATTGCCAGAGGATGACTTCATCAACTGTGATGAGGGATGTGACGAGTAGGCTACGTCTTACAGTCATTCGCCTGTGGGCAAGCAGGATGGCCTGCTAATTTATTTGTCTTCCACTGATTTACTTTTATGTTGGCTTTGAGCCATGTTATCGTAAACCTTGGCCATAAGACCGTATTCTTTGTTTATAATAAAGTTTGTCGTTATGCATGATATGCATCCATGTTAACACTGTGGGCACTAGCTTTTCCTTGACTAGTGCGATTTATACAGAGGGTTCTGAAGTTGTTGTTCCGGGATTTGACTGAGATGGTATCAAAGCCACCCTGGATGAGTTGAGCTCCATGGCACAGAGGCTCCATGTAGCAGAAGAAGAGCTAGCCAAGTACCATATTGAGGATGAGTGTTCCTCCATTACAAGGGATAACTTTTTTGCCACCTAAGAAACGCAGCACGTAGGATGAGTAGTATTAGCACCCAAGAGTTATAAGTTTAAGTTATAGAGCATTACTTGTGAGCTATTATTCCTTTCTTAATAGCCTCAAGGTTATAATTATAAAATTCAATAAAGTGTTTTGTTTGGCTGTTATTCAAGTTTAATTGCTTCTTTGTGCTCTGTTGTGGGAATGTTACAAAGACTTTCTCCTAGTTTTCTCTTCTCTAAATCTGGAAGAATTTAGCAGATGGTGAACACATGAAGGAACATCAACGATAAGACCAACACAGAAGCTCAAGGAAGTCAGTCTGCTCCCATGCCTCCACCTCTGCCAGTAGCCAGACCTGACTGGGCTCAATTAATGGAAATCCATAACTAGTTGATCCACTTGTTAGCTCAAACTATCAACAACCTAGCTCAGCAGGCTCCTCTAATGCTAGCTCAAGCCCCTTAGTCCAGACTATCCGAGTTTTTGAGGATAAGGCCTCTGATTTATTGAAGCAGCACCGAGCCAATGGATATTGATGATTGGCTCAGGGTAGTTGGGACGAAGCTAGACATTCTGAAGTGCAATGACCGTGAACGAGTTTTGTTTGCTTCTCACTAGTTAAATGGACCTGCATCCAAGTGGTGGGCACTGCCTCTCATGCCAATCCTCAAGCCATTTCATGGAATGAGTTTGCTTGTGCAGTGTTTTTTGCAAGGCTCACGTACCCACCAGTGCTATAACTTTGAAGAAGAAAGAATTCAGAGCTCTACGTTAAGGCAGCCGCACAGTGAATGAATATCTCCAAAAGTTCAATCAACTGGTGCGTTATGCACCGGAAAATGTGCCACTAATGAGGCAAAATAGGAAAGATTTTTGGAGAGCATGAATGACAATATTTCAGTGCAGTTGTTATCCAACAACTATGTAGATTTCCACTAGTTGGTTAGCAAGGCCAATCGCCCGGAGGGCAAGTTCATAGAAATGAAAAATAGAAAGAGAAGAATGGCTATGCAAAAGGTTAACTCTAGAGGTTTTTCCAAGGCTCGTGGTACCCCGCCACAGTCTAGTAATTTCAGGCCGTAGGTTAGTAACTTCAAGCCACAATCGAGCAACTTCAGGCTAGCAGCAAGCCGCCCATTCTGCATGCAGTTCATGTCCTTCCTGTTGGTGGTCAAGTGCAGAAGAGTACCACCACACCTGATGGAGTGACCTATTTCTATTGCAAGGAAATAAAAGCATTTTGCTAAGTCTTGCCCTAAGAAGCTCCAAGCAGCAACTAATGCGGGTGTATCCATAAGCCAGAACCAAGGGCAGCAGAGCGAGGTAACTCGAGGCCAGGCGGGGTGATGCGATGGAGACGATGCAGTTGATGCTAGTACAGGGGAGACGGAACCGGGATGACGCGCATGCAAGAAGACGCGGACCCGGCTGGTTGGGATGAGCAAAGAAGAATCGGGGGAAGAAGACGAAAGAAGGATGAAGAACGCAGAGAAAGAAAGGGGGCCTGGCAGCAGAGAGGGGAAATGGGAGGGAGGAGGAAGGAGAGAGAAAAGGTGAGGCCCACATGTAAGAGAGAGGGCAAAAAAGGGAAAGGGAAGAAAAAGAGAAAATGAAAGGCTCAAGCAAAATTTTGAAATTTGGATTTTTATTTAAATTTTAATTTACATTAGGATTTATTGATTTTGAGTTTTGCATGATATTCAAAATTTGAATTTGCAATTTAATTATTTAGATGCGAGTTTTTAATATCCCTTTAGCCATTTCTTTTCTTTACCTAGTTAAATTGAATTTCAAATTTTTATTTCCTTTATCTAATATTTGAATTTGAATTTGTGTGTAGATCCTTAAATTTTCCATTTCTTTTATTTACACCATTATTGTTTTTACTTGGATATTATTTCTCAATATATTTAATTGCATGTTACAAAACTCAAAAGATTTTAAATAAATGCTCAGAAGAAATTTGATTGCCAACAAAATACAAGACAAAGTTTTAAAAATTCCATATTTTTGAACACTTGAAATTTAGGATGTTACACGGTGTGACCAATTTGGTACCTGAACATTGTAATAGCCATGTCATGAACTCTCAGCCGCACACCTAAAGCAGTGTACTAACTGTGTGGCAAAACGAGAGGGCATGTCTTGTGGGAAAAGTTGTACACCTCTATAGAGTAACAAACTATCCTGGATAGTCGTGTCCATAGTCAAGGACATGCTGAGTATGGTTTTTTATAGATTAGACTTTGGTTTTACAAAATCTGGTTTATGGAAAAATGTGAAATCTTTTGGAAAAATGGACCAAGTGGGATGACTGTGGTTAGGTTAGTGTTGGGTTGGTGCCTACACTAACGATACTATTTTAATCAAATGTTGTTTCTATATGTAGTATTACACTCAGCTTTTGCACTTACTTTATATTATTTACTTCAATATTGCTTTTCACAGAAATAACCATATTATGCCTTCCTTTGACAATATCCATGTATTCATCAATTCTGTTAACTCTCCTGTGTAACTTGTAGAGTACTTTATGTGCTCACCTTGCTTAAATCTATTGCTAGAGGACGACTTCATCAACTGCGATGAGGGATGCAATGAGTAGGCCACGTCTTGCAGTCGTTCACCTGTGGGTAGGCTGGATGGACTGCTACTTTATTTATCTTTTGTTGATTTGCTTTTATGTTGGCTTTGAGCCATGTTATCATAAACCGTGGCTATAAGGCCATACTATTTGTTTGTAATAAAGTTGGTTGTTATGCATGATATGTATCCCTGTTAACACTGTGGGCACTAGCTTTTTCTGGACTAGTGCAATTTACATAGGGTGCAGAACCGAGGAATATAAGGTTTGAATTAAGTACAGATGGAATGAATCCTTTCGGTAACATGAGCAACTGACATAGCACTTAGCCCATTACTCTTTACAACCTTCCTCTTTGGTTATGTATGAAATGGAAGTATATGTTGTCAATACTTATCCAAGGGTTAAATCAACTTCAGAATGATATTAACGCGTACCTAGTACCATTGATGGAAGATCTAAAAATACTATAGATCGAAGGGGTACAGGTATGAGATGAGTACAAATGAGAGAACTTCACTTTACACTCCTTGTTGTTCTGCACATTAAATGATTATCCTACCCTTGATAACCTATCGGGCCATAGAACAAATGGGGCTTAAGATTGTACTCACTACTTAGATGATACCGAGAGTGTGTGAATGAAGCACTCATGCAAAACCATGTACATGCATCACTGTAGGTTCCTTCAGAGGGCTTGATGAAGAAACAATTAGATAGAGAGAAGGAGTACAGTTCAGCTCCAAGGCATTTAAGCAAAAAACTGGTCTATGATGTGGTTAAGAATTTAGATGTTGTGCTCAAAAAGGGACATAAATCGAGGACTAGTGAGAAGAACATTTGGAAGAAGAGATCAATATTTTGAGACTTACCTTATTGGGGCACCTAGAAATTTGCTACTGCATCAACGTCATGTGCGTAGAGAAGAATGTATGTGACAGCTTGATTGGTCTCTTACTGAACTTTTGTGACAAAGCAAAGGATGGTGTTACTGAACGGCTTGACTTGGTTGATATGGGCATTAGACCTGAGTTAGCACCAACAAAAACTGATAAAGGATGAACGTACCTTCCCCCTGCTTGTTATACTCTGTCCAAGGCCGAGAGAACTGAACTATGTCAATGCTTGCATGGTGTGAAAGTTCTGTCTGGTTACTCTGCCAACATGAAGAAACTTGTTTCGACAAAAGATTTGAAGTTAATTGGCATGAAGTCTCATGATTGTCATGTGTTGATGACACAGATGCTCTATATTGCAATTAGAAGTATTTTGCTGATCAAAGTCTGAGAGATAATCATGAGGCTATGTTAGTTTTTAACATAATTGCTTAGAAGGTGATCTTGAAGGACTAGATGGTCTACCGGATGGGTGGTGACGACTCTATGTCATCATGAGATATATTTTCCTCTGTTGTTTTTTGATATACTGATCCATCTCATTGTTCACATTGTGTGGGACATAAAGATATGTGGGCCCATGTTCCTATGTAGAATGTACTCGGGAATTCTCAAGTCCTATGTACGGAATCTATCTCGGTCGAAGTGTAGCATCGTCAAATGTTATGCAACCAAAGAGGTCATTGAGTTCTATGTCGATTACATGGCTCAGGTCGAACCGATAGGTGTGCCTCGATCTCACCATGTGGGGAGGCTCAAGGGTATCAGGACCATCAGAAGGAAAGCAATCATTGCAAATATGGATGCGTATACTCAAGCCCATTTCATGGTCGTGCAACTCATGAGTGAAGTGTCCTCGTATATCGACCAGCACCAGAACGTGCTTTGGTAACAAAATCTAGAGTGGGCAGATATTTGGATCACGCAATAACACAATAGTCAGTTCAACCAATGGTTGAAGGAGCGACTCGCTTGGAGTTTGTCAAGTGATATGCATATGAGAATGAGTCATATATATGTGAATTTGTATTTATGTATATGAGAATATGTGATATATATATATATATATATATATATATATATATATATATATATATATATATATATATATATATATATATATATATATATATATATATATATATATATATATATATATATATATATATATATATATATATATATATATATATATATATGTGTGTGTGTGTGTGTGTGTGTGTGTGTGTGTGTGTGTGTGTGTGTGTGTGTGTGTGTGTGTGAATTTGTGTTTATGTATGTGAGAATGAGTATCACAGATGGTTTTAAAGTAGAATCATCTATGATGTGAATTTATCACAGATGGTTCTAAAGTAGAACCATCTGTGATTTGAATTATTACAGATGGTTATAGTTTAGAACCATCTATGATATCCAACCTATTTATATTTGCTAGGTTTGCTCGCGCTCCCACGCACTCAGGCTCCCGCTACTCCTCCCCGGAGCCCACCGCCTCCTCTCCCAAGCATGTCGCCTCCTCCCTAAGCATGAGCCACCGCCTACTCCCCGGCATGCCTCCTCCCCGAGCATGTCACCTCCTCCCTGAGCATGAGCCGCCGCTTCCTCCACGAGCACGCCACCCTCATCCCCGGCGTTCCTCCTCCCCAAGCAAGATAGTTACCCCAGTGATGATCTCAGTGCTCTGCTCTGTCCTCATGGGGTACAACGTGCATAAAGTTTGCCGTGCAAGTAGTTCAGTTCATTATCTTTGAAATTTTATGAATAGTACTAGCACTGGGAGATTGCATAATAGATTGTGGGCTTTTTGAGATTGCTCGATGAGGAATCTTGTCATATTAGAGATCATTGTGACTATCAATTGAAGCATTCTGTCTGCTTTCTATTTTGTCGATTGCTAAGATAGATACTTCTGTTTCGGTATATTTTACTACTGTCCTAATTATTGCTAAATTTAGTTGATACCACAGTAGCATATATCTAATATATACTTTTGGTTATTGTCAAAACTCTATTGGCACTGTAGTAGTAGTTCTCTATTTCTATATGTGCTTATAGCATGTATTTGACTTTGTGTCTTATGTGAGGTAATTTATACAATGTCTGACTAGCAGAATAGTAAAGAGATAGTTACTTAGATTATTGATATATTGACAAGAGTGAAAGAAGGCCAAGATTTAATATTGTGCAACTCCTTAATTCATAACTTTAATCTATGCAATATGCAGTTCATAAATGCCCACTTTCTTGTATAGTTCAGCATATTATCATGTGTTAATGATATGTATATTTTATCAATTTTGAGAGATAATAGGTTTATCTTCATGTCATTTACATACTACTGGATATATGCTTTACTTTTAATACTTGGATTTGGAATTAACCTGAAATTAGTGCTAAAATTGCTTAATTTCCAACAATCCAAGCCATAGAGAAGGCAGTTGGGGCAAGGCTCGAATTGATTCTTATTGTCATTTATTACTGGCAACCAGTTCACTGGTACTTTTTGTTTCTTCGTCACTTCTATTATGTTGTGAAGATGTCCTCCACTCATTCTTCGTCATCATCGCCTCATGAGTGTGATGCACTATCCTCTAGAAAATCTAAGCGCTATAGATGAGGACTATCGAAAATGCTCGAGGGTCAATTTACAATCACGGATGTTGATGCGTCTAGGACCCCTCCCAATCCTTGCCGAGCAGTATCCGCATTCTAGATAATGGTGAGAATAGTTGCACAGGAACAGATTGAGATCATGCATGATTCATGGAAGAACGCGAGCAAAGATCAGAAAAATGAGCCAGTGATAGAAAATTTTTGATCGTTCAAGATCGCGGAAGAACACTAGGCCTCCATGCATTACTAACAGTGTGCAAAGCTTGGAAGAACTTCAAGAACATGCTTATCAAGCAATACATGTAGAAGGATCTATCGTTCTTCTAGAAGTATCCATTTTCTGGAATTGTAATGGCAAGAGTTTATGGTGAAGAAAATGATAGATAATTTTAGGAGTGAAAGTGCAGTGCACAGGGCCCTCCAGGAAAAAACACGCACCCGCATAGACTCAGCACCACTGTGTATGTAGGTAAAATCTTGCTATGGAGGAAGGAGGACGAGCAGGCAATCCTGTGGGAGGCCTCGTCACTATTTGTGTGATCCCTAATGAGTGCACCTGAAACTAGGTAAGAGCGAGGTCATCTACTGTGTCATCGGGGGCCATCTCCTTTTGAAACTCTGCATACGTGGAAGTATCCCATCTCCTAGTAATATATCGAACTACCTAGTTTGTAATGACTCCATAACTTCATAGGAAGTGAAATGATATATCGGGCTCTTGTAGGAAGCGCTAAGTGTAGAATCTTCCCAAGGCTTATTCCATGTATGTCTGTGGCTCTGGGAAACAAGGAGCACCTGGGTCACGCAAGAGACATTGGTCTTTATGTTCGATAGAAACATGGTTTCTCAGAGGACTCCAAAGTGTACTAGAGTAGGAAGAGAGCCAAAGTTGAGCATTAGGCATGGCTACGAGAGGAGCTTAAGACATCCCTTAGAGAGGAGATCATTGATGCTGTCAGAGATGAGATGCAACGACAGATGGAGAGCAGGTAGGAAAGGTTTAGAAAAAAATCAGTTGGAAGCCTCCACCACTCCTGTGCTAACTAGCCCCCAACCATCGGAGTAGCTGCGTGTCCAACCCTACCTCGGAAAGCGACCATAGATTTCCTGTCGATGATATCCAATTAATAATTATTATCTCTGGAAAGCTCAATCCATTGATATGCCTGTTGGAGTAGCTAATTTTGTATCGTTATGTAGATGGCTACAAAGTACAAGCTCTAAGTGAGTGTGGGACCCGGAGTAGAAACTTCCGGACCCCCCTGTGCATTACAGTACTAGTCCCAGATCAATGCTAGTACACACAGATAATCAGAAAAAATGGTACATTGTCATCCACGATTTATTACAATAATAACTGAAGTTTACATTGGTCATTGCCTTACAAAGGTTCACAGAACCTTAAAACGAAAATAAACACAGCGGAAGCAAAAAGTAAAATAATCGACCCATCAATCTGCCACAGGCAATTGACTGGGGAAACGAGTCCTAATCATCCGGGAAGAAACCACCGTATCCACACTCGGCACAGAAGTCGTATTCTCCAGCTTGAGCTTCTTCATTCTCTGCTAATGTATTTGTAGAGCAACATGTGAGTACAAAATTGTACTCCGCAAGTCTTGGGAAAGATGCATAGATGCAAGGCTTCACAAAGGAAGGCTATATGGTTCTTTTGCAAAAATCAGCATTTTATTTCAAATCTACATAATTACTTCAAAGGCCATTTGATAAACATCTTGTTTTTCATAAATGAATTTAGATAAATAACTTAGTGAAGGTTAAACCACCAACACTAAAATCTTAGGCTAACTGCCAACTTTCAAAACTCGAGTTAAGCCACCGATCCGTTACACCACCAAATTTAAATCACGAGAGTTACACCACTCCCGAGTTTGACAAACCATTTTATTTTGAAATCAAAATCAAACTTCTACCATGTGAATGCATTCCTTGCCCGCCCTTGACCGTGGGCACGGCTATTCGAATAGTTTTTACTCTGCAGAGTTTGTACACTTTACCCACAAGAGATAAATTATCTTAATAGTCAACATGCTTCCTTTGGCATGAGACCCAGATAAAATATCACAAAGCCTTTCACCTACTCCAATATAGCTAGATACCACCCGCTAAGGTTTCACCACAACTCGAATCCACGAGTCGGAGCCCTCTTGCGCCGTATGAGTACAAATGAAACCTGTCCCTCACTATGAGTAACCAGACACCACGGCACTCAATACACCACTGGTGATATCTAAACTACACCTTTATAGGTTAGTTAGCTAGGTCGCACCCATATAGACTTGTGGTTGCACTGTTTTGCTCGGTTTGGACAAACACAAGCGTCGGTCCTTAAACGACTGGGTGGTTCATTCACAATTCCAAAATTCTCGTGCTAATCGCACTCACCAAACCTTCCATCCACCCTTGTCAACTTTTCCTTTGAAATTCATTTTTACTTTTAAATTAACAATGGTAACATCCATTACCACTTTTCAAACAAATCATTTAACAATGGTAACATCCATTACCAATGTTCAAACAAATCATTCATCAAAACATTTAGCAAACATGCTACTCATTTGAGCATTATTACATTGATTTGCTACGCTAAGCATTTGCTAGTATTTAAAAATTCAACAGATGTAATACTAACTCATTATTGAGTCAAAGGGATATCCTAAGTTGACAATGGTACAAGGTAAACAATTTTCAATGGAAGGTATAACAAATTGGGTATTTAACTAAATTTTCTAAATCAAATTATCACTTGATATAACATAAGCATGCAATAATTTAAAATAACTACCTAATCATTTTATAAATCATTTGAGCAAGTTGATCAAAGAAAACCTGCAAAACATAGGATCAAAATGATCAAAGGAGACTTGCCTTCCTGTGCTGGGTTGAAATTTTCCGGGGCTTGCTCTTGAAGTTCCTCGGACAAATCGGTCTCTACACGTAAATCAAGAAATCCAAATAAATAAAATAAAATAAAAATTCAAAAATTGAAACTAAATATACCAATAGAAAGATTAGAATTTTAGATGAATTTAGAAATTTGAATGGATCAATTTGGAGCTAAAATGGGCAAGATATGGCTGTTGGAAGTTTGAAATCAGAGAAAATGGAAAAAGATAATTTCTGGAATTATCTTTTAACTGAAAATGAATTATGATGTCAGCACGGATTTTCTTGGAATTATTTTACAAAAGTAAATTCTAATTATGACGTCAGCAAGGGAATTAAAATAAAAATACAGAAGCCGACATGTGGGCCCGGTCTACGGTGGACCGAGTCCACGGACCATTACAAATGCTGACGTGGCACGCGGAAATGCGACACGTGGCATCCGACGTGGCGCTGACATGGCACCCGGATCGGGTTTTGCTGACGTGGCGGCTGACGTGGCTACTCGTGGCATGAAACGTTGCTGGACACGCTACCAGGGTCGACGTGCTCGTGATCGGGCGGGCCGACGTGGCTCGAGCGAGCGCAGCGGCGCGGATCGGATGGCCTACGCCGACACGTGGCGCATCGGCCGCGAAACAAATCTGATGAACAGCCAAGATTGGACGGCGGTGCGCAGCGATCGTCCGATCTCGACGCGTGGCGAAGCTCGCCGCGCGGCGCCTACGCGGCGACGCGACGCGAGCGCGCTGCTGCGCGGCGACGCGACGCGGCGGCGAAACCGAGGCGGGGCGCGGACGCGGACGGCCGAGATGAGGACGCGTAGGTGCATCCGAGCCGTCGAGGGATGAGCGGGTGAGATCGCGCGGCGCGGAGGCGGGAAACCGACCGATCATCGACGCGTGGTCGGGCTCGCCGCGCGGGCGTCGCGCGAGACGCGCGCGCGGCGCGCGCCGCGCGGCGGCGCGACCGAGTGACGGCGTGCGGGAGCGTCTCCTCGCGCGCGCGACCAAGGGGCGGCGCGAACGGAGGGCGCGGCGAGGACTCACCGGCGGCGACCAAATCCCACCGGCGGCGACGGTTTGAACGGCGACGACACGCACGCGAGAGAGGAAGAGAGAGGGAGAGTGCGAAGGGGTGAGAGTGGTGGCCGGGGCTCATTTTATACACGGCGGAGATGGAAATGGCCGCGCGAACCTCGCCGGCGAGTTAAGACGGCGGTTTCCGGCGCACACGGCGGAGTGGGGTTCAATCGAGGGGTAACGGCGGCGGTTGAATGCGCACGACAAGACGGCTCTCGGGGTTCATGAATGGCGAAAGTAACGGACGGACGGCGGGTCGGAGCTCGGCAACGGCGCAGAATGGCGGTGACGCCAGAGGAAGAAACGGCCGTGGAGACGACGGCACGACAGTGGGGACCACCGGCGGTGACCTACGCAGACCGGCGGTCTCGACGGTGGGGCTCGCTTGTCGGCGCAAAAACAAAAGAAACTCAACCTCGTGCGCGAGCGGGCTCAACGCGCGCCGAGGAGCGGGAGGAAGAGAGCGGCGGTGTAAACCGGCGGGCGGGAGGCACCGCCTACCCAATAAGGGTAGGTAATCCTTTGAGGATTAGCTGCGGAAGCCGGCGGATGTACGACACGTGGCGCACGGAGAGGAGAGGAGGCGGGATGGCGCGACGGCGGGATCGGTCCGGCGGAGATGGACGGATGGATGGTGACAAGTGTCACCGAGGAAGGGTTTTGATATTTAAATTTTTTATATATTTCAGAAATCAGTAGGAGGCTTTAAAATAGTCAGAAAAATACCAAATAAATTCCAAAAATTGCAGAAAAATTCACATAATTCACTGATAATGTTTTGAACATATGAAAAATATTTCCAACCTATTTTGATATTAAATTTTTATTTTTAAACAGAACTTTATATTCTGAAAAATCCAAATAAATTGAGATAATTAATTTAAAATTATTTCTTCCAAATAAAGCAAAAATTGGGATGTTACAGTGAGATATGCCTTCATTGCCCTGTGCACTACTTGGGGCCAAGTATATTCATCTGGTGCTAGGGCCTTAGTGCATGGTGTAACTCTAGTGCTAGGTTTCACAAAAGTGAATGTGGATGGTGTTCATGCTAATTCTGAGGTCCTCAAAACCCTGGATGAGGTTTGAGGACTAACCTTAGCGAGGCAGGACACATCAGGGTATTCAGCCTGAATGAGGTATGGGGACCAACCCTGGACAAGATCCAAGGACAAATATTGGCGAGGTGTGACACATCGGGGGATCCACTCTGGATGAGGTCCAGAGACCAACCGGGGATGAGGCCCGAGGACCAACCATTACTACAAAATAAGCTATACTAGAAACCTCATCATAGACGGTTCATGGGGAACCATCTGTACTGTTATTATCACAGACGGTTTTATAGGAGTGACCATTTGCCATCTGTGATGAGCCACTATCACAGACGGTTTATACTAATAACCATCTGAGATAGTTCACAGACGGTTATTAACATAAATCGTCTGTGATAGTTGAAGACATCATAGACGGTTCATATTAAAAATCATATGTGATAATTCATAGACGGTTATTAACATGAACCGTCTGTGATATTTGCACACATCATAGATGTTTATTAATAGGAATTGTCTGAGATAGTTCACAGATGCTTATTAACATGAACTATCTGTGATAATTACAAATGGTTTGTGGTTGGACATGTCTAGGATACGCTGTGTTATTAATTAATACCAAGCCAAATCAGTCCCAATAGATCTATCCTCATTGCGCTGCATTGAAGGAGGCAGTCGGCTTTGGGGAAGCATTCTAATTGTAAATCTAGCTACTTGTAGATCGATTTGTTCTAACTTGGTGATTAGAGGTTGGTATTGTTTTTAATTTATATGCCTTATAATAAAGAGAGATGATAGCTAGATTTAGATCTAACTTAATTGGTAGTTTGTTGTAATTTAAGAATGGGTTTGTACTCCTAGTTTACTTCAACATATTACTTCTTGCTTACTATATATTGCTTCATGAATAGTACATAGCTGGCTAGCTATATATAGTAGCATTAATAATCCAATTTGACACTAATTTATTACATGCATAGTATAGATGGACCGAAGCTGGATGTACATTGAGAACCGTATGAGTGAAGAGTACATTAATGACATGTCTGCCTTTAGAAGAGCGGCTGAGCAGGACATGTTGAAGAAGGAGATGAAATATATGTATTGTCCATGCATTTATTGCGATAATCTAAAGATGTTTACCAACTCAGCGTAGATCGAGGCTCACCTGGTTCGAAGGGGTTTCACAAAGGGGTATACATATTGGACCAGCCACGCTGAAGAGAAGATTATACATGAAGGCATCAAGGGAGACAATGACATGCCGGTTGTAGATTGTGCTTTCAATGAGGATAGATTGTATGATGACAATCTAGATCAAATGTTACGCGATGTAGAAGAAAACTATAGTGAGAGAGTATTTGGTAAATTCGAGGGCTTGATGGAGGACCTGGAGAAACCTTTGTTCCCAGGCTACAAGCCACAATATACAAGGTTGTCATCTATTCTTGAACTACTAAAATTGAAGGCAAGCAATGGTTGATCCAACAAAAGTTTCATAGTGTTGTTAAGTCTCCTAGCGAACATCCTTCCATAGGGAAATGTGTTGCCGAGAACCACCTACCAAGCTAAGAAGGTTCTTTATCCATTGGAAATAGAAGTAGAAAGAATACATGCATGTCCAAATGATTGTATCCTCTACCGTAAAAAGTATGCAAAATTACACATTTGTCTAGTATGCAAAGCATCCTGATACAATTGTAAGAATGACTTTGATGACAGTGAAGGCATCGATGTGAAGTAAGGACCACCTACTAAGATGTTGTGGTATCTACCTATAATTCTCTGTTTTAAGCATTTATTTGCGATTCGAAAGGATTTAAGATTGCTGCATTGGCACTCGGAGGAGCGTAAGAAAGATGGAATGATAAGATACGTTGCTGATTCTACAAGTGGAGGGACATCGATAGGATGTTTGTAGACTTCGCTACAGAATTGAGGAATATAAGGTTTGGGTTGAGTACAGATGGAATGAACCTTTTCAGTAACAAGAGCAGCTAACATAGCATTTGGCCCGTGAATGTATGCATGTACAACCTTCCTCCTTGGTTGTGTATGAAACGGAAGTACATTTTGATGTCACTACTTATCGAAGGGCCGAAGCAACTTGGAAATGATATTGATGTGTATCTAGCACCATTGGTGGAAGATCTTATGGCACTGTGGAACGAAGGGGTACAGGTATGGGATGCGAACAAACAACAGAACTTCACTCTACGCGCCATGTTGTTCTACACCATCAATGATTTTTCTGCCCTTGGTAATCTATCGGGATTGTGTACGAAAGGATTCAGAGCTCGTCTGCACTGCTTAGATTATACAAAGAGTGTGTGGTTGAACAATTCATGCAAAACTATGTACATGCATCACCGTAGGTTCTTTCCACGGTATCACCCATACCGCAAGATGAAGAAACAATTTGACGAAAAAAGTGGATGACTTGGCACCAAGGCCTTTTAGTGGAAAAGAGGTCTACAATATGGTCCTGTCAGAAGAACATGTGGAAGAAGAGGTCAGTATTTTTAGACTTACCTTACTAGGAGCACTTAAAAGTTCGCAATTGCATCGATGTCATGCATGTAGAGAAGAATGTATGTGATAGTTTGATTGGTCTCTTACTGAACATTCATAACAAAACAAAGGATGGTGTCAACGAACGGCGTGACTTAGTCGCTATGAACATTAGGACCGAGTTAGCACCGATAGAGATTGATAAAGGTTGAACATACCTTCCCCCAACTTGTTACACTGTTAAAGTCCGAGAGAATTGAGCTATGTCAGTTCTTGCATGGTGTGAAAGTTCTGTCTGGTTACTCTGCCAGAATAAATAAACTTGTTTCCATGTAAGATTTGAAATTAATTGGCATAAAGTCTCATGACAGTCATGTGCTAATGACACAATTGCTTCCTGTTGCAATTAGAAGTATTTTGCTGAACAAGGTTCAAGTGACAATCATGAGGTTGTGTTATTTCTTTAACACAATTGCTCAGAAGGTCATTGATCCCGATGGACTAGATGCTTTGTATATGAGGTGGTGACGACTCTATGTCATCTTGAGATGTATTTCTCTCTATCATATTTTGATATCATGGTCCATCTCATTGTCCACCTTGTGAAAGAGATAAAGATATGTGACCCCATGTTTCTACGTCATATGTACTCGTTCGAGAGGTATATGGGAATTCTGAAGTCCTATGTACGCAATTGATCTCGGCTGCAGGGTAGCATCATTGAAGGTTGTGCAACCGAAGATGTCATTGAGTTCTGCGCCGATTACATGGCTCAGGTCGAACTGATAGGTGTGCCTGTATCTCATCATGAGGGGAGGCTAGAGGGTATTAGGACCATCGGAAGGAAGGAAGGCAAAAACTCCCATTCTGAATACATACACTCAAGCCTATTTCATAGTCTTACAAAACATGACTGAAGTATCCCCATATATTGAAGAGCACAAGGACATGCTACGTCAAGAGAATCTAGGCCGGTCGAAGGTTTTGATCACGAGACAGTACAACTGTAGGTTCAACGAATAGTTGAGGGTGTGATTCACCAGGAGGTCATCAAGTGAAATTCTGCAATGGTTAGTAAAAGGGCCAAAATTTACAATTGTGACATGGCAAAGATATGACATTAATGGGTACACATTTTATGCAATAGATCAGGGCAGAAAGAGTATAGTCCAGAACTCAGGTGTTTGCATAGATGCATTTTGTGATGAGCAGTTCAGTACCGCTGGCCCAAGCTCCTACTACAGGCTTGTAATGAGATTTGGGAGCTCGACTACTTAATTTTCAAGATCCCGCTATTTCAGTGCCCTTGGATCCAACTCCCATGGGGTGTAAAGGTTGACAAGTATGGCGTCACTACTGTGGACCTCAAATGCATAGGATACAAAGATAAACTATTCGTACTCGCGAGGCAAGTTGATCAAGTTTTTTATGTAACTGTCTAAGCAAATAAGAAGGACCACATAGTTCTTCATGGAAAAAGAAGGATTGTCAGAGTTGAGAATGTCGTGGATGAGGAAGAGTACAATCAATTTGATGAGTTGCCTCCATTCGGAGATAGCATCAGGCTCGAGGAAGAACAAAGTGATGAAGCAAGGTATATCTATCTCGACCATCTTGAATGGCTTTATTTAAAAGGAAATAACCAAGTGTAATGATCCCACATGACGAACACCTATTTGAAAATTATTCCAATGTAAGCATAAGAAACTCGGCATGTAGTTAAGGAATTATTCCATTGTAATTAATTTAGTAATTAAGAAATAATTACATTTGTGATTGTATATGCCTGCTTTTTTTATAGGGCATAGCTAGCCAAAAAATAGGATTTGTTGTACTATCACAGACGGTTCCATAATATAACCGTCTGTGATACCAACATCACAGATGATTCTTGTGGAGGCCCCGGGCGTGAGAGCACCCATAGTCGCCGCATTTGTTCTATACTAGTCCTATAATCAGTAGCTGGTACACACATTCACATCATTGTGATCACATCCATACACATCACACATAAATAGCTTACATAAAATGGATGGTATTATGTATATGAGGCATAAAAGAGTACATACACACAAGGCTGACCAGCCAAATGACCAACAGAGTCTTGAACAAAAGCAGTGGAAGTCTAATAACAAAAGTATCCAGCGATTTGCCATCATAACCCGCAGGGAATCAACTAGAGTCAAACCCTAGAAGGATCCCTCATCAAATTCCCCAGTGTCAGGGGCAGAATACACATTGTTGGGCATGAAATCTTTATTCTCTGATCAACAAAAATTTAAGCAATGTTGAGTACATTCTGTACTCAGCAAGACTTATAGTATATCGTAAAATTTTACTTATATGCAAGGCTATCAAAGGATGGGACTCTATACTAAATTATTTTTAGCATGAGGTAGGATTCATTTTGCAACAACATTAAGTAATAATTTGCAAGCGGAGTCGTAAAGAGCATTTGACATGTAATGAAATAACATTTGCATAATTTCCATAACAGTAGATTAAAACCATTCGTAGCCCTCCTCAGCTGTGAGCATCGCATCATTCTCAACCTTGGGCATGGCACATGGTTGTGTACATGCCATACCATGTTGCTTGTTTTCAGAGGGCATAACTTGCATTTTCTGAAGCTAGTCGAAAAACAGAGAATAATATAGATATTTAAATAGCTATCATGGTATGACATGTACACAGACGTTTTTTGGTATTAGCCGTTTGTGATATGTAAGATATCACAGACGGCTATGTTTGAGAACCGTCTGTGATATATGTCATATCACAGACGGCTATATTTAAGAACTGTCTATGATACCTGATATATCACAAATGTAATTATCACAAACAGTTTGAGAGCCGTTTGTGATAAGCACATATTATCACAGACACATAAATTCAGACGGTTTGATAATCGTCTGTAATGACAGTTGTGAACCGTCTGTGATGACTCTTTCTATTGTAGTGAACTTTTAGGAAGTGTGTAACTTTAGATGCTTTTCTCTCCTCTATAAATTGGACCCCTTGTAAATGGGGAAAGGGGCCACTTGTAACACTCACCATCCATACGCAATACATACGTATAGTCCCTTGTGTGTAACTCTCCTTGAGTCTCCCCTATTTCATCCTCGGTAATCGGCGGCCTTGATCAGGGGCGCCTATAAGTTTACTATTCATAGCTTATCAATAACAGTTGACGTTATCCATAGATACCGAGACGAGGAACTAGATGGCTCTCGCCCATCCAACTCGGCTTCTACTGCTTCACACGCAACATGGGTTCACCAGCAAAAGTCTGCTTCGCCCTTCCCTCCGTGCACGCATGGCCGTCCTAAATCATGCCTCGGGTTCTATCCCGGGCTCAAATTTGGCCTCTTCACTGTACGCTCGCGACCCCCGGAGCTGGCCCATGGCTCCCGCATCCTGCTCCCGGTCTGGACGCCCTGAGGCTCAGTCCGCGTGCTCCCTCTGACTCCAACGCGCTTCGCTCTACCCTGTCCGCACTGCAACTTCGGACCTCACCCATGCTGCTGCTCCATACTTTGTCCATTCTGCTACTCGAGGTCCCGTCCACGCGACCTCGGACTCAGCCTTAGGGCAGTCCTCCCTTTTGCAAGTTGGAGAACCAGCTACCACCTCGCCATGACCTTGAAGAAGGCGACCACCGTCGCTGGACCCTCCACCGAGAAAGGGAGCACGTCTACCCCGAAGAAGAAGAATGCCCCGAAGGGGAAGGCTAAGGTAGAGGGGGAGGAGGCCTCCGAGAAGGTGAATGAGTTATCCCGCTACCTTGGCCCTTCGAACACGTCGAGCAAGCTCTTGGAATGCCTCGAGAAGGGGGGCAAGAAATCCGCGCTCTCTGCACTTGAGCATGAAGTCCACACTGTCCGCCACCACACCTGGTCCACGCTTCTGTCCACCAGACCCAGCCTACACCCATGCCTCGGGCTTGGTCTGCGTGAACCCTAGACCTGGTCTGGACACTTTGGACTCGATCTACGCTCGCAACCCTCGGAGCTAGCCCATGACTCCCCTAACCTTCTCGTGACCCTCTAACACCAGTGCGTGCTGCTCTGCCCTATCTGTGCTGTGACTTCAGATCTTGCCTACGCTGCTGCCCCGGACTTTGTCCACGCTGCTACTCGGGATCCCATCCGTGCTTGCGGCGTCGGACACTCGGACATAGGCTTTCGGGCTTGCTCGCTCACTCAACCCCCGGACCAGGTATACGCCAGCCCCGCTTGGTCGCTCGCACCACCGAAGCGAGTCTAGGAAGAGGCATCACTATATATATCAATTATATTCTGATGGTGATCAAGTTTGGCAAGAAATGTATAACTTTTGGTGCACCCCGTGCATTCTCTTCAAAACACAATGCAAATAGTCATGAAAAAATTTGGAAACAATTGTGTAGATAAGTCATGACGCAAGGAGAAACAAAAAAGACAAATTTTAGTGAATAGTAGCCCTACCCTTTTCTTTTTATTTTTGGATTTCATTTTCTGCTGGATTTATCCTTTTTGTTTCTCTATATGTAGATCGAATTTAGATTTAATGTTTTGCGTGGTATGATAGATTGGTTTTGTGTCAATATTGACAAAATGTTTCGTAATTTTTCATGACTATTTGTATTTTTTTTAGAGGATGCACGTAGGTACACCAAAAGTAAGGATGAATCCTCTAAAAATACAAAGCATGATCCTTCTATCTGGACTTCTATATTATTGTAATTTTCTTGTTAAAATATAATTTTTTATAGGCTTCCTGCTGATAATTACTTTTTTTATCAAGTTACCTAACCTGTGATGAGCGTGCGGAAAGGTCAATGGAAGATGAATTCGAATACTATCAAACTCATACTTGATACTTTATTTCAACATCACACCTGTGGCCATAAGGTATCTTATTTCGAAAGCAATCGAAGAAATAAAGCAAACAGTTCGAAGCGGCAACCAGTTTAGCGGCAAAAAATTTAACAAATATCTCATGCATCTGGTGGCTGGTCCTGTGGTGAAACAAGAATTAATGAAAGTTCAGGCGAACATAGGGAAACTGTTGTTCTTGACAGCCTTCTGCCCGTACTTCCTCCACCGGTACCCATCGTCCAGAACATCGACATGGCTTCGCATCTGGTAGGCGTACAGGGGCCTCTGCTCCTTCTTCACCCCTCTGTTCTTCGTTCTTCCCAAGCCCCAACCAGCTCTGACCGCTCTCCATGGCCTTGTGGACTTGTACCATACTACCACCATCCTTAGAGCTGGACATCACTTCCTTGGATTCTCTCAAGAGCAAGCCACTTGAGACGCTATTGCCTTGTACTGCATGGCCATGCTTGCGCTAAAACTATACAAGAAGTTATAGGAGTTTGATTCAGAGAAGGGTTGTTTTGCAAAGAGCATAGTGTAGGCTTCCATGGTTGAGTTAGGTTTGGAAGGGATGAAACTAAGAGAGGTTAAGACAAGCTAGGCTATATATAAGAGTAAACATTGATAAGTTTGTGCTTTTGGTCTAACCTTTGATCCTTCAAAAGATCATGCTTTCATTGTAGTCGATCAGAACATCAAAATTGAGAGATAATTTGACATCACTACTACAAAAAGGCTAATACTAGACGCCTCATCACAGATGATTAACCAAAACCATTAGTATTAAATACAATCACAGACAGTTTTGATTTAGAGACCGTCTGTGTTGTTGTCGGCCCTAAAAACTGTTTGTGAAGAGGTAATATCATAGACGGTTCATGGTGAACACCATCTGTGAATACTTTATAGACGGTTTGTATTAAAAACCATCTATGATAATTAATTTATCGTAGACGGTTGTATTAAAAATCGTATGTGATAATTTCACTTATTAATTACAGACAGGTTGACCCTCATAGATTTGTCTTAAATTCCAGATCTGTTCTTACATGTTGGTGCTTTGAAGAGATAGGGCTTTGAGGCAATTTAGTGAAAGGAGACCGCGGATTTGGTAAGAGTGATTGTAGATCCATTAAATTCTTGACTATCTATAGTTAGTAATTTGCTCCTAATAATTGCATATATTTTACATATAGCTTTTGGTGAAAAGAGAATTGAAGATGGTCGATTTAGATCTAGCTTGATGTAGAGGGAAGATTTTTTTATATCTAGTATGGTTTAGGGTTTAGCCAATTCATAGTCTATTTCTACTTAATTCAATTTAATTAATTATTCTTGCTATATATAGCTACTTTAGATTATATTTATTTAATACATTAATTAATTAATTTAATATTTAATACTAAATTATTTTATACATAACATAGGACCGAAGTTGGACGTACTCTGGGAACCGTGTGAATGAAGAGTAAATTAATGGTGTATTTGCTTTTACAAGAGCTGCTGAGGAGGATATGTTAAATAAGGGGGTGAAATATATATACTGTCCATGCATTTACTACTGACAGGAGACAAAATTATTGCGTTGGCACTCGAAGGAGCGTAAGAAGGATGGAATGCTAAGACACCTTACTGATTCCGTCCAGTGGAGAAACATCGATGTGACATTTGCAGACTTTGGTGCAAAATAGAGAAATATAAGGATTGGATTGCGTACAGATGGAATGAATCCTTTTGGTAACATGAGCAGCTGACATAGCACTTGACCTGTGACTCACTATATCTGCAACATTCCTCCTTGGTTGTGTATGAAGTGGAAATATATTTTGCTATCGATACTTATCCAAGGGCCGAAGTAACCTGGAAATGATATTAATGTGTACCTAGCACTGTTGGTGGAGATTTAAAAATACTGTGCATCGAAGGGGTACATGTATGGGATGCGTACAAACGAGAGAACTTCATTTTACACTCCTTATTGTTCTATACCATAAATGATTATCCTGCCCTTACTAACCTGTTGGGTCAGAGTACAAAAGGGGCCAAAGTCTGTACTCACTGCTTAAATGATATCGAGAGTGTGTAGCTGAAGCACTCATATAAAACCAAGTACATGCGTCACCGTAGGTTCCTTTGGAGGTCTCACCTATACTGTAGGATGATGAAACAATTCGATGGAGAGAAGGAGCACAGTTTAGCTCCAAGACATTTAAGTGGAAAAAAGGTCTATGATATAGTTAAAGATTTAGATGTTGTGCTAAAAAAGGAACATAAATTGAGGACCCACAAGAAGAACATCTGAAGAAGATATTTCCTGTCGATGATATCCTGGCAATAATTATTATCTTTGGAATGTTTGATCCATTGATAGGCCTACTGGAGTAGCTAATTTTGTATCGTTATGTAGGTGGCTACAAAGTGCAAGGTCCATGTGAGATATGCCTCCGTTACCCTGTATGTTGCTTGGGGCTAGACGTATCCATCTGGTGCCAGGGCCTTGGTGCACGGTGTAACTCTAGCGCTGGGTTTTGCAAAAGTGAATGTAGACAGCATTTATGCCAACACTGCTACAAACAGTGTTATCACAGACGGTTCGGAACCGTCATCACAGACAGTTCCTGAACCGTCTCTGTTTATGTGTCAGTGATAATAGGTGGTTACCACAGATGGCTCCCACGTCATCTGTGATAACTTACAATAGAGACGATGTTTCAGAAAAACTGTCTGTGATAGTCGAGTATCACAGATGGTTTTTTATAAAAACTGTCTGTGATATGGTTCATATCACAAATAGTTCGGAACACAGATGAATGAAACAACACCAGCAGATCACATATATATATAGCATGACAATCGTTACACAGATCTCACAAATAAATTAAATTGAATGAATTGTTTGATTAAGAACAATTGAGTGATTTGTACAATTGAATCCAATGTTTCAACATCTAATTATCATCATTGCCGGGGTGAAACTCTCCAGACTTGTTTATGACCTCTGCTAGCAAGAATTGGGAGTAGCTTCCACGAATTTCGATGAGTTTGTCAAGAACATATGTACTTTTGTCGAAGTTCACCCGCGTCGCTAGGAGCAATGTTAAGTCATTAATTAGCATGTGTGTGTGCATGTATATGCATACATACATATAATCAGATAATAATAATTATTGGAAGGTTGACAAACCTCTGGATCATTCATCTTAGTGTCCGTGATTTCCTTCATATGGCGGCAAACGTAGAATCCACATATGTTGCCCTGTAGCTGCTGGTGGCACTGTAAAATATATAGAATTCATACATAGGTATTGTCAATTCTAGAGGCATTATAACAAAGTGTGATATAGGATTGTTGTGTTGTAGCGGGTACCAAAAATCGCGTCCTATGTCGTAGCGTGTCACTAGACTCGTTATGTCTCCCTCCTAGGGCAACATAAGTGGTAAACAACCTACGTGATTCCAAAAAAGTTAGCCTCAGCCATTGCAAACGAAGGAAAGATTACAATAGAGTTCTGTATAGAGGAAATGTGTTTACCTGTTAATTACTTCTTGCACACGGCTAAAGTCGTGGTTGCTCCTAAGTAGGAAATTAAGGTATATTATCTTGCTCCACTTTGGTACAATCACAATCAAAATCCAGTGAGACCTAGTCATGTGTGTCGCTATAGTGATTAATCCTAAATTCATGTTGCATATAAAGTACAAATGAAACTTATGTGGCAACTAGTGAAGCACTTTGATAGACCATGTGGAGGTGACCCTGGTTGTGTGATGAGTAATTGACATCTGTTTTAGGAAAGTCGAGTTTGGTTTGTGTGGTTCGGGCCATGTCGTTGCGCGGTGCAATCGGCTTCGGTCGGACCTTGTCAAACGGGCTTAAGTCGTTTATTTTTCGTTTCGATCGGTTTGGGCTTGAGTATTTCTTCTGATACTAATGTATGATTACATGTGTCGAGCGATGCTATGTGATGTATTTCTTGTCTGTGATGGCTGCAGGACATTGAGGTTGAGTCGTGGCAAGGCACGGGATGACCGGACTAGGCGTGGGCAGTGCCAAGGTTAGAACGGTCGAGGTGTGCCGAAGATGGCAAGGATTTGAGATGGCTGCGTGACTTGGAGGGCAAGGAATGAGGAAGCTTCCTGGAAGGTGCGCGAGGGGCGTTTTGGTGAATACGCAAAGCTGCACAAAAGGAAGCGAGTTTGGATAAAGCATTGAGTTGGTGGAGGCTTAATGAGTAAAGCATGGTGTGAACCCATTATGGAGACGATAAATAGAGAGGTGCTCTCTAGTGCTGAAATTGAGAGAGTTGGTGTGAGAGTTAGGGTTTTATTTGGTTCTCTCCATGCATGAATTGAGAGGATGGAAAATGAGAGTGATTTAGAGAGAGGCAGTAAGTTGGCTCATGTTGTTCATGTGTGTGTTCTTGAGTTCTTGAGCATTTGAGAGGGAGACAATGAGTTGATACTCCATGTAATCATTCCTCTGTATTCAATAGCGTATGGGGACTCCTTCGTGATCCTCGTGTTTCTGGGAATGAATCCTTTAAAGTTTTTCTCTTGAGCCTCTCTTTGTTCTGTTGAATCTTATTTCCCTGTTAAGTTTTTATTTTTGAGTTGTCTCGGTTCTCGACTGGCTCTCTATGAGAATCAGTAGCAAGAGCACTTGTTCAGTCCTTGTTTGAGAGTATAGATCTAGTCTCAAGAATTTGCTTGATGCTCTCTTCTCTCTGTTATGGCTTTCATTGTTCTAGGAGATTTCAGTTTGCTGCATTAGTTTGATCCTTGCTGTTATCAAGTGGTCTATTTTCGGCTATTATCAATTTTAGGCCAGGCTTTCATGACTCCTACTTGCTGCTGCCTTGAGGTTTGGTTTCTCGGTTAAGTTTTGGGTTCTTTTTGCATGCAGTAAAAAACAGCAAAAACAGCTCTTTGGCTGCAGTAAAAGCAGCAAAAACAGCTCTTCTTTTCAGCTCTTTGTCTCTCCTGCTGTCCTAGTTATTTTCAGCCAATTGCAGCCGCTTGTATCTTTAGTTTGTGGGCAGTAAAGACTGCTTTCGGCAAGTGCAAAAATTCTGTGTTGTGTGCTTTTTGCTTTTCTCAATCGGTTGGCTGTTTGGACTCGGTTTTGGTTCCTTTTTGCTACTGTTTTAGCCTGGTATTTGCTGCAGAAATCACGTTTTCGGCCGGCTGAAATTTCTTGTCTTTTCTCTGCCGTGGCAGCATATTGCTGTTATTTCTTTGCCGTGGAAGCATTTCTCTGTCGTGACAGAGTATTTCGTCTGGCAAGATTTCCGCTAGTATTCTCTGCTGTGGCAAGATTTTGAGCTATTTTCTTGCCGTGTCTGCAGTTTCTTGCCATGACAGTGTTTGAGCCGTGTTTCTTTCCGTGGCAAGTCTTTTCTGCTGGTTCTTTGCCGTGGCTATTTCTCTGTCTGATTTCTTGCTCTCGGTAAACTGAATTTTTAGTTTCTTACTTCATAGCTTTTACATAGCTTACGGAGAAGAATTTTTTTTAAAGTCGACATTCACCCCCCTCTGTCGCCGTTATCGATCCAACAATTGGTATCAGAGCCGGTTAGCTCTTCTCGATAGATCTTAACCGGTCTGTGAGCCATGGCGACAGACAAGTACTCGATCAAGCCCCCGATTTTTGATGGGATCGACTATCCTTTCTGGAAGAGTCGGATGGAGATCTACATCCAGGCTCAGGGCTACGCCATCTGGCGGAAGGTCAAAGTACGATATGTTGTTCCTGCCGATGAGAACATCAATGCCGGGAACATGGCTGATGTTGAGGCGAATGCTAAGGGAAGGAACATCATAATCCAGGGGTTGAGCCGAAGCGAGTTTGATCGCATCTCTCATTTGACGTCGGCTTTCGACATCTGGGTGACCCTCGATGCATACTACGAGGGCACCACCCAGATCAAGACAGTCCGACAGGACCAGTTCAAGCGAGATTACAACAAGTTTGAAATGCTCGCTGGCAAGTCCCTCGATGAGTGTTTTGCGCATTTTCACAAGATCTTGAGCAACCTCCGAGCGGTCGGTCTCACATACCCCGACTCAGACAACGCTTGTCAAATGCTCGCGGCGCTTGATTTGCGTGTTTGGGAGATGAAGGTGACTACCATCAAGGACATCACCGATCTTTCGACTTTGACTTTTGACGCATTGTACTCACGCCTCAAGACTCACGAGATTGACATTGTCTCTCGCAAGTCGAAGTCGCAGTCGATGGCCTTAGTCACCGATCCCACTTCAGCTTCTGGATCTTCTTCCGAGTCACTTTGTGGATTCTCTTTTGCTGCTCTCTGTGACATAACTGATGATCAGTTAGAGCAGCTCGCAGATGACCAGCTAGCCCTCCTAGCCCGAAAATTTTCCCATGCTTACAAGAGGAGGAGGGACAGGAAGAGAGGAGGGGGCCCGTGATCTGCTTCGAGTGTGTGGCCCCAACCACATTCGGGCAAACTGCCCCAAGCTGGAGAAGAGCAAGGGCGACTACAGCGGTGTGAGCAAGAACGACTACATCAACAAGAACCGCAACAACAAGCCCTTCGCTCATGTCCAAGGCAAGAAGAAGTTCCGCGACCTTGGCAAAGCCAAGAAGCTCTTCCACCGCGTCCTTACCGCCTTCGACGACCTCGACCTCAGCGAGGTGGAGGGGTTACAACATATGGTACTCCATGTTAAAATTTGGTATATTTTTTATTTGTTTGCTATAATTAATTAATTAATTGCATTTCAAGCAATTTTTTGAATCAAGTCAAATTTGAACTGCAAGTGATTCAAATAATAGAAAAAAATGAGTAGAAAAATGATATTCATGTTATTCAGCCCGGTTTGAGGCCTTACCTGTGAAATGAAAAGGAATTTCGAACATCTTGTTCAGGAAACACGACCACGAACGTGTGGCCGAATGGTTTTTAAATTTTAAAAAAAGCAAACGAAGTCTGAAAATCATGAGATTTGTCAAGATGTCATGATATCATACGTGGAGGCTGTGGTAAAAATTGAGAAGATTTCGCATAAGTTGTCACGTACGATGCTTACAAACCGAAGCATTTTTGAAGAAGCGTAGAGTTGAGAAGGATCCGGTAAGATTTGGAGTCAAAGTGACGGTCGAATTGTGGTTTGACTAAAAAACTTTTTGTATAGGTAATAGACAACAGAGATTGTTTCATGTGAAATTTTGGTAATTTTTCGGACCCGTTTGATAATTTTAATTTTTAAACTGCAATTATAGAATTTTAATTGATATAAATTGAATTTGAGCTATAACTGCATGAAATAATGGTCTAATATTCGTAGAAACATCGAATATGCATTGTTGAGTGAATTTTACAAGGCATTTTCAAAGTACATTCGAACAAATTTGTAAAACACGTTATGGAAAAGAAAGAGAGGAAAGGAAGTTTTATTAAAAAAAAATCTTTGCCGAGTGCCTTGTGGGCGACACTCGGCAAAGTAGTAGCTGTGCCGAGTGCCAAATCGGGGGCACTCGGCAAAGGGAGGAAGGCTTTCCCGAGTGCCAGATCGGGGGCACTCGGCAAACAACACAAAACACACATAATGTTTCGCTTCCCCGCGCGCCACAAACTCAACAAACATAGCCCGCCGCCCGCCTCGCGCGCCGCCGCCGCCTCGCCACGCCGCGCGCCCCCGCCGCCGCCGCCGCCCGCCCGCGCCCGCCACGCCGCGCCGCCCCGCCCCGCCGCCGGTATGTGGTAATGTGGAGCTTGCTGTGCAAATTTTTTTATATTTTGTATTTCTAGAGTAATCGGCACTTCACCAGCTAGGTCATTGCCACACCAATGAAACCACCTCCGAAACTGTCTTAGGGGTTATTTGTTCCGGTTTCATAAGTTCAAGGTGTAGAATACATTGTTTTATAGTTCATGTGGCTAAGTAGACGAACCTTCAAACTTCTGTTTGTGAAGTAGACTTTTCCTTTTAAGAATTAGACGATCTGTCTGTGTCTTCAAATTGCCTTGAGTTGTCGGGTTATTATGATTTGATGCAAGCCCGTGTATCGTGGATCGTGATAGGTGAATTGCTAAGCTCTCATAATAGTTTAAGTAGGGATAAACCCGAATACCAATACCACTTGACAATAATGGTTGTTGGCCATCGTGCTGTATATGTGGTTGTCGCCATCGTGCCGTTGGTGTGGTTGTCGCCATCGTGCCGCTGGTGTGGTTGTCGCCATCGTGCTATTCGCTTGTTGCAGGTTTTGGAAACCTCACCGTAGGGAGGTGCTGCGAAATTTTCAATTGACACTATTATGTTCCTTTTTTTGCAGGAGAGGCTATTGCACTGTCCACCGCCGCCGCCTTGGCTGAGGGCGGTTCCTGGGCTCCCGACTGCGCGGTGTACCTCTGAGTTACCCTTTTCCTTGCTCGGTTTACAGTTCAGCTATTTATTCATGTTCATAGATTACGTAACCTAGTTAGGCGTCTCCCGTTTGAAAGAGATACGGTTGGAAATATGCAGATCTTTGCATATCTATAACCGTATCTGTTTCAAATTGTCCACGTTTTTTGGACAGCCCGAGGATGCGTAGAGGGGGTGTTGTGGCTACAGACCAAACAGAGAGAGAGGTGGTAGTCGAGAGTGATGAAGATAAGTGTAATGGCCTGGGTCCTCCCATGGCTTGTACTCATATATATACACATGAGGAGTGCTTTTACGCTTTACCTCACATCTCGGTTATCCTCTCGGGCGCTTATGTCATTACACATGGCCTATTCTCGGCCTTATAATCTCCTACCAGCTCGCTGGTTTAGGTGGGGGCCATCCCTAC
Organism: Dendrocalamus sinicus; assembly: GCA_036346575.1. NCBI lineage: Eukaryota > Viridiplantae > Streptophyta > Magnoliopsida > Poales > Poaceae > Dendrocalamus > Dendrocalamus sinicus. The sequence continues at coordinate 59,709 of JAYEVI010000358.1, read as the reverse complement.
GACAGAGCCTCTCATGGTAAAGGGCTTCACAAGGCCGGCCATGTTGCCGAGTCCTTTGGCCCTCCGTCCCGCGCCTGTGAACTTTTCCAAACTTCCGGCTGCGCTGCACCGGCGGACGCGTCTTGCGCTGCTGCGACGCCGGACTTCGCCGCCCACGTGGTGCAACGTGCTTGGCGCGGCGGCGTTGAGGCGTCGTCACCATTAATATGGCGCGACTTCCGCGTTGGACTCCTGCCGATTGGCCTTCCGCCGGTTGGCTCCCGCTGATTGGGGTATATAAATGGCGCTGCGCGGCCTTGCCTGCGTATACTTGTGATAGAAGTCGTTCCCTAAAATGGCTCTGCTGTGCATCAACATTCCCGGTGACGCCGAGCGGCTTGGGGAATGTTGATGCACGTATGAGGTCCCTTTTTCCGGGAGCTTGATCGCGCGGTTATCGACGACCACCGCGCCTCCGCCTCCGCATCGTGCTTCCGTGGCGGCGGCGAGGTCCGCCTCTATTTTTCTTAGAAGGCCTACCTACGATGGTGTTCTGATAGAGCCCGCCGGCATTACCTTGTATGTTGATGCACCGTAGGTGGCCCGTTAAGGAAAACGGGTAGATTTTGCAGACAAGACCCCGCCTTTGCCGCGCCGCCGGTGGACGCCAAGACGCTCCGCTCCCCACCCTTCGAACGGGTGGCGTGAAGCCGCGCCTAGTCGGCGAAACGCGCGCGCCCATTCCCTACCCTTCAACGGGTGGCGCGGGCCGCACCTAGTCGGCGAGACGCCGCGCTCCGCCCCTACCCCGGAAGGGGTGGCGGAAGCCGGGCGCCTGGTCGACGAGACACGCGCGCTCCGCCCCTACCCACGAAGGGTGGCGCGGCCGCGCCTAGTCGACGACGCCGCGCGCCGTCCCCTACCCTCGGCGGGTGGCCGCGGCCGGCGCCTAGTGGAAGTTGACGCGCGCTCCGCTTCCTACCCCTCGAACGGTGGCGCGAAGCCGGCGCCCGGCCGGCAGACGCGCACGCCCATCCCGACCCCTCGAACGGGTGGCGCGGCCGCGCCTATTCGAGTAGACGCGCGCCCGCTCCTACCCTTCGTGACGGGTGGCGCCGGCCGGCGCCTGGTCGGCGTAGACGCGCGCTCCGCCCCTACCTTCGAACGGCCGGGCGCCGGCCGCACCTAGTCGGAGTAGACGCGCGCGCCCGCCCCTACCTTTGAACGGGTGGCGCGGCGGCGCGCTAGTCGCAGAGACGCGCGCGCTCCGCCCCTACCCGCCGAACGGGTGGCGCGGCCGGCGCCTGTCGGCAGACGCGCGCGCCCGCCCCTACCCTCGAACGGGTGGCGCGGCCGGCGCCAGTCGGCAGAGGCGCGCGCCCGCCCCTACCCATCGAACGGGTGGCGCGGCCGCGCGCCAGTCGGCGAGACGCGCGCCCGCCCCTACCTCGAACGGTGGCGCCGGCCGGGCGCCTAGTCGGCGAGACGCGCGCCCCGCCCCTACCGAACGGGTGGCGCGGCCGGCGCCTAGTCGGCGCAGACGCGCGCCCGCCCCTACCGAACGGTGGCGCTGCCGGGCGCCAGTCGGCGCAGACGCGCGCGCGTGCACCTACCCTCCAACGGTGGCAGCGGCCGCGCCTAGTCGGCGCAGAGGCGCGCTCCGCCCCGACTCGAACGGGTGGCGCGGCCGGCGCCTAGTCGAGTAGACGCGCGCCCGCTCCCTACCCTTCAACGGGTGGCGCGGCCGGGCGCCAGTCGCAGAGACGCGCGCGCTCCGCCCCTACCTTCAACGGATGGCGGTGAATCGGCGCCTAGTCGAGTAGACGCGCGCGCTCGTGCCTACCTTCAACGGGTGGCTGGCCGGGCGCCAGTCGGCGAGACGCGCGCTCCGCCCCTACCTGCGAACGGGTGGCGCGGCGGGCGCTGTCGGGTAGACGCGCGCGCTCCGCCCCTACCGAACGGGTGGCGCTGGCCGGGCGCCGCCGCGGACACCGCCGTGTGGCGGTAACTTGGGTCCTTTGATGCGGCCTTGCTCATGACGGTTCTCGACTCATGCCGCCCTTGGTCCGACAGGTTAGGTTCCCGCATCCGTGCGACCCGACGCGCCGGGCACGCGCGCCTACGCATCGTGGGCGCGGATGTGGACGGTTGAGTGTTTGCAGCCGCCGTCTCTTCCCTAGGCAAGGTACAAGGGGCGGGCGGTGAGTGGTGCTCGTGATCATGACCTTCCAGCGTTAGGTGGGGCGTTGCGCCGACGGCGCTTGTACGATCGCGGTCGCGCTGCGGCGCGACCTCGCGACTTTCGCTGATTATGGGGAATCGTGCGGGCGGGCCTTTACACCGCTGCGTTACATCCGCACGCGGATCGCTGCGACGCTCAGAGAGCGGCGGTATGGGCGAGGTGGCTTGAAATAGCCCCGCAACAGCGCCCCCGCACCTTTACGCCTCTTTCCTCGCTCGCTCCGCCTTCCACACCTCGCGCTATCTTCACCACTTCGCCTCGCCGGGAAGCGATGGCCTCGAGTGAGCAGCGCGCAGGCGGTTGGTGGCCTCGCCATTCGCCGCGATCGGCGCCGTTGGAGGTGAAATATGCGCCCAAGAGCGCGACTTCGGCGCGCTAACCAGAATGGCCGGTGGCGGAGGAGGAAGGCACGTTCTCGCGAGCTAGGCCCTCGCCGTGACCGAAGACGATCCAAGGGCTCTTGCGCGCGGGAAGTTGTCCGGCGCCAGACGACGATTGCCCGCCGACGGCGAGACGGAACCGCATCCCGAGAGGTCGGAGGCGGTCGATTCGCGCCTTTTTCGATGCGGGGCCCGATTCCAGCGGCGACCGTGGTGGGCGATGTGCTGCGGACCTTCGGCCGAGCCGCACAATCGACTCAAACGCCGTGGCCCGCCGCGGTGTACAGGTGGGCCTTGCGCCGGGGGCTCATGGCCCAAAGGCCGCTATTCGCCTATCTCCACGAGGCACGATGCCACCGAAGGGCCGGAAGGATAGGACGCCGCCGAGCCGTAGTGTCTCTTTATTCTTCGCCGTCGTGCAAGAAGCTCTTCCTGCGAACTCAACTCGTGGGAAGTGGGAGTCTTCTCGATGAAGCGGTGGTTCTACCACCGTGTGGAGAGCGGAGCGCCTTGAGTGCACAGCCGACCAATTGCGTTCAAGCCCTCGCCGCCGAACGCCGATGATGAGGACAAGCGAGGGTCAAGCGCTCGTGGCGTGGCCGCCCGCCTCAACATGCGTGACCTTGCCGAAGAGTATGTGATGTACGGCGTGGCACCGCTTGCCTACGACTGGCATCTTGCCGCCGATAGGCATCGAGACGACAATGTTTCGCCGTGGGTTTGCTCGCTACGCGCCGCCGGTCCCGTCGCACCTCGATTGCGCCCTTCCTTTGTTGACGCAAGATGCATTGTATGCTGATGTTGTTCTCCTTTGCTTCAGGGATTTCCTTGGAGGAGGCGGAGCAAGCCGCGCGCGTGTTCCTCGGGCCGACACCGCCAGTGGAGCACGAGCGCCGCAAGGCTCGCTATCGCCAAGGCGGGGCAGGGGCGAATAAACCGCGTGTGCGAGGTCCTGGGCCTTGCCGTGCCGGACCGTGTCGCTCCAGCCGATGGTGGAGTGAAGAAGAAGGCCTCGTCTCGGAAGAGGGGCCGCAGCGCGCGCCGCGCTCGCCGCCAAGAGCCCGAGGGCGCGGCGACGCGAGTCGACTCGGCGAGGTACGCCGATTCGGGCTTGGGTGGCAAGCCGGCGCGAGGTGTCTTCGCAAGCGCCCCGACGCCGGGTTTGCCGCGGCGGGAGGGGGAAGCCTCACCACTGCCGGTCGCCGAGGCGACCGTCGCGGATCGGGCGATGCCGAGGTGGAGCCCTCGACCGCGCCGCCGTGGTGCCAAAGGCGCCCGCGGGGCGCACGAGCCGCGGCCGTTTTTACCAACAGCAGCAGGACCGAGGTGCCCTTCGACGATTGCCACCGTGGAACCTTCGCCGCACACAGCAGCGCGGGTCTTCCCGGCTACGGCCGCGGGGCGGTGGCGCTGCTAGCCGCCGCCAAACGGCCATGTGTGCGCCGAGCTCCACCGACACCGCGAGGGTTCGCCGTGGCTACGGCATCGGCTTGTGGATTCCAGCGCAAGCACCGGGGCCCCATGGCCTATGCGCCTTCTACCCCTCTCGCCACCCCGCCCGCGCAGGATGGGCCGCCGCCCTCCCGAACGCGAGGCCTCGCCGCGGTGGGACTATTCCTTCTGCTACCGAAGGTAGGGTGACTTAGTTTACTCTGGTGTATGCCTTGTGGTGATCACCCGTATCCTTGTTTGCAACGTTGCTCCTCCCGGAGGGGGAGCGCCCGACGGAACACGGGGCCTCCGAGCACGTGGGCCCTGCGGACTTCGTGCCGCCTCCGGAGACGCTGAGGGCGTGGCGCGGGATTGTAAATGACGCGGCCACGAGCGACCTGGCTAACTAATTTGTGAAATTTCAATTCCGCCATTGAGATGAACATGGTCGCTGATATCCATGAGGCGCAAGAGGGGGCAATTATCGACTAGGGGGTTACCCTGCACAACGGCGAAACCTCAGTGAGGCGGAACTGGGTTGAGATTGAACATTGTAAAGGCCTTGTTGTGATCTTCTTGGTCGGCATGCCAAAGAAGCATGTTATACCGGTAACATTACAAGGTGATCACATTGTGTGGGTAAAGTTGTACAACCTCTGCAGAGTGTAAAACTATTTGAATTGTCGTGTCCTCGGTCATGGACAATGCTCGGTGATTTCACATGAGGGGTAGAGATTTCATAAAAATCTGGCTGGGTTAAGTTGGGAAGTGAATGGTTAGTTCACTGGTGGTTCATGAGTGACTCATTGGTGTGAATGGCCAGTACGCTTGTGGTTGGTCTCAATTCCTTTGATTTATTACTTATTATTATTTTCAAAGTCAGCTTTTTAATCTATTTATTGTATTTACTTTGAATTGTTGCTATTTGCAAAATTAACCTTTCAGCCACCCGTTGGTAAGCCTTGCATACTATATTGCATTCTTTGTTACAAACGACTTGCTCAGTACTCTATGTACTCACAACTTCATCCATATTTGCTCAGTTGAGGAAGAAAGACCAGATCAACAGGAGCTACTAGAAGGAGGATACTTCGACGACTTTGCAGATTAGGACTTCACTCCCCAGTCAACTGCCTGTGGGCATGTCGAATGGCTACCATGCTTATTTCTGTTTTTCCGCTGCTAGTTTCTTTAAGCCTTTAGGCTATTAATTGTAAGCTTGGCCATAAGGTCATACTCTGATAATTATTAATAATATTTGAGTCTTTTCTTAGTAAATCGTGGTATGTTCGATATTTCATCTTTGTTTATATTGTGTGCACTAACGTGATTCTGGATTAGTGTAGAATATACAGGAGAGTCCGGATTTGCATATTCGGGACTCGACATAAAAGCAAATAAGTCATAATCTGAAATTAGATGGATTGATTAACATGTCAAGTCACTCAAGATCATAGACTAGAAAAAGGTACCAAAAATGAGTCAAGCCATGTTAATATTCTATGTGGGACCAAGAAGCTAGCATTGAGTCAAATTAGAGTGCTACAAGTTCAAAAATGAGACATTTGATCAAGTTCTTGATATTACTTATAATTGAGCAAATTTAGCACATTTAGCAATTCTAGAAATTCATGGTTGGTTTCAACCATTTTTCACAAGACTTTGTTTTCTTAGCCACATGCTAGATCTCAAGCCTTGTACGACCACTCCAAGCAAGAAGCTTAAGGAAATGATCTTGGTCATCCAAAACTCCCCCTGCGTTCATGCCTAGTGCAATGGCAAGCCATCTCATGAGAAAGAATTGGTGAGATTAGTTTTTCGCACAAAAGAGATCTTTTTGCATTTTCTGGATTTAGTTCAAAAACAGAGAGTTAATACTAACTCATGCTTCACTAAATAACTAGCATAGCTCAATCTAAAGCTCAATGTTGATTCAAGATTCCACTTAGCCTATTTGACATGGCAAGAATCATAAGATGATAACTAGAGCCAGACTAGTCACAAGACCAAATAGGACATGATTTAATTCAAGTTGTGCACAATGACTCAAGCTATCATGGCAAAGACTAGGCCACACATAGAAAGTCATGATAAATCTAGCACACTAGCACAAATAATGGCAAGATGTAATGCAATGTTATCATGTCAAATAAGGAAAATAATCAAGGCTCCATATAATTATATCACAATGCACAATGTTGAGATTAAAATGCAATAAAAAGAAAATTGAGCTCTCCCTCAGCATGAGAAACAATTTGGTTCAAGTTGAGTTATGCCAGCATTAAATTCCAGAAAGTCTCAAATTGAGAGACCATTTGGAGGTGTCCCCATGTTTGTGATGAGTAATTGACTCGTGTTCTAGAAAGTTTGAGTTTGATTTGGTTGGTTCGCGCCAAGTTGGTGCATGGCACAGTCTAGTATGGTTGGATTTGGTCGAACGCGGTCGTACGTGCTTGGGACGCTTGTTCTTTTTTCTCGATCGATCGCTTTGGGTATTTCATGCTGGAGTACCTTCTTTTGATGCTAATGTTGATTATATTGTTTCGAGCGATGCTATGTGATGTTTTCTTATCTGTGATGGCTGCAGAACTTTGAGGTGGAGTCGTGGCGAGGCATGGGATGACCGGACTAGACACGAGAGGTGCTGAGGTCAAAGCGGTCGAGAGATGCCGAAGACGACGAGGACTCGAGGTGGTTGCGAGGCATGGACAGCAAGAAAAGAGGAAGCTTCCGGGAAGATGCAGCAGGGGCATTTCGGTAAAATGCGCAAGGTTGCAAAATGGAAGCGGTTTCGATTGAAGATAACGGGTTGGAGACCCGTTAGTGGAAGAGAGGGTTTAGGGTTTGGAGGAGGCATGTTTGGTTTTCCTCCAATCCTGGTTGTTTTGGCTCCTTGCTTTGTGTGAGGTGTTGGGAGTGCATTCTGGACTGCAATTCTTGATTTGCTATTTGAGGATGTGAGCTCCTCTATTTAGTCAATGGGAGTTGGCAGTGCAGAGATGGGGAAGCGGTGTTGTGTTCTTTCTCCTAGTGTAGTGTTCTCAGTGCTATCATCTTGAGTTTCCTCTCGTGTGAGTTGTTCAGGATGTGAGCTCGGGTGTGTTCATATATGTTGAGAATCATGTAGTAAGATAGCCGTAGAAGAAACATTTGTAATCATTCATCTCTTGTAATTAATATGAGAAACTTTGGGTCTGAGATGATTTGATTTTCTGCTTTTCATTTCTGTGTTTGTGCTTCAGGTTCCCATTTCCTTCTGCTCTCAGTTCCCTTTTTGGTCTCTTTTGATTTTGAGTGATTCTTGATCAAGAAGATGCAAGATTTATTTGCTCTGAACTGGGAAATACCCCAAGGCCATTTGGCTAATTCATTCCCGAGAGCAAAAGGCAGAATCAAATGATTTTTCACTTTTCTCAGGCATGCGCCTTAGTTCCTCTGTTCTGCATGTTCTAGGGTTTGAAGGCAGGGGACTTTTGCTCTTTTGTTTTTCTCGGTGAAATGTTGAAATAGGCTTGTGAATCCTCCTTCTGATACTATTTCCCTGTTATTTTCAAAGGTTCCATGTTCACAAATTTCAAGGATCTCAAGCTCTTTGATCTAGAGCTCATTTTCTGTTCAGTATTTCGGTTCAAGGCTATGCATGGTCATTTGACTGTTTCTTGATCTCTGTTTTTTGCCTCAATATGCAGTCTCCTTGTCTTCTGATTGCCTTGCTTCAGTTTGGTTCCATGTCTTTTGATTATCTTCTTTCTTTTAGGTTTGTCAATTTGTTTTTTTGGTTTTAGCTCAATTTTGTCTCTTCTTGTTGTTAGTCTGTCTCGACTGCTTCTTTCATCTCCTGTTGTCGGCAGCAGCTATAGTTCTCGCTGCTTTATCTCCATTCTGTTTTCGGTTCTGAAGCTGCCAACAATTGCTGCCTCTTGCTCCTTCTTCTCAGCGATTTGGTACTTTAATCTGTTTGTTTACTTTCTGATTTGAGCTGACTATTGAGTTTAATTCTCTGATTCCTTTGGCCTAAGAAGAGCAGTGAGAGTTTTGAATTTTCTCTGTGTTTGTTTCTTCCTAGTGATTACTGTTCATCTTCTTTTTAGTGCTCGGTAAAGGCCTGTTTTCAGCAGCAGCTGCAGCCTCTTTTATTTTCAGTTCTCTATTTTTCAGCAGGAGCTGCAGCTTCTTTTGCTTTCATTTTTCTCTGTTTTCAGCAGCAGCTGCAGCCTCTTTTATTTTCAGTTTTCTCTGTTTTTTAGCAGGAGCTGCAGCTTCTTTTGCTTTCATTTTTCTCTGTTTTCAGCAGCAGTTGCAGCCTCTTTTATTTTCAGTTTTCTTTGTTTTTCAGCAGGAGCTACAACTTCTATTGCTTTCATATTTCTCTATTTCCAGCAGCAGCTGTAGCTTCTTTTATTTTCAGTTTTCTCTGTTTTCAGCAGCAGCCCCTGATTTCAGTTTCTCGGCAAATTTGTTTTCAGCTTCTAGTGAGCAAATTTAATCTTGCTTCATAGCTTCTGTAGCTAGTGGAGAAGAAAAAGGTGTGAATATTTGGGGCAATTTTTTAAGGCACCATTCACCCCCCCTCTGTTGCCGTTTCCGATTCTACACAAACGAACTCCCCTTGAGCCAAAGTAATAAAAAGTGGAAGAAAGCTTGGACAGAAAGAAGAAATGGCAGTTCTTATAACATAGACAAGAAATACTATGGCTTAGACTAGCTCTCATCTATCCCATATGACTCTAGGACTATCAGCTGGTCATCTAACACACTAAGGAGTAAACATATTCCCTGTCTACCCAAGGGGGTCCAACCCTTGCTAGACCAATAAGAAGTGAGTGAACTCAACCTAATGAGAAGAGAACCACCTAATAAGCGACATCCTAGGATCATACGATGAGAAAAAGAAGTCTAACCGACTGAGAAAGAGAACCACTCTCGTCTATGTAAGAAGGACTACCCCAAATGCACCCAATGAAATGCAATAGGATGAAATAGAGGCATATAATACAAAAGGTACATGGTGCTCCCCCTCAAATTGAGCTAAGTGGACAGACCACCACAAGCTCTCCCCGCAATCAGTGAGAAGACATTATCCTTGGCTCAGTACTAGGGTAAATTAGAGCAGATTTAGGAACCCAGTAATGAGTCACACGATGAGCAGAGAGAGCTGTCACAAACGACTGACCTCTAGCTACCTTGTGCTCTCTGTCTCTCATAGAACCAGAAGATCTGAGTGCAGACCTGAAGCCTCTGCTGGATTCGACCACTATTGAAAACTGGGCCTAATCAACAGCAGCAGGCTAATCACACCGCGGATAGCTATCTTGGCGGGGAAAACAAGATCTATACTTAGGACGGTGGATACTATGACCAGAGGCAACTCGAGGACCAAAAACAGAAGGAGCAGGAAAACCAAGTCCTCGATGCTGTCTAATCACCTCAAAAGAGATATCTACAACTCTGGACCTCGTGTTGATCTTAAGAGCACTCCGAATCTGGGGCTAACCCTGAATACGCCTAAGAGCATGAACACGGTCTCTTCGCGCAATCTTGGCACAATTAAAACATCTCAATACCATGTCCATACTTCTAACAGAAGGTACAGTGATACTTTACCTTCTGGAAGGTCGAAGTAGCATGAGATAGGCTCGGCCGCCACCCCATGCTCTAGCGGGCAGGCCTTACTCATCGCCACCCACTTGCTCCTTGTGACCTTGCTGAGTGCTGACACATCATTGCTGGCCTATCGCGGACTTTTCTCCTTACTGTCCGATTTTGGAATGGAGTGGTGAAGCTGAGAAAAACGCACATATATAGAGAGAGAAAGGAGATAGTTTAGGGTTTGAACCTTTGAGGTGGAGGCATCAGATGAGCCAATGAGCTAGTTTGAGGAGGGAGTGGATGGGTTGTTTGCCCGCGCTACTTGAGGCGAATTGTGGATGGGGAGATGTGGAGGGGGTATGAATATGAAGTATTTGGCCTAATTATCAATTTATATTTCATATACCTAGTAAATAATAGGTATTTTGTGAAAACATTAGGTGTTCAGCTGAAGACCCTTAAACCATGGTAGGACCGACCTTGTCCCTCCCAACTCCCCTTGCCACATCCCTAAAAAATCTCTAACAAAAACAGAAAAAACAATCTAACAACAATCAAACTACATCTCCCTAAAAATTCTCTAACAAGAAAAAAAGTGTAGCTCTAATGGGCACATGATGAAGCTGGGAGGTAGAGGTGTGACACAACCGAGTGTGGAAGCGAAGCTGAGGGCGTGCGCTGGGTAGGCTAATCACGATAATGTTGACTTGACATGATGGGGGTAATATGATATTCTTTTTATCTATAGCAAAGTACGAACATTCAGCTTGCACTACTTAAAATAACGAGTTGAGTGATACGCCAGTCTGTCTTCCTCTCCCATCCTCTTAGAAAATTGGCGTTGACATGTCGGGCCTACTACCTCGTTCATTTTTCATGAGTGTGTGTTTTTGTTGAGGAACCGTCGCTGGCGACTAGTCCGATCGATTCCTTTGCTTTATGCAAAACAAGACCAATCACAAAAAATAGGAAATAGTAGATTAAAACACAGAGAGATAGAGAGAACTCCTAGTCTTTCTTTATTGCTTTCTTTCTTATTGTATGTAGAAAATAGCCAATAGTGCTTCCTATTTATAATCTACTGGTGAGGTACCCACCATGGGCCAAGGCTTCTAGCCCAGGCCCAGGTTTCCTAATACTCACACTTGGGCACTCATCTGACACATTCATGCCTCATCAAAACTCCATAAAACCCAGTGGAAAAAATTTGGAGAAAGAGTACATGATACATGTTATGCTGCGTTGCACGAATTGCCTCATCAAAAACCTTGGTCGAGAAACTTCAGGAAAACTCGTCAAGGGAAAAAGTGTACAATCCATCTAATTTCATTCAATCTTCGGGACTTATTCTTTTAGGTACTTGATCTTCATGATCAAGGTTTAATAATGGGCTTGAGAGAATTCTCCCCATGAATTCTGCACTTCTCTAAGTCTCATTATTCCAATTCCTCATACACATCTTTCAAAGCTAGATGCAGAGAGTGACTTAGTGAATAAATCTGCCAAATTCTCACATGACTTAGTATGCAGTACCATAATCTCATCCATCTTTTGCAATTCATGAGCATAGAAGAACTTGGGGTTGATATGCTTTGTGAGATGACTCTTTACATAGCACGTCTGCACTTGTGCAACACAAGCTGTATTATCTTCATAGATAATTGTGAGAGCTTGTACAATATTCATCCCACATGACTGCTGAATGTGGTGAGTCATTCACAGGAGCCAAGCACATTCTCGTGCAGCTTCATACAGTACTATAATTTCTGAGTGATTCGTCAAAGTCGTTACAAGACTTTGCTTAGACGATTTCCAGGAAATTGCAGTTCCACCACACAAGAATACATAGCTTGTTTGTGACTTTGTTATATGCGGGTCCGATAGGTACCCAGCATCTGCATAGCCAATCAAGTTCAAATCTTGATTCTTCCTGTAGAACAATCCAATGTCCTTGCTTCCTTAGAGGTATCGGAAGAAGTTCTCTATTCCCAATCAATGCCTTTTGGTGGGTTTTGCACTGTGCCTTGCTAGCAGGTTTACGGCAAATGCAATGTCCGGTCTAGTGCAGTTTGATAAATACATAAGTGCTCCTACTACACTTAAGTATGGGAATTCCGGTCCTATGACTTCCTCCCCCTCTTCCCTAGGTTAGTACGGATCTTTTTCTTGCTGTAAAGACCTCCTGATCATTGGTACTTTCGATGGGTATGCCTTCTCAAAGCCGAACCTTTCTAATACCTTCTAGGCGTAGGGCGACTGATGTATTAATATTCCTTCAGGGACATGCTTAAGCTGCAGACCTAAGCAGTATTTGGTTTTACCCAAATCTTTCATTTCAAATTCTGACTCTAGGTAAGAACTTGCTTCTTATAAGTCTTCCATTCTCCCGATGATATTCAGATCATCTACATACACTGAGATTATACAAAATCCATTCTGGGATCGTCATATAAATACACAGGGACAATCTTCATTGTTCGTGTAGCCTTTCTTGCATAGAAAGTCGCTTAAGCAATTATACCACATCCTGCCAGATTGCTTCAGTCGGTACAGTGATTTTCTGAGCTTCACATTGTAAAGATTTCTATTTGCTCTGTCTTAGATCGGGATGGGGATTACCTTCAGGTACCTTCATATAAATCTCCGAATTCAAGTTTCCATAAAGGTGTGCAGTTACCACATCCATTAATTTCATTTCTAGATTCAAGTTTACTTCCATTGAGATCAAATATCTAAATGTAGTTCCAATCATAACTGGGGAGTAGGTTTCTTCATAATCAACTCCTGAACATTGAGTGAAATCTTATGCTACTAGCCTTGCTTTATATCTTACAACTTCATTTCTTTCATTTCTCTTTCGAAAAATACCCACTTATGCCCTACAGGGTGCACATGGGGAGGTGTGCAGCATATAGGTCCAAACAGCTCTCTTTGGTTCAGAGACAATAATTCAGTTTCTATTGCCTTCTTCCAATCTTCCCAATCTGATTTTTTCTTACATTCAGCGAGCAATGCAGGCTCGGGATCAAGATCAATGATTGTGGCAATTTTCTTTGCGAAGCAGATATCAACATTGGCTATTGTCCTATTCATGGACTCTCCCGCGTGCACATAATTTATAGCTATTTCTTCATTACTTGCTTCTTCTGGAGCGATTGCTTCTTTTGGAACTTCTCCTTGCACATTGCTTCTTCCAATTGCGGTGGCGAGTCTTTTTAGTTTTTCAGCTTTGATGTGTGCGCACACATCCATGCCGATTTCTTCTTCCATAGGGATGTTCAGATCCAGTACGCCCTTTTTTGAAGGTGTCATACTAGTGCCAGGTCTCAACTGGCTCTCCTTCTGGTTCTGGGGAACTTCAGTGATCGGTTGTGGCAAGTCCTTCTTATCCCTCTTCACTGGGCGTCCCCAGTTAAATGAGATTCGAGGGGCCAAAGTTCTCATCTTTTTATTTTGAGGCCTTTGGACAGGATTAGGGATACCTTCTACTTTCTCTGGTATTTCAACCCTCTCCGGTGCATTGCGTGCAGGCACATGAGAGTTGGTCACGCTCTTTAAATCACTAAAGTGGTCAAGCAGTTGATTTGTTAATGCTTATAAATCAATGATTTTCTGGACTTCTCTATTTGCTTCACTAGTGCGCGGGTCATCTGCATGGATTCCCATGGCTTGCCATGTAATTTCCCAATATTTTTCATCAAGGGGTTGATTTCCTCCTCCTAATGTTGAGAAATTATCCTCATCAAATATTATGCCCTTGGGAATTGTTGATTATATTTCTCATCATCCTAAGACCTAGATGGCCTAATCTATCATGCCAGAGACAGAAGAGTTCAGAACTTTTAAATACTGTCTTCAAGGCAGTATAGGGTGCAGGTGCCTTAATGTTGGTGTAGTATAGCCCAGTTTCTAATGAAGAAAGTTTTTCTAATACCCTTTTTCCATTCGCTTCGCGCTTCGTAATGAGCATGTATTCCTTACTGTACTCTTCTTCAATCTCAACGTGGAAACTGTTGGCACGAATATCCTTAAAATTTAGGAGAATTCTAGTCGATTCTAGGTACAATAAGGCTTCTTGAATGACCAAAGTTATGCCCATTGAGAGTATAATTGTGGCTCTTCCTGAACCTATTATACATGCATCGCTACCAGCGATTATTGTAAGGCTGCCAGCATTCTTATAAATCGACTGAAAATACTTTATCACTCTTAAGATGGTATTCATTGTGCTGCTGTCGGCTAAGCACACTTCCTCCATAGGGTGCCACACGTATTCTAATATAAGGTATTTTATTAACATGTATTAGAAGGCAATCAACACATAAATAAAATATTTCAATATCAGAACATATCATGCCATTATCAACCAAATAAATAAATGAATTATTCAAATATCATCCAACCATCACGAGAAAATAAAATGCTAAAGTACCATCGATGCAAGTTCAAACATGTCCTTTCATACAAAATAAATGACAATTAAAGTCTAAATACATTCTGTGTATTAGACTGAATCTGCTAGGAAATTAGAGACTTCATCTGCTATTTTTCTTAGGGGTAATATGCTCTTTGAGAGAAATCATGGCGGTGGCTGCTGCTAGGTCAATAGGGGGTGCTGCTGCCGGGATGGCCTCAACCTCCATCAGCTCAGGCAGCTGCTCAGAACTCTCCCCCTCAACAGATGCAAAATGGTTTTAATCTGCCCTTTGCCATCCTTCTTCTTCTGGGCTTGGAAGGCATCAATGACATGCTATGGCTCTTTATAGATCCGTGACCAATGCCCCCACTTGCCACACTTGAAGCAGGATTGGTCCTACTGGCCATAGGCCTTGCCATCCCGCTTTGGCCGGCTTGCCTTATTCTCACGTGGAGCATCTGACTTGCCTTTATGGGCTGCGGCCTTACCCTTCCTTACCCTTCTCTTCATCAAGGGCTTTCGCACCTTGTAGCTTCCGGCGTTGACTTCATGATCGTGCAAAAATAGCACACCCGCAAGTGCAGGGTTGCCACTGAAATAGCGGCGAGTGTCGTGTTCTCCACAGGGACTAGACTGAGGCTACCGATGCTCAGCTAAAGCTAGGTCTAACGAAACGGGGGAGAAAACTAAACTAAATGACTAAAACGACCAGACAATCTATCCAATAACAACGAAACGAACGACCGTACGAATGGACGTCGTACGACCGAACGAACTACACGACAAGAGACTAAACGAACGAACACACACACGAACTACAATGACGACTACACGACGAAAGCAACTACCGACTGACAACCTAAATAACCACCGATCGCTAGACAGAAAGAGGAAGTCGAGAAGCACTGGGGGAGTTTAGAAGCACGGAGAGAGTCGAGAGAGAACGAGGGAGAAAACAATCGACAGCTAACTAGACGACGACGGCACACGACAAACACATGACTATGACAAACGAATGCACGTCTTAACTATCGACAGACCGTAGAGAGAAGAAAAGAGAGAGTCTAGAAGCAAGGGGAGGTCGAGACGGCAAGGGGTAGAGAACGTACGCCGGCTAGCTAATTCATGCACAACAACACACAAACACATATACTAACACGGACAACTAACGCACAAAACAACTAACATAGCTAAACATAGATCATTCAATGACAATTACTAACGCAAACTACTCACATCACAATTAACTAACACAAAGATCGAAACATCAACATAGATGACAAATTGTAGGCACTGACTGTAATTAAACTACTGGTAACAGACGAATTGCAGTTCTTGAATAGATTAACATAGCACAATCACAAGCATCCATCACAGTTCATAATTCACCAACATCACAGAACCAGACTCACTACAACAAAATGAACATATTAAGATGTTTTGTTTAAGACGCTTTGAATCATGTCTCTCTTTTTAGAACCACAATTGAAATAGAGACGCGGTTTGAGACGCTCTAAAGGGTTGCACGCTATTAAATTCTATTAAAACGGATGCTGAGACATTTTGGAGTACGTCTCATGTATAGAGACGAAATTTTAGATGTCTTATTTATCATTTGAGACTAGGGGTGAAAACGGGTTGGGTTTTTCCTGACCGATCCGGTACCGAATCCGGCTGGTAGCAAATTCGGTAAACTGGGTTGGTATCCGGTCGGATTCGGTTTCGGATACGGATATGTTTAGACGGATTTGATAGCGAATTCGGTATAGCTGATATCCGATCGAATAAGTTCGGTATTCGGTTATTCGGATAATATCGGATTAAAATCCGAATATGTATCCGAACTCTTCCCGCGCAGCGCACGCCCACCTCCTCACGCGGTCACGCCACGGCCCACCTCTCACGCGAAACACGGAAATGCAGCCACACGCCCACACCGGACGGAGACGGCGAGAACGCGCCGCCTCGTCATCTCCTCCCTAGTCCTCCCCACCCGCCGATCTCGCGCCGCCGGCGCGCAGCCTAACTCTACATCCCCTCGCTGCCGCAGCCGCCTCTTCCATTTCCCTCCTCCGCCGAGTCGAGTTCCATTCGGTTGGGAGCTGGGCGAGCGCGGAGGCATCCCACCACCGAGCCCTACCCCTCGGCCTTCTCCATCGCCGCCGTCCTCCCACCGGAGCGCCCCCATCTCCGCCTCTTCTTACGAGCGGAGGGGAGCGGAGATCTAGATCCGCCACACCACACTACCACTGTACTACAGTACACCACCCTCCGGTCTCCCCCTCCCCGGTCTCCCAACCGCGCCGCACCGCCACGGCAGAGCAGGCCGCGGCGGCGCCGCCGCCCTCACCCTCACCGCCAAATCCGCCGGCCGGCCGCTCACACACCCCGCCCCCCTTGCCTCCCTCTCCCTGGCCGACGCCGCCGCCCGCTTCCGTGGAGCCCCGCACTGGCTCCGCAATCCCCGCCGAGGCAGCCGGTAACGCACTAATAATCGCATCCTTAATCTTTCCGTAGAAAGAAAACTGCAACAAGAAGAAGTTTTGAAATGTTGATTTGTGTAGGTGTGTATGCGGATGATAGCGATCTGAAACAGCTGAGGGAGAAGTACCAGAAGCTTTTGAGAAGAGCGAGGAGAGTGCTTCGTAAGTTTGGTGACCGGACGCCGAATATTTGCTTCAGAGGTAACTGTAATTCTGGTTCTTGATGTAGTGTTTTTCATCAGACATACATGGAAACCTCATTGATACCAGTTCGCTATTGTAGATGAGTTTGCTACAATGCTTTCTTTATCCCACATTTCATTTGATTGTATTTCTTACCATAATACTGTTTAGTGTCAGTTGAGTTAGGCTTAACTGAGGAAATGTGTCATGCATAATGCATCTAGTTTCATACTGGATCTACAAAAAAGTCAGGACGCTCATTAAATGAATCTATAGAAAAATAGAACCTTTTTTGTTAGGTTGTATGTAATGCTGAGTTGTTGTGCAAGCTGTTTGGTGCTTGCTTTTCTGACGTTAGAGTGCACTGATTTCCAATTTATTTTCGTATTAGAGGCACTAATCTAATGTTTATTGCAACGAACTTCAAGGCTGATATGTTTGTGTTAGTGGAATTGCAACAGTGTGGGCCTTGATCCCAATCACGGTTTTGATAATCCGTGGGAATGTATGCTTGTTAGATACCAAAACGAGGTCTTATCAGTTTATGAAGTTTCACAAAGGACAACAATTGCTTATTCTGCTCACGTAACTAAGGAGCTTCCATTCTCACATGCAACAATTGTTGGCTAATAACAATTATTAATCTTCTAATTTGGTCCTGAAATACTTATATTGTATTGCTTTAAGTGTGTTAGTGCCACTTTAGTTGAATAATGTTGCTCCATTAGTTGTGTACTTGTGTTAAAGCATATCTCCAATCTTAGCATATGCTCTGCTCATCAATTTCAATTATGAGTATCTAATTTTGTCCTGTCACTTTGACATCTTGATCTTCCACGCTTTGTTTCACTTTTCAAGGATGAATACAAATTACCAAAGGGGTCCGTGATTGAGCTTTCAGGAATCAAACCATGTGCTTAAAATAACTAGTAAGCTCATTTTTCCTTTTGTTTCCTTTCTTTTAGTTGATTTGAGATCTTAGATATAGGCTTTGTATTGATGGAAGTTAGGATTTTAAGGGTCCAAAGATATGTTGACTACTTCTTTTGCAATGGACATGTATCCGGTTCCTTCTTTGAGCGCTCAGTTGTTATCCGCTTGAGGCTATGAGCTTATACTATTGTTATTTTGTGTTTCTATTATGGCAAGATAAACTTATGTTATGTATGGTACTGTATCAGAATCTCGCACCTTTGTTTTCCTATTGTGGGTTAATCAAAATTCCTTTGATGATTACATAGGGCAACAAATGGTAAAAGAATGATATATTGCATGGTTATTATCCTTGACATATCAATCTCACAATATATTGGAATGCCTTTTATAGGAGAGTCTTCTATTCAGAAATATGCCTTATTCCTAGGAAGAATCGCGTAAAGAGTTCTCTTACTTTTTATTCCCATTTGCATTCACATTTTAATTACTTAAAAATAGTAAATATCCCAACAGAACAAATCGTTGTTATTGTCTCTCACGTGTAATCCTTTGTCAAATCCTTACAAGCTAGGCCACCTCTTTTTTCTTAAAAATCCTGATGTTTTCTGAATGTAAACGGATATCAATAGCTTGGAAGATTTCGATCGCGATCATACATATATACAATGTTGAATTTTTTCACTAATCGACATATGTGCTGCTCTTTCAAGTGAATCAATTGTTACATATATTGCTATGTTTGCGTGATATGGAGGACTATGAAAAGAAATGCACAATGAAGACCTGATGCACAATTTTCTGATTGAAGAAATAGACCTGATGATTTCTTATAGCAGTTTAAAAAAAGATGTGTGCCAAATTGGAGGATGTTTTACCGACATGTGTTTATCGATATTAGATTTTTATTTAGTTGTGAACTCATTGATTCAAATGGATGCTATAATTATTTGTAAACCTCTCTATGTAAACTTCTTTGGGGTTTGGAGGGTGCAATGGTGATGAATTTGTCAATTGCCAATGTTTGCCCGGGGTGTGCTTGGTTCCAGGTTGTAGTTGGTTTGCTTTTCTTATAACAGTATATCTGTTGTGCTACGCCCATTCCTTATATTTTATAAAATATGTACTCAATATTATGGTGCTGCCTATAAAATTATTATATATAATAAATATATGGAATACTATATTCTCATACGGATATGTACTTGTGTGTATAGAAGAAAATATATACCAATCAAAATAAAAATACATACTACATAGGACATCTTGAGACGGCACATAACGTCTCAACGCACGTGCCTATATTAATTGAGACATGGTGCAGCCGTTTTTATAAAAGCGTCTCTAACTTTATAGGGATACAATGTAGCTGTCTCTAATGAACGTCTCAAATAATATAGGCATGTCTTAGAGAGCGTCTCTATATTTTTGAGACGGTTCATGTAGAGACGTTTCTATGACGCTTTATAAAAGCGCTTCAGTTGTCTGTGGGAGACGAAACAGAACGTCTCTAACCTACAAATATGATGTCTCCCCATGGATGTTTTGTTGTAGTGACTAACATTCACAGTTCACAAATCACAGTTGTAATTAACAGTGCACAATTAACAGAAATTAGAGCATTGATTAAGAAAAGCAACAAGAGAGGAAGAGGGATTGGGGGTAAACCGAGCAGCAAAGCAGTAGTAGGGGAAGCTGAGAAGAGGGGAGGCTGTCGGTGATGTGGAGGCAGAGGTGATGCAGATCGCCGTCGATGTCGGTGCGGTCGGTGGAAGAACTGCCGGTGATGCCGTCGGTGTCGGTGAAGAGGAAGATGCAGCCAGTGTAGGAGTGGCGATGCAGAGGGAGATGGCGCCGCGGTTGAAGTAGACCGGTGGAGTTGGAGGAGGAGCTGCGGAGGAAGATGTGGCGAGCTGTGCCGAGGTCGCAGCGGCGCCGGTGGTAGAGAAGGCGGTGGTGTCGATGAAGGCAGAAGAAGTCGGCGATGGAACTGAAGGGGAGCAGCGCACGGGTGGAGAAGGGAGAGAGGAGTGGCGGCGCCGGAACAGGAGAAGAAGGGGGAAGGGTGGCCGTGGCCGGCGGGGTAGAGGAGAAGCAGTAGGGGGAGGCAAAGAAACGGCGGACTGGTGCTGCGGAGGAAGGAGGAGGAGCAGTGGGGCGGCGACCGAGAGGGAGCAGAGGGGCACGGGTAGAGGAAGATGGCGGCGGTGGAGAAAGAGGGGGGAGAAGGAAGGGTGGCCGGATGCGGGGAAGTGAGGCGGCGAGGTATAGGGAGGCGCTGGGAAATGGAGGAGGGAGTAGAGGAGGCGCAGTAGGAGGCGAGGAGAGGCGTCGGCGCGGGTGGAGAAGAGGGCGGCGGTAGAGAAAGAAGAGCGGCCGGAGAAGGGAGAGAGGCGGCCGAGTAGGAAGGATGCGGCGGCGGAGAGAGATGGAGAAGGAGATGGCGTAGGTGGGAGAGGCGGCGGAGAGAGTGGCTGTGCAAAGGATAGGCGGAGGTGGTAACAGGGGTGGCCGTCGGCGAGTTTGGCGCGGCCCTCGCCGGCGCCGGAGAAGAGAACGGGGGAGGAGAGCAATGGGGGAGGTGAGGAAAAGAAGAAGTGGCCGGCTCAATTTGGGATCAGTGGCGGTTAGGGTTTTTTTGGTGGAGATGGGGATTTTGGTCTTTTGCAATTTTGTCCTCCCAATTTTTAGGGTTTACAATTAGGTCCTTTTCCAATGTAATTTCTCCCATTTTAACCCTTCTGAAGTCCGATTTCACCGCAGAAAGATCCTACGCATTCGTGTCGATGCACACATCTGTACGGAGCAGTCCAAATTTGTCATTTACGCGCCTAGATCACGCCGGCCTGTGGAAAAGCACAAAAAAGTGTAAAACAGTCCATTTCGAGCAATTAAATATATCAAAACGTGTAAATGATGATAAATGATCCCAAAATGCGAAAAATAAGAGGGTAAAATGGCATGTAAATATATGCAAATATGACGCATGTCACTTCACGGCCAGCGGAGCTCCCAAGTGGCTGAGTGACGTAGTTCTTGCAGAGAACTTCGTCCTGAGCCTCCGCAACCTGCATCATATCAATCAATTCGGCATACTCCTTGTAGCCATCTTGACGATAATTCCGTGCGGATTGTACTGCATTGGGGTGGAAGGTGGATATGATTTTCTCAATCTTCTGCTCATTAGTGATCTGCTTGCCACAAAGTTGAAGATTAGTACAAATCCTGTATAAGGCAGAATTGTGCTCCCCGACCATCTTAAAGTCGGCAAACCTCAGTTTCATCTATTCTTGCTCTGCCTGAGGAAGAATGGTGTACTTTAGCTTCTCGAACTACTTAAGTGTAGTCCAAAGTGCTAGCGCGCTCTTCTTTGCCATGTACTCCTTGAGAGTGAGACAGAGGTGATGCCTGAGAAAGTGAAGTGCCTGATCATTTTCCTCAGGGGTGGTTTGGGCGTCATGCGGCGCGCCAATCCCAATAGCAGCGCGGAGCTTATTAGCTCCAAGTACTATCTCGACATCGGAAGTCCAAGTAAGATAGTTTTGGCCATGCTGGGCTACCTCGTCGAACTCCCGGTCGTAATGCCAGTCATCTACATGTGCATGAAAGGAATAAATAAGTTTACTGCTGGTAAACATGCATGGAATAATTTACTGTAGGTAAATAAATGGTACAAAATATTCTCGTAATGTTCCAGAATTTTCTATGCATTTTCTATAAATTTTACTGTTAATTTCAGTGATTAAAAGCAATTTAAACAATTACGATTAACCAAAACAGTAAATAAATATAGAAAATAATAATGACAGAAATAAAAATGCTTTAAATGCTAAAAGTAATTCAACATTTGGATTCCCGAGTCCTTTTTATGCCAAAATATGAATTTTCAGTGAATTCTGCAATTTTCGAAGGCCTATATGCAAATTTTCGGTGCAGAGAAAATTTTTGTGTAATTTCTTAATTTTTTTGAGGGGTTTTCTGCAAGATTCGGGACCCATCTGAAAAATCAGAGGACCTATTCATAATTTTTGGAATTACGTGCGCCTTTCTGCAAAATTTGGGACCCATATGCAAATCTGAGGGCTCTTCGGTTATATTCATAATCTAGAGGGGGTTGTCTACAAAATCATTGGCGACTCGTCTTGGCCGGGCCTTCGGCCCGTTTGTTTTCTTCGGCCAATTGGCCCATTCGGCCCAGGTGGCCCGCCCCGTCGGCTTAAGTCATGGGGTAGGGTTTCCCTACCCCCATGTTCTTCAGTGGCGGCGGCTACCCGAGCAGGCAGCTCAGGCGCTTACGGCGGGGCGGCCAGGTCGAGTGGCGGAGGTTGGCGAATCAAGCGGTCGGCTTCGGACACGCGCGACGAGGTGGCCAGGCCGAGCGGCGGGGACCGACGTGGGCAGCTTCGGGGGCGCGCGACGAGGAGGCCGAACCGAGCAGCAGTGGCCGATGCGGGCAGCAGTCGGAGGGCAGCGCTTCGAGCGTGGAGTCGGCGGCAGCCTCCTTGGTTGGTGGGGCTACGGGAGCCAAGGCAACGGCGCGGTTGGCCAGCCGTGTGGGACCATGCGGAGATCGAGACAGCGACGCTGGCACCATGCGGGGAAGCCAGAGCAGTGGCGTCCGTCGCCCGTGCGGGGTGTGGAGCTCAAGGTGACGGGGCGGCGGCTCCTCGGGGGTAGCCGACGGCGCTCACATTGGCCGAGGAGGCTTTGGGCGCACTCGGTGGGGTCGACGGCACGCGCGGAGACCGAGGCGGTGGTCGGCCATGCGGGGCGGCGTTGTCGGCGGCTTCGGCTACAGGCTGAGCGGCGGCCGACGATGCTTTGTCCCGGTCCGGCGGCGCTGTGGAGGAGGGCCGGTGGCCATTATCGTGTACGGCGGCCATACGAGGCCGACCATGCGCATGTTTTCTTTTTTTTCTTTTTTTTTCAATCTACAGTGCAATCAACATTCACTCTATGGTGTAATCTACCGATCGATATTGTGTCAGCAACTTCAAGTCTGCTGGTGGTAGATTAGAGCGGATTTGCACCGTAGAAAAATAATCTAGACAGCAAAAATTGCGAATTTAGAGCGATCTAGACAATTCAATCTACTAGTGATTCGATGATTACCTTCGATTCACCGGAGCGATTCGTGTAATGTACGTTGAAGAACCATCGCTGGCGACCAGTTCGATCGATTCTTTTGCTTTATGCAAAACAAGATCAATCACAGAAGACAGGAAATAATAGATTGAAATACAGAGAAGTAGAGAGAACTCTTGGTCTTTTTTTTATTGCTTTCTTTCTGATTGTATGTACAAAATAGCCAATAGTACTTTCTATTTATAATCTACTGATGAGATATCTATCATGGACCAAGACTTGCAGCTCAGATCCGGGTTTCCTAACAGTTTTAGATCTGAAAACTTCGTTCGTGACATGCAGCCGGCCCGCACCAACCACGCCCACCCTTGAAATCCGAGATCTTCTCGCATGCCTCCCTCCTCCGCTGCTCCCTCACGTTCCTCTTCATCACACTAAATGCACTGTGTCACCGCTTCTGTGCCCTCCTCCATGGATAGAGCACACCTCGCACTATCGCGCTTTGCATTGCTGATGATGCTGACGCCTTCCACGCCAACGTTGCTGCTGGCGCACGCCTATCGACCTCGGCCATCTTTCGCATCACCGAGGTTGATCTCTATGGTGACGTCATGCTCCCGCTACGTGAGCTACCCAATTACACGTACAGGAACTTCTTGCGGGGGTTCGAAGATGTGAACAACTTGGGGGCCTTGAACTACAGGATGAAGTGGTTTGACCATATCGTCGACACTCTGCAAGCTAAGGTCCTAGAGCTGTCGCCCATGGCTGCCTACGTCATGAGGTTCAGGGGGTTCCACGAGTTCACCGGGTTCATGATCAAGTTGGAGGATGCCTGACGGTGAAACGCCGCTCAGCGGCGCCAACGTCGGCCACGAAGGTGCCTGGCGACTGTGGTCTCCCGACAAGGGGTGTACAATGGGTATTGATGAGCCGACCTGGGCCGCAAAAGGACAAACTCACTGTGCACCTCACAGAGGTGCTAGCCATGCATTCATATCCATGGGCACCTTCGTCAGCCAGGTGTTGTGAGCGTGGACAGCAAGATGGAGAAGATGATCATGGTGGAGCTCCAATGCACCTGTGACATTAGTAATCGTGGAGAACTCCGAACGCTAGACAGCACCGAGTATGTTCATCTGCAATAACTGCCAAGGCACCAAAGATCTTTTCGTTAGTGCAGCTTTGTATCCATCGTGTGGATCACCGGTTTTTGATGGTTTTGGCAATGTGTCTAAATACCTTACATACATTCTTGCTGTATTGCTGATGCCCTCATTCCCCAAGATCAAGAGAGTTTTTTTTGTATTTTCAGAAAGGGAAATTTGAGAACCAACTGATTGAGGAGGAAGAAGAATGGTCTTGTCTATGCACATGTAATTCATAATTTGTTATGCTTTAGTCAGAACAACAAACAGGTAATGCATAAATATAATCTTTACTTGTGACACGAATGAACCTTTTTGAACTTTCAATAAATATCAAGGCGGAGACAACGGCGGCACGTTAAAGCCTCGCCGTGATTTGTGATTAGTAGTGCTCACAAATTAATTCATTTTAATTTATGTGATGCACTTTCAATAACATTATAGTACAATTGACGTGTTTTCAAAGCTTTGATATATCAATATATAATCGATACGCTTTCTTCAGCTATATAATTGAAATGATTATTTATGATATTTCACAGGCATTGGGCTAGTAACCCCAAACTCAAATATCAAATTTGCAGTTTTCTTGTCGCCACAACAGAAGAAAAGTGAAGTACATTATATTAATGAAGCAGTACAGGCAATGTCAGATGGGTGGCAAAGGGGGCAAAGGATTAATTGAAAAAATGTTAGAAGCCACGTCCACGCACGAATCCCAAAGCGCCAATCAACTGTTGAAACATGTGCAGATCGTGTCGATAGCTTGTTACTCTGTATGCCGCTATATTCCCGGAGAATTTTAAATTGCTTGGTCAACAGACAGACTAGCTTGCATGCATGCAGGTATAGTTTGATATGATTAGTGATTGTTTCTGGATGTACTACTGGCCTAGGTGCATGTATTGCTTTTCAGCCGCATGTGAGAACGCAGAGATACTATGGATAACTTCTTTTGAACTGTGGGTTTCATTTAGGCTTTTTTTGGATGGTTTATAGCTAAAAAGAATTGTAGTTGACTGAAAAAACACTGTAGCTGATAAAGGCTTATTTAGCATAATTAAATTTAAAAAAATATAAAAATATAAAAATAATGTTAGCCTATTACGTATAATACAAACAAATATGGGAAAAAAAGAACCGGCAAAAAAGCTCAACAAAAAACCAAAAGTTCAGAAAAAGACAAAATTTATGAATAATGAAAAATAAGCCGAAAGCCAGAAGCTGAAGCCGAAACGAGCGGAGCCTTAATTTTTGACTTATGATTTTTAAATTTTAATTATTTGTAAGAGATAGTACATAGAAAAAAATAGTTGTATGTAATTTTGATTGGTATAATCGAACTTGGTATAACATCTACTACAATCTATCTGTAGACTCTATATTAAAAAGATGTACAGTTTAGAAGTTAATTATAACAGAAAGTGATATGTCAAAATCAAAGACAAAAAGAGCCTAGTTTATATATACTTGTTTGTCAGATAGGAAAAAACAAGAGAAGGATCTTACGATCCATCAGAAGCTTCGTGAGTCCTTTAAAGGAGGAAGCTTCCTATGTCACTGACAAAGTTAAATGCATTCAACATTAATTTGCGCGTGGTCAAACAAAACTATTTATGTGCAGTACAATTCTGTAATCACTCTCGTGCAACTAATTAAGGTGTGCACATACGTATATGTACATAGTATCCACTAACTTTAGCAGAAGGGTCAAAATTAAGGATGCCAAGAATGCATGCATTTGGACAATGGACACGCATGGACACTGCACGGACAAAGACAAAGACGTAGACAGCGACATAGTACATAGCAGCCAGAACTAAAACTAGTATTGCTGGTCCAACATTTTTCCAACGCAAAGTCTATCACGCGTCTAGACACGCGACAGTCTTATAGCACGTCAATTGTCTGTCGCCCATCAGCGCATGCAGAATTAGAACATCCCTTCGTCTGATCACGGTCTGACATGATAGGCAATAGCAAACACAACGAGGGAGTCATGGTGTGCACCATCACACTTGTATCTGTCTTGTGGGCACAATATCAAGCTACAAATGGAAGCTTATACAACTTTATGTGGTAATTATTTTAATAAGCAAGTGGTAAGTCAGTGTGCAATCGATGGTATCTTTTTCAATTTTTTACAAACCAGCAAACTGATGGTAAATTTCAAATTAGAATGGTAATTTGTTAAAATTTCATGCTATAATTTAGGTTTTACACATGGTTATTTTTGAACCTTTTCAAACATAATTTTTGGTGGTAATTTGTTAAAACTGTAGATGATAACTTAGTGGTGTATTTGATGGTAAATTTGAACTTTTCTCAATCTCACAGAGGGATAGTAATTTTCCGGACATAGGGTGATAATTTGTTAAAGCTACAAATGGTAACTTAGCTGCAAGAGATAGTAATTCTTAAAGCTTTTTCAAACCCATAAAATTGATGATGATATTTTTTCTATCTTAGATCGGTAATTTGCTAAGATTGTAGATGGTAACTCACTGTGCAATTGAAGATAATCGCTCAAATGGTTCCAAATTCACAGAAGTGATGCTAATTTCAGTAATTAAGCTCGTAATTTGCTAAAATTGTATATGTAAGTTAGGGTGCATTTAATGATAACTTTTCAATTTTATAAAATTCATAAATTTTCTATGATAGGTTTAAATCAGGTGTGTAGTGAAAATGTAGTACATAGTTAATTAGGGTCCCATCAATGGTAAAATTTGATGTGGTGGTGCTACTGCTTTTCACTCAGGCACACTACCCAAGATGCATGCACCACAACACTAGCAATGTCACTCAATGGGGCCCACAATAGATGCACTCCAACGGCATGGTGACCAGCTGGAGGAGGCCACAGATATTTGTGGGAAATTTAACTTTTTGCCACTCTTAACATTGCCACCTACTCAAATGCCATCCTCTACATTGCAATTAATATTTTGCCACTCTCCATCCTACGTGGCGCCTAGTCACCGCCATGTCACGCCCGCGCCCGCGCCGCCGCCCGGCCTTCCCGCGCCTCCCGCGCCGCCGCCTTTCCGCGCCTCCCGCGCCGCCCGGCCTCCCGCGCCTCGCGCGCCGCCCCGCCTCCACGCGCCGCGCGCGCCGCCTCCGCGCCGCGCTGCTCGGTGGCGCCCCGCCCGTCCAACCGCCACGAGCATGAGGGGTCATGAGGGACTCACCGAAGCATCGGTAGGGCCGGAGATAGACCGAGGCTTGCCAGCGACGAGAGCCGGCGGCGGCGCGAGTGGGGGAACGGTGCCGGCGAGCTGCGGTGAGGGAGGAGCTCCGGCGACCGTCGGGGAAGCTCCAGGGCCGCGTGGTGGTGCTCCACGCACGAGGAATTGAGGCGCCTTGTGCGAGTTGCGAACGGCGATGAAAATGGCGGCTTTGGCGGCGCGCGAGGAAGAATGGCGCGCGCGAGCCGGGCCGCCGGGGTCCGATTGCTCAAGGGAGGAGGGAGGAGGCCTCCGGGGGCGCGCCGTGACGCGGTTGGACCGGCGGGAGCGCCACCGAGCAGCGCTGGCGTGGGAGGCCGGGCGGCGGCGCGGGCGCGGGAGGCCGGGGCGCGCGGGAGGCACGGAAGGCGCGGGCGGCGGAGGCGGCGGCGGCGCGGCGCGGCGTGACATGGCGGTGACTAGGCGCCACGTAGGATGGAGAGTGGCAAAATGTTAATTGCAATGTAGAGGATGGCATTTGAGTAGGTGGCAATGTTAAGAGTGGCAAAAAGTTAAATTTCCCCAGATTTGGTGACGAGAAGCAGAGCAGTGGCCTCATCAAGTGCTGCCGCATTGCTTTACGGGAAGCTTAGTAAAAAAAGCAAATAACGACCATGGGTGCGAGTTAAGCTTAAGGCACATCCAGTTGCGCTATAGTCAATCCCTTTTTCCAAATTTACTCCATGGAATGCCTAGCACAATATCTGCATTAAGATATGTGTCATTACAGCAACACCATACACTACTACATAAAAGGTCACACAGACGGTTAAAAAAATATCATCACAGAAAGTTTTATGAGCCGTCGGAGTTTATGGTTCAGTAATGATATGAGTTCATCACCGATAGTTTTTGAACCATCTGTGATACCTACTATTACAGATAGTTATTAACTCATAACCATCTGTGATAGTTTATTATCGCAGACAGTTTATAGTAGGAACACTACAAACCGTCTATGATAATTGAGATATCACAGATTGTTTCAACTACAAATCATCTGTGATAGTTGACTATCAGAGACAGTTTGTAGTTGAAACTGTCTGTGATATCTCAACTATCACATATGGTTTCTACTATAAATCGTCTGTAATAGCAGTTATGAGTTAATAACCGTCTATGATAATCTACTACAAACCTAAATTTATTTCTGTTTGTTGGCTAGCCTTAGGAAATGCTAGCCATGCCCTCTAATATAAGTAGGAACACAACAAGCAACAAATACACATGTTGTGGGGGTGGCCCAACCCTCCGTGACTGGGTCGTGCAACTAGTCCAACATGTAATAGGCCCAATAGTGTAGAGGAATATACCAGTGTAAATACACCAATGTACCCTCATCCTTTGTAAGTACTAAGGGGTAGAATGGGGATTTTCCATTCTACCCCACTCATATATAAACCCCCAGAGGGGCAAAGGGGAGGGGGATCCTCTCATTCCTATCAACTCTCCCATAGATCTGGCTCCTCTCTTCCTCTTCTATTAGTCCCCTTCTCTACTGTTTGGCCAGTAGCCACAACAGATGGCGCTGTCCGTGGGGACTGGATAAAAAGTCGCTTAAGGAACTGGAGGCTGTTCTTGGGAGCGCCATCATCGGCAGATAAGTACTTCGCTCTACATACTGTGTTGAGTAGATTTGAGATCTAGTCGAATCACTCAGACGCTGGATCAGGTAGATCTAATCGAATCATCTATTTCTATGTTGCTGTCATCTCCGCGCTAGAGGCATTCGTGCAGGAAAACGATTCCTGGGATGGCTAAGCGGGCTTCGCATGCCATCGAGGCATCTGGCTGTACGCATGCATCACCCAGCATAGCTATCCATGCATGCAAAAATCTATCCATCCATCCACGCACTACCGGGCTCAGCAGCTTTGCCGAGTGCCGGTGGCACTCGGCAAAGCACGAGAAACACTCGGCAACGACTTTGCCGAGTGCCACCCACGGCATAGCTCACACGGCAAAGTTTCTGACGGCAAAGAGCTCTTTGCCGAGAGCTTTTCATCGAGCACTCGGCAAAGGCTTTGCCGAGTGCCGAAACGACCCTCGGCAAAAAAGGTCAGTGGACGGTGAGAACACGGTGACGGCGTCGTTTGCCGAGTGCCAGGACGGAATGGCACTCGGCAAATTTTTCCAGTTTGCCGAGTGTCGTGGTAATGACACTCGGCAAAATCTTAAGCTTTGCCGAGTGTCATGGTAAAGACACTCGGCAAAGACTAAGAGTTTGCCGAGTGTCATTACCATGACACTCGCAAACTCAAAACACTCGGCAAAGCATGTTCCCGCACGCACAGAATGTTACTTTGCCGAGTGTTTTTACGATGACACTCGGCAAAACCTCCCTTTGCCGAGTGTAACACACGGCAAAGTGGCCAAAAACTGCCTATTTTAAATGTTTATTGCACCCCACTCAAACAAGTCACAATATATCACAGATATATCAACAATATATCACATATAGTCCACAAGTAATCACCACAAGTGCCATTCACAACCATTCACCAAGTGCAACCACAATATATCACATATAATCCAAGTGCATCACCAAGTATCATTCCGACATTATTCACCACAATATATCACATAAGCATCACAACCACAAGTATCATTCACTAAGCTGGCCACCCCAACTGATGTGGTGGGTCATGACTCATGAGGCACATTATTCGAAGCCGCCGATTGATTCTGCACAAAGGAGAAGAGATTGCATGTGTGAGACAAGATTTAAGGTAGAAACATACAAACTTAAACATTCATACAAGCAAAGCACAAGCGAAAGCAATAAACATGGTAAGTAAAGAGCTCAAGGTAGAGAAGGCAAACTCATAGGAGTAGTTGCAGGAGGAGGTGGAGGAGGGAATAGCTCCGGTGGCAGAGGTTGACCCATCCTCTCGCCAAGACTTTGCATCCACTGAAACATCTGCTCCATCCTCTGCCGCTCGGCCTCATTCCTCTGCCGATCGGCCTCCATCCTCGCCGCCATCTCCTCCCGTAGCCTCTTCTCTTCTTCCAGCTGGGCCTACAATATTTCACCCCAAATGTTACAATGCAAAGCAAAGGTATGTAAAAATTAATGAACGATTTAATAAAACAGAAATAACTGGAGTGCCTCCATCCGGGATCAGCAAAGGTCCACCGTGGGCGTATGGTCGGGCTTGAGCTCGTGCTCCTTGCTCGAACTGGAGAGAGTGGGAGTAGTGGCCGTGTCGAGTGTGCCGTCGCCAATCCAGATCGCCCATGCTTCTTGCCTCCTCCCACCCTCATGACGACTTCTCCATCAAGGTCCCGGGTGCTCGGATCGTACTCGCCCATGGACCGCCCTTGCCATCGATGTGTACTCACCGAGGCGGCCGTGGACGGTCGCATTGCTGTACACCGAGGGCGGGTCCTCCGGTTGTAGTCGACGCCGGACGTCGCCTTGCCCTTGTGGGCCAAAGCCCATGCCTTGAATCGGGAGCAAGGCTGGCCACCATGTGACGACGATCGCGAAAAAACAGCAAGATGATTAGAAATTATGCGAATTGAGCGTTATAATAAAGAAATGAATTCGCGTAGCCATGTAGCCGCGAATTGCCGAGGCTACGGTTGCCTTGATGGTGTGGTGCACTGGCATCATCAAACGCCGCTCCGGCAAGCGCCAGCGTCTCCTCCCACTCGGCGGCGCACCACTTGTCCACCATCCGTGCTCAAAGATCGAGATGCTTTGGCGCACCACCACGGAGGCACCTACACGTCATCAAGTATATGACATATAAGAAGATCAAATTAAGCGTACTTAATCTCAGAAAAAATCAGTATTAATGTTCTATATTTACCTGCATGTATTCTTCCCTTAATGTTGTCCTTTGTCTTATCAGGAATGTCCATGATTGTTGCCCAAAGTGCCTCGACGACATTCTTTTCAGTGTGCATTACATCAATGTTATGTGGAAGAAGAAGGTCATCAAAATAGGCGAGCCTCAACAAGCCCGACTTATGAGTCCATGCATGTTGCTCACCATATCCCACAAAACCACCTTCTTCTTGATTGACCTCGAGAGCATCTATCTGAGCACGAACCGCGGCACTGGTCATCATCTGCGGTGCAGGGTCTATAACTACGACACCTTTCGTAAAGTTCTTGATGTCTCGTCTGAATGCATGGTCAAGAGGGAGGAATTGTCGATGTTTGTCGAACGAAGAATACTTGCCACCCTTCAAAGAACCAAATGAACTTCAGAGTGCCTTGCATACGGGCATGGGAACTTCCCGTGAACACACCAGCCGCAGAATATCCCATACGCCAGGAAGTCATGCAGGGAGTAGTGGTACCAAACATGCATTTTGAAGTTTCTCTTTGTAGCTCGGTCATATGTCCATACCCCTTCCTCCCAAGCACGGACCAATTCATCAATCACAGGCTCCATGAACACACCCATATTATTCCCCGGGTGTTCAGGAATTATCAACGACAAGAATATGTGAAGTCGTTGGAAGAGGACGTCGGGGGGGAGATTGAGGGGGATAACGAACACGGGCCAACAAGTGTATGGGGCGGCCATCATTCCATAAGGATTGAACCCATCATTGCCGCCGCAACACGTACATTACGAGCCTCTAGAGCTTTCTCACGATGAATCACATCAAAGTGGGTCCATGCTTCACCATCGGATGGATGTACCACTTCTCGTGATTGTGTCGACGCCCATTTTTGTGCCATGTCATCTGTTTCGCGGTTTCCTCGGTCATGTATAGCCATTGATCCTCGGTATGAACGGAAGGTACCGTGAGGATTTTCACGGGATCGCAAGCTGCCTCTTCTGACCATCACCAGAGTCTACCTCCAGGAACCTAGAGGATCCACACTTTGCACAGTACTTTGCTTCCGCGTGTTCTTTCCTAAATAGGAGCACCCCTTTGGACAAGCATGTATCTGCTCATATGGCATCTTAAGTGCACGAAGGAGTTTCTTTGACTCGTACATGCTCTTTGGCAGAATGTGACCCTCCGGAAGCATGCTACCAAAAACTGTCAACATAGCATCGAAGGCGTCTCGACTCAAGCTAAACTGGGACTTCAAGGCCATTACGCGTCCAATGCCATCCAGCTTGAGAAACCTTCGTCCGCCGTGAAGGGGTTTCGTGCCGTAGACAACATGTCGTAATACGCCTTTGCGGTTGCCTCGCTCCTCCTCCTACGCCCTTCAAAGTGTGCTTCATGATAGTCATTTAACATGTCTCCTACCCCGCCATCAGCATCATAATCCTCGACGCGTGGTCTCACGACCTCCTCTCTCATACGATCGGATTCACCGTGGTAGATCCACCGGGTATAGTCTGCCGTAAATCCAAACTTGCAAAGATGTTTACCCATGACCTCCTTTGTTTGTCGACGCATGTTTGCACATCTGCTGTAGGGACACCAAGTGGCACGCGCTCCTTTAACCTTGGCAAATGCTAGTTCCAAGAAAGCATCGGTCTTCTCAATCCATTCATCGGACAACGAACCCTGACTTGAGCAGCCCGTGTACATCCACTCACGGTCATCCATCCTCTAACATATCAGGGAGTAATATAAGAATCAAATGCATCTACACGATCTTTCTCCTATCTAATAGGTGAAGATAGGTCCTAATCCCACCCGAGGATGCGTAGATGAGGATAGTTTCCATGCTCTACTCCTATCCGAGACAGAATTTCGGCAGCACCTCCCCGCTGTTCTCCAAATACACGTCCTGGCAAGGAGATTGTGTATCCGGAGAACAACAGGGAGATGATGCCGAAACTCTGTCACGAATCGGAGTAGACCATGGACACTAACCCCCTGTCGTAGGGATGGCCCCCACCTAAACCCAGCAGGCCTGGTAGGAGATTATAAGGCCCAGAATAGGCCATGTGTAATGACATAACTGCCCCAGAGGGGATAACCAGATGTGAGGGTAAAACTGTAAAAGCACTCCTCATGTGTATATATATATGAGTACAAGCCATGGGGAGGACCCAGGCCATTACACTTATCTTCATCACTCTCCACTACCACCTCTCTCTCTGTTTGGTCTGTAGCCACAACAGTTGGCGCCGTCCGTGGGGAGGACGAAGACAAGCCTGAAGACCGAAGGAAAAAGATGGCACCGAAAAAAGCTTCACCAGCGGCGGCGAAGGGAAAGAAGGCGGCCGGCTCGGAGCGTCGTATGAGTACCAGGGCTTCGGCATCAGCAGCGGCGGACGCGGGTGCCGATGCAGGCGCGGTAGCCGGAGACGTCGACGTTCGCGCGGCGGCGACCAACCCCGTCACCGGCACCGCGACGACCAACCCCGTCACCGGCACCGCGACGACCCGCCCCGCCACCGGCGTTGCGGGGACGGGCCCCGCGGTCGAAGACGTCGACACGGGCGCAGCGACAACCGATCCCGCCGACGCAACGACAGCCGACCTCGCCGCCCCCACTGCAACCCTCGCCGGCGGCGCGACCAGCGGCGTGAGGTAGCCACGACGGAGCGACCGCGCTTCGGGACCTCGCGACGCGGTCGTCCCGCGCCGACCTGCCGTCGGGGTACGGCGACCCGCCGCACCGGCGATGGAAAGTGCCCTATTGGCGGCTCTCAATGCATTCCAGCGGAGCTAGGGGACCTTCGCGGGCCGTCGAGATATGCAGAGGCTCGAGTCGCAGCCGCGCCGCTGGTCGCGTCGAGCCCACGCCGAGAGGGATAGTCGCGGCCCCCACGCCCAGCCGCGTGCGGCTGCGGCGTGTGGATCCGAGTCCCCGCCTCGGCGGGGTGCAGCAGGCGGCATGGCCCGAAGACTTCAAGTTTCCTAGAGCCATCGACTCGTACAAAGGTGACACGGACCCCGTGAGTTCATGCGCGATACGAAACCGCAATCGGCCGCGGCGGCGACGACACCACGGCGCGAAGGACTCCCCTCGCGCTACAAGGAGTGGCGCTCTTGGTTCTTTACCATAGAGCCGGCTCCATCTACGCGTGGGAACAGCTTCGTGTCCGCCTTCACAACAACTTCCAAGGAAACTACGTTGACCGAGTCGACGCGGACCAACTCTTTGGCGTAAAGCAAAAACCTTCGAAGAAGCTCCGGGACTACTTCAAACGCTTCGCCAAGATTCGATGTCAGGTGAAAGACGTCAACGAGACCACCATCGTCAATGTGGCCATACGGGGCCTTCGTCCGGGCCCGATGGCCGAGTACAACGCGCGAAAGCCAATCAAGACGGTGGCGAAGCTCTTCGACAAGATGGAAGAATATGCTAGGGCGGAGGAAGACACGCGGCGAAGGCAAGGTGACGACTCCGACACCAACCAGGCCGGAGCCTCGGCAAAAGCCGAAGACCCATCGAGGGGCGGTTCTTCGAAGGGAAAGCGAAGCGAGTCGCCCCGGGCGCGCGGCCCGTAGGGACAACCCGCATAAGGAGTCGTCCGATCAGCCCAAGCGCGGCCAGAGGTCGAGGCGAAATCGGTGCGCCCTGACATCGGCGGGTCCGACGAGGGTGCTCCAGCGGGCCGAGGCGGTCGGGCGCCGTGGCGGGGCGCGGGGCAGGGCGCGACGATAAGGGTCGTGGGGATTACGACGACCAAAGATCGTGGATCGTGGTGCGTAGTCCACGGCGCAGCAATCATGATACCCGCGCCGCACCTCCATCGCGGCGCTCGCGCGACGCGCCGCTAGGACAGAACCCGAGGCGCGCCCGCCGCGGTGGCCCACGCCCATTCCCATACGAGGCCCCCATGCGGTGTACAGCGCAAGGGATGCAACCCGTGAAGGCGCCTTACGGATCGAAGCTCACGTCTGGCAGCAGCCTCGGGAGGGCCTCTGCGCGTTGCGAGCCCCGACGCAACCTACCGCAGGTCATTAATGTCATATCCGAGGCTCGCGACCGAATTCACCTCGACACGGCAGCGAGAGGCCTACGCGCGAAGACTACATCACGTGGCGGCATACCCAGCGCAAGCACCGCCGGATTGGGCGCAGCACGAAGTTACATTCACACCCGACGATGCCCAGGGTGTGGACTTCCCTCACCAGGACCCCCTGGTTATCCGGGTCACCATTGCGGGATGCGACGTGGGGAGCGCCTTGGTAGACGGCGGTAGCTCCGCAAACGTATTGTTTGCGGTGGCCTTCGACCAGATGGGGATCCCTCGAAGCCGCCTTGGGCCCTCGGGAATCCCACTGCAGGGCTTCGAGGACAGCCCTGCGGCGCCACCAAATCGGCCTTCAAGTATCCTTCGGCCAAGATGACAATGTGCGGACCGAAGATGCCACCTTCGACGTGGTCGACCTTCCGTACCCCTACAATGCCATACTAGGACGCCCAATCCTCAACTCCTTCGGCGCGGTACCACATCACGGCTATCTGTGCATGAAGATCCCGGGCCTCGACCACCATCACCGTCCGAGGCGACCAGGATATGGCCCGGCGCATCGAGCCGTGCACCAGTGCCCGCCGCAACGCCCAACGACGCTCGTAGAGCCGGCGTCACAGCACGGAGGTTCGCGGGGTCATCCATAGGCGCCTGCGCGGGCCCTGCAGACGTCTAGTGACTAGAGGCTGCGGCCGCACCAAGGGCAAACGGTCAGTATATTCACCCTTTGTAGTCGCTCACCCGTGCAAACGGGGATGTAATGAAGATCGCCGTTTGCCGCTAATCTTTCTTCATCACACGCAAGCACGCGGTGAGGGCGCGCGCAGGCTTGGCCAACGCGCGCGTCCCCGCAGTATAAACCAAAGACGCACGTTCGCGTGTGCACTCGCCGTCGCCAGGAGGGGCGGGACTGAGTATAAACCAAAGACGCACGTTCGCGTGTGCACTCGCCGTCGCCAGGAGGGGCGGGACTGAGTATAAACCAAAGACGCACGTTCGCGTGTGCACTCGCCGTCGCCAGGGGGGCGGGACTGAGTATAAACCAAAGACGCACGTTCGCGTGTGCACTCGCCGTCGCCAGGGGGGACTGAGTATAAACCAAAGACGCACGTTCGCGTGTGCACTCGCCGTCGCCAGGGGGGCGGGACTGAGTATAAACCAAAGACGCACGTTCGCGTGTGCACTCGCCGTCGCCAGGGTGACGGGTCTGAGTATAAACAAAAGGCGCACCGAGGGGACGCCCTCGCGTGCACAAGTCCCCGGACTATAAAGAAGACGTAGCGTCGAGCCTAGCTCCGCACGCACTAGTCCACGGACTTTAAATAAGACGTAGCGTCGAGCCTAGCTCCGCACGCACAAGTCCCGGACTATAAAGAAGACGTAGCGTCGAGCCTAGCTCCGCACGCACTAGTCCACGGACTTTAAATAAGACGTAGCGTCGAGCCTAGCTCCGCACGCGCGAGTCCCGGACTATAAAGAAGACGTAGCGTCGAGCCTAGCTCCGCACGCACTAGTCCACGGACTTTAAATAAGACGTAGCGTCGAGCCTAGCTCCGCACGCGCGAGTCTCCGGACTATAAAGAAGACGTAGCGTCGAAGTCCGCTTCCGCACGCACTAGTCCACGGACTTTAAATAAGACGTAGCGTTGAGCCTAGCTCCGCACGCGCGAGTCTCCGGACTATAAAGAAGACGTAGCGTCGAAGTCCGCTTCCGCACGCACTAGTCCACGGACTTTAAATAAGACGTAGCGTTGAGCCTAGCTCCGCACGCGCGAGTCTCCGGACTATAAAGAAGACGCAGCGTCGAAGTCCGCTTTCGCACGCACTAGTCCACGGACTCTAAATAGGATGTAGCGTCGAGGCCTGCCTCCGCACGCACGAGTCTCCGGACTATACATAAGACGTAGCGTCGAGGTCCGCCTCCGCACGCACTAGTCCACGGACTCTAAATAAGACGTAGCGTCGAGGCCTGCCTCCGCACGCGCGAGTCTCCGGACTATAAAGCAAGGCACACCGCGGAGGTCTGCCTCCGCATACGTCAGTCCGCGGACTGTCCGCTTTACGGAACCCTGGCACAGCTACTTCGCCAACAGCGGCATCAACACGCAGCGCATTCTTAAAATGCCAGGAAGTCTGCATACCGGAAGAATCACATGTACAAAGGTCCGGCAACATCCCGGCCGCTCTAAGCCGCTACCCCGCGGGTTCGTCCTTAACACGCGCTAGAGTGGGGGCCTCGCTCGAAGAAGGCCGACTCGCCCAAAAGTCGAGCGACTCTTCGGCCCTTCGCCAGTCGAAGCGTCGCCGGTTGAAAGGTCGGCCGCACGGTTGGTCCCAGCAAGGAAGCTGCCCGATGTAGGTGAAAGTCGAATGCAAGTAGCAAGTGTGTACTTTATTCACAAAGACAAGGAACAGTACAACACACGCCTACACCTAAGCATCACGGCGTCAGACCTGCGGGTTCCCGGCGCCTTCGGAGGGCCCAGCGCCACCATCGTCGCGTCGAGGACCCGCCCGAATTGGCCGAGGCTCCCGTCCCGTAGAGCGACTCGAGCTCGATCCGTGCAACATCCGCCCGACGTGCCCCGATCCGGTCGAAGAAGGGCCCGAGGCAAAGCGAAGGGAGCGACGGCGCGGACATTACCCGCCCCGCCAGCATCTCCACTGGGATCATCCAGCGGCGACGTATGCGTATAACGCGGTGCTGCGCAGGAGCGCGCACACCAAGCATGCCGACGTATACGCGCGCAGTGGGTGCCGAAGGACGTCGCCGCGTCACGCACGACGTTGGCGGCATCCCCAATCCAGCGGAGCGTCCGAGACAGCTCCTCCGGCCCGAAGGCGCGTCCCGGCACCTCCGCTACCAGCCCTTGGAGATGGCTCTCCAGCGCTTGCATGGCGTCCCAAGCAACCACCGAGGCGCCGCCGTCGTCGGTTGCGCTCCGCTAGAGTCAAGGCAAGCTCGCTTTTTCCTTCTCTAGCGCGGCGACTGCTCCAGAACCCGTCCCGCTCCGCCGCGAACTTTTGTTCAGCAACTGCCGCGGCCGACTCCTGCACCGACGCAACAAGCCCCTCGGCGTGCGCCCCCGCTTCGGCGCATTCCGCTTCCACCGGCGGATGCGGGCGTCTGGCGAGCGGGCGCGAGGCTTCAGCGCAGCTCCTCCTCGGCACGCAGCCTATCCTCGAGCGCCTTTGGCTACGAGCATAGGCCGTTTGCAGGGCCTGCCCCAGCACAAGTGTCTGTAGAAGGGAAAAGACTTAGCACACTCAGCTAAACTCAGGCATGGTCGCACGAGTACTTACCCTCACCCCGGACACCTCGAAAGCGTCCCCCAGGCGCCCCGCACCGTAGGCCTGCAGCACTTGCGGATCGACGCTACTGTACATGTGGTTGTACGGTAAGGCTCAGATCAATGGCGCACAAAGTTAAATCCTTAAGTATTACCCAAGCGAAACATCCACATCCCAATGTGCCAACAACACCCCCTTTACTGTACGATCATTCGCCCAGGTGAAAATCAATTTTGTATAACCAACACCAATGACGCTACCCATGTCATGGCACACAAATTTTATCACTGTTGTTACCACCATGTTCCAATATATCATTAAGTCAAAATTAATTAACTGATCACATTGATGATAACCCAACGTACTAGTGATAGCATGGCTAAGCAAATTAAATGTCAACCTGTGTGATAACTAATATTGCATCACTAAATAATTACCCATCCTATGGTGACAATAGAATCATGGCATTCAAATTATCAAGTAGGAAGTAATCAATTAGGTCATTAACTACTAATACAAAGATTTATAATAAAATAGCGATTCATGGTACTTTAAAACAAAATAATAAATAATAGATTTCAAAACTAGGTTTAACATGATCAAAGGATATGACTTACCTTAGCCTTGCTTAATTAAGAATTCTTAATCTTCAAATCTTGCTTCAGATCCTTCGAAGGCGTGATCTAGCGAGAAAGAAAACGAAGAGAAACACAAAAACAAATTCAAATAAAAATTCAAATAAACTCAAAAAACATCAAAACCAGAACCAAAATATAGAGCTCAATTTTAGATGAATTTAGGAAAAAGAATCGGGTCAATTGGAGCTAGAACGAAGGAGAACGAGTGATCTAAAGTTTGCCGAGCGAGAAAATGCAGCAGTACTTTTGGAGAGAATGCTAGCGCCTATAAGAGGAGGCATGGGAGGTGAATCTAACTAGCAAAATGGGTTGCTAGCAACCCGAGGCACACGTAGGAAGTTACGGCACGCCAAACGGAGCACGGTGACGGCGCGGGCGGCTACTACGACATGGGTAGGAGAGAGTGGAATAAAACCCGGCATAGAACACGGAGAAGTAGGGTGAGTACGGGCTAGAACGTGGCATGGCAAAGCTAGGAAAATTTTCATCTCGGCAGGAAACCCACCGGAGACGACGCAATCGACGTTTGAACGACGTCGGGAAGGAAAAACTTGATATCTCGGTGCTCGGTGAACGACATTTAAAACTACTTGGAGGGTAGATACCTGGGATGGTTTGGCACGATATGACAAAAATGGATTGGGGAAAACACCACCGGAT
Organism: Dendrocalamus sinicus; assembly: GCA_036346575.1. NCBI lineage: Eukaryota > Viridiplantae > Streptophyta > Magnoliopsida > Poales > Poaceae > Dendrocalamus > Dendrocalamus sinicus. The sequence continues at coordinate 20,167 of JAYEVI010000358.1, read as the reverse complement.
AGATGGGGACACGAGATGCCATTGGCGGCCATGGCGAGGTGTTAGAGGCGTAAATTTGTGGAGGCTTTTCAGGAAAAAGAAAGGGAGCACGGCGTAGAACGCGACGAGGCAAGTCTAAAAGAGATGACGGCATGGGCTAAAGCTTACCAGAGGCGACAAATCGATGTCAAGAAGCGATCTTGCCCTAGATTGGGGAAAAGTTGATTCCAGGAGATTGGCTGCACCAAAACCAAATTAATTTGGCAAGAAGGTAGATGGTACACGAAAGCACAATGTGACATGAAAGGATCACGAAAAAACTCACCGTATAGCTCGAGATGCGACGAGCAAATTTGAGACCAGAGCGCCTCGGTACCGACGACGTTCTGAGCTTTGAGTGGACTTGCCACAAGGGGTCGTACTTATAGGCTTGGAAGAGATAGAAACCGACTTCAATTTGTGGATTTCGGTTTAGAGTCTGTTTCAAAAAGTAAGGGATAAAAGGAAATCGGATGAACGAAACGCAAAGAGACCAATTGGGATGGATTCCTTGCGTGATTTGGCACAACTTTCCTTTTGGAAAGACATTGAAATAAGGTCCGGATTGGAAGTTGTCAAGAGAGAGAAAAGGAAGAAAAAATGTGCACAATCAGAGAGAGCTCTCTGCGCGCGATAGGAAGATGAACAGTGCCGTGGGGCACTGTTCATTCTCTCTCCTCTTTTTTTGGAAATTTTAAAATTGAGCTCAGACAAACTCTGAAAAATCCAAGAAAATACAGAAAAATTCCTTGTGACACAGTGAACCCAAAAAAATATTTTTTGGCAAATGTTAATGTTTAATTTAATCATATCAAATCCTTTTAATTAATAAAAATTTCAATTAAGTTTTACTTAATTCCAGAAAAATCCAAATGGTGAATTTTGTTTTTAAAAGCTTCAAAAAAGCTCTGAAAATCAGAATTTTCCACTTTAGCTTGTCTATACTGGATTTGTCATGATCTAGATAGCACATTCTTTTATGGTTTGGTGTAATACTTAGAAAGTCATTTTGAATAATCTTCATGGCTCCTAATGCTTAAAATAAATAAAATACAATCACTGCACTTCACTCATGCTCTATTTTATTCCCTGCATCTTGATAACTCTATTGCCAAAAGGGAGAGACTAATAGAGAAAAAGGCATAAAAGGGGATGTTTTGGAGTTTTTGAAGAAAACTTGCTCTTTCTAGTTGATTGCTCCAAGTTCATTCTTTGTCAACATGGTCATGAGTTTGTTTTTCACTTCCTCTAGAACATATGTGACTTTTGCAACTTCTTGATTTTCTTTCCAAAAACAAAACTCATCTTCATGCCTTTTCTGTGTTATGCCAATATACTCATCAAAGGGGGATAGTGAGACTATGTGGAGGTTACCCTATGGTTGTGATGAGTAATTGATTTCTGTTTTAGAGTTTGTGTAAAGGCTGAGTTTGGTTTTTGAGCTCTGTGCAGAAGTTTGCTGGCTTTAGGACCTCTGTGTTCGTCTTTGTGTTTGGTAGCCTATGTTACGACTTGATGGTCATACGACTTGGCGGTCGTAGCTGGTGTTATGACTTGATGATCGTAGGTGTTATTACGACTTGGTGGCTGTAGCTGGTGTTACGACTTGATGGTCATAGGTGCTGTTACGACTTGGTGGTCATAAGTGTCTTTACGACTTGCTCTTTACGACCACGTTGGGTGTCTCTGTGATCGGCAATAGCGTTTACGACTTTGTGGTCAACCGCCGATTTTACGACATTGTGATCGGCAATTGAGTTTATGACTTTATGGTCGGCAGTCAAATTTACGACTTTGTGGTAGGCAATCGTTTTATAACTTGGTGGTCGACAGAGGCTTTTACGACTTCATGGTCGATAGTCGTAGCTCTATCTAGCCGCGGTTGATAGTCGTAGCGCTGCCTGGCCATGATCGATAGCCGCAGCTTCGTCTGGCCGTGGTCGATAATTGTAGCTCTGACTAGCCATGATTGATAGCCGTATATCTGACTGGCCGTAGTCGATGGTCGTAGATTCTACTGGTCTTGGTCGGTGGTCATAGACTCTACTAGCTGTGAGCGATGGTTGAAGCGCTCTGTTTGTGTGATCGTAAGTCGTAGCGACTAGCTGCTTTTGTTCGATAGTCGTAAGTCGTAGCGACTGATGCATGGTCGTAGATTTGCATGATTGTGAGCGATAGTCATAGCATTCTATGTGCCTATGCACTTGATGGTCGTAGCATCTGATACGTGGTCGTAGCACCTGTTTCATGGCCATATCCATATTTGTGATGGTCGTAACAACTTGCTGAGTGGTCGTAGACTGCTGGAAGGATCTTGTGCGCTATGAGTACCTCATGTGTTGTGCTTCAGAGTACTCGTAAGTTGTTTTACACCAGTGCTTGCTGAGATTGTTCACTTGGATACATTCTGATTATGCTAATAGATGATCTCTGTGTATTGTGCGGTGCTATATGATGGTTTGCTTGTTTGTGTTTGTTGCAGGTCTTCGGAGCAAGGTCATGGTGAGGCGTAGGAGGACCAAGACTAGACATAGGGAGGTGTTAAGGTCCAGAATGGTCAGGGAGACGTCGAAGATGATCGAGGCTGGTGAGGTGTTGCAAGCCGAGACGACGAGGAACCGGAGATGGACATGACAGGCAACGACGAGGTGGACCGGGACTAGGCTCAGGGAGGAGTCGAGGTCCAGACGGTCAAGGATGCCAGGTGCCGTCATACATGATGAAAAGGACGTGGTGCGCCAAGTGACTTAGATTGTTTGCAAGCGAGGACAGTTCGGTGAGATCCAGATGCATGAGAGGCTTGACGACAAGTCATTGAGGCCACATGGAAGCTACTTTGAGAAGCGTGCGTGAGTAAAACTTGGTGTTAGGTGGGGTTAACAGGTTATCCCTAGTGTGGACTAATGGTTGGATCCATTAGGTCTAGGATTCGTTTCTGAGCCTATAAAAAGGGGAGTGGAGGCAAGAGTTAGTTGAGACTTGAGGCAGACCGTGAGTAGGTCTGGTGATAGGTAGCTCTTCCTCCCTCCATGGTTGTTAGGTTAGTGTGTGTGGCGGCTCTAGGGTTAGAGTTTGGTCCTCCCAAGGGGAGTGGCTGTGAAACCAATCATTAGAGCAATACATCTATCTTTGATCTTCAATTTGTGTATTGTTGTCTGTTTGGTATTGAGTTGGCTTGGTCTTGTCATCTGTGTTCTTGGTTTTCTCTGTTCTTTGATAGTGTCTTTCCATTCTTGATCTGAGAGAATGGTTTTCCCTGGTTTGTTGATGATCTGACTTGCTATGTGTTGGGAAATCATACTCAAAGCCATCTTGGCTGTTCTATTCCCATGAGCAAGGTTTGATTGACTTCACTCTCTAAGTTTCGGATTTGAGCGCTTTTGGTGAAATCTTAGAAAGCTCTCGATTTGGTTGCTAAGTTTTCAATTAAAGATTAAAGCAACATCTTCAGACCTTAATCTTGCTGTGTACAAAGTTTTGTGGCCAGTTGATCTTTGAATCAAAAGTTCTGTGGAGTTTGGATCTGACGGTCGTGCGCTTTCTACTTTCCTCTGTTCTTCCGTTATAGTTACGACCGCAGCCAGTTCTACAACCACGGTCAAGTTTCCGACCGCATCGGTTTTTTGTTCAACCACATTCAAGCTTTCGGTTGCTGCAAGATCTTTGGGCTTCTTTCATATTTGAAATAGTTGCGATGGTTACTGTCTGAAGTCTCAATCGCCTTTACAATCACGTAGGTTTTACGACCACGTTGATCTTCTAGGCTGCAGTCTGGTTTCAACCACTTGTCGGCTTATGACTACGTTAGTTCTGGCCTCGGTGGTTGTCAACTATTGCGATTTACGACCACGTTGTCGGGTATCGACCACATAGTCAGATTACGACCACAAGCTTAGTTTCTGACCACGTTGTCTGCCTTCGACTACGTTGTTGTGTTTACGACCACATTGTCGCATTTCGACCACAGAGCTGGTCTCCGACATGATCTGTTCGCTGGTATCTTTAATCTGCTATTCTGGTCACTGGTGTCATCAACTACCGACCATGTTGTTCTTCTGTCAAGTAGTCGGACAGCGATCTCTCGGTCAGTTATTGACCACGTTGTTGAGACTTACGACCACGCAGTAAGTTTCAACCACGTTGTCAGATCTCGACTAGCTCAATTTTTCTTGTTTTGCTCAAACTGCTTCTCTGTTTTTCTAGTATGACTTCAACTCTAGTCTTCATAGCACGATAGCTATTGGAGAAGAGAGTTGAGTGAATACATGGGGAGGATTTGAAGGCACCATTCACCCCCCCTCTATTGCCTGTCCGGTCCTACAAAAGGGCTCTCAGTGGGATCAGTCACAAATGCCATTAACTATAACTTGTCCTTGCCAGAGAGTAAGTCAATCTCATAAGTCTTCAACTTTGAATAAATGTTAACCAAGGTGAGCTTGCTCGTGATAGTAGTATCATTTATGGAAGTGGCTTTCATCGACATATCCAAGGATCCAAGTACTTACCGTGCATTTTTAGAGTAAAAAAATGTTACACCGATGGCACGCAAGTTGCTAAGAATCTTGTGAAAGCAAGAGAAGTACTCATCCAAAGATTCTCCAGGTCTCATCTCAAATTTCTGATACTCTTTCTTCAACTAATCCAGACACACGTCTTTTATAGCGGTAGACCCCTTATGATAATCAGTGAGGGTCTGCTAGATATCATGTTCAAAGCGAGATGAGATACACAATGAAACTCGTTTCTACCGAGTCCTTGAATCGAGAGGTTCCCAGCCTTGCTGTTTATCTCCACATTTGGAAGATTTGCTGGAGTGACTTGATCATCAGTAGGGACAAGATAAAAAATCTTGACCTTTTTCCAAATTGTATAGACTTGGGTTGAATGTAAGTAGCCCTCCCTTCCAATATGGGAAGTCAACCACATCAAAGAAGGGTGGCTTGGTGGAATACCTATATGATGTTATGACTCTTTAAGACTAGTTAAGATCTATGAGGAAGAGCTTAACCAGGCTCTATTACTACTTGTAGGACTGATGCCAATAATAAGAGGGAGTGAATCATACCTGAAACTTTTTCCTCTTTCGGTATTCAAATCTTTACTCAACAACTATAACAACCACCGAGTGCATGTTACACCACTTGGACTTGGCACGATAAAGAAATCCAAACAAACAAAAATCAATAACCTTTAACCTAGCCAGTCAGATCATAGGCCAATGACCGGTTCGATAGCAGTCCGCTGACCTGACCGAAGATATGAGGCTGGTCTGACCACTGAAGTAAGGCCGGTCTAATCGGTCCATGTTCCCTATCTGAACCTCTCGAGATAAAAGCTCAAATCTTAAGAATTTTCCCAAATCTCATCCAAATACTTCTAAATTTTGTATAAAACTTGCTCAAACTTCACGGACCTAAACCAATAAAAAATCACAAGGTTCTTGGGCTCAACTTCTTTGAATCGAAGAGAATCGAATATAGATCACAAGAACACTGAAAACCCTAAATCTCAAAATACTTCTTGCTTGTGAGGATCTAAGGCATGTGGACTTCCAGATCTGTTCTCACATGTCCTAACAAGATAAATCAAGCAGGGAATCGAGCTAGAACAACCACGAACAAGAAATCACATATCAAGCTCAAGAACAACCAAAGCCAAGCAAGAACACAACTAAGAACATGATTGAGACAAAGCTTTGATTCATTCAGTAAAGAAAGATATTTGCAAACTCATGAATGTTTACAAGGTGCAACAACAGCACCACTTTCTCTCTCTCAAACTCTCTCTTGCAACCATGGAAGGAGACAAAGGTGGAAGATAAAAGCCTAACCCAAGAATCCTTGAATCTAGCCACTTACTCTCCTCCCCACTAAATAACCAGCACACAATCCCTTAACGGCTGCAACCTATTAAGGAAAACGGGGAACCCGCACATGCATATTTTTCAAAGTGCTTACAAGGTTCAACCCACTAATACCTTAGGAATTGATCTGCTTGCAATCCCAACTCTCCTTGACCTAAATTGCTTCTCCCTTCCACCTCCTTATGTCGCAGTTTTGATCAAGCCACCAATTCTGGTATTTGGCCAACTACCAAAATACCCCCGACGAAACTTACAAGCCCCTTCTCTTAACTCCGTCATTGTCTTCACCTCAAAGTATCTTTGCATGCTTTGACACATCACCAATAGTGCACAATGATTAGTTGTCACGTCTTCACACATTTGCTCTCCCTCGAACCATCTTTTTGTGTATCTATCTCGTTACTTGACGCACCACATGCAACAGCTCACATCGCCATGATTCTTGTATTCTCTATGCACTGGCTTGAGCCACAAGCCTCACCTGAACTTACATAACCGCTCTGGTCCTCAGCTCTCTTACCTAGTCTCGATCTATTGCCATCGACCACTACGTCCTCTAAGCTACCTGCACATTCAAAGACCAAGCAACCACATTGATCTCAAGTTCCATACACTTGGCTCACATTAGTCAAACCAATACATCATGCAATACAATGCAATACAACCATGACCATAGAACCAAGATCATCCCAAGATCAAATCTTCCAAAATCACCTAATTTGCAAAAACATAAACTCCTACCAGTCTCACCATCACCACACCGGTCAAACCACCCCTATCTCTTGGCTAAGTCCTCAAACATACCCTCTTTGGAAATTTCAAGAAAACTCCATCTAGCTTTGTTGTACAACTCCATTTCTATTGTAACTTAGGGCAAACTCATCCTCAAACCATTCCTAACATTAGTTTGTTCCAGAAACCCTAAAACTCCACAAAAAGCATCTAGGTTGGTATGACCACACAGCCTATGTAGGTTAGACCGGCCTTGGCATTTTCAGCCAAGACCAGCCGGTCAGACTGCCCATGCATAGTGGTTTTACCAGCCCTACAAACTGGTCAAACCGCCTCCCACTTCCAAAACTGAAAATTGATGAGCTTTTTGCACAATCCAAATTCAACTCAACAACTATGCTAATTGTTAATCACATATTGACCAGTGATATCTCACATAGTCTCTCATGGATCAACATAATTTTGTCAGAAAATAGCTTAAGAGAATTTCAAGGTTATTCTCTACGAAATTGTGTGAATTAAGTTTACATGCGCAAGACAAGTACACTTTTTAAAAGTTGGTAAACAGAAATATTAAAAAACACAGATACACGAGCAATTTGGAAGATTGCAGGTTAATACGAAGTTTGGAACACATCATTATTGTACTTGACTCTAAACTCAGAAAGTTTGCACTGATTACTGCAGGCAAACAATGGAATATAAGGGATAAAAGGAACATACATAAGCTGAGAGAAAAGGCACCGTTTCATATATCAAACTGAGCTGCCCAGCCAAATCGATGCAAGTGCTAAAGCAAGGGCATACACAACATTGATGCAGCTTATTTGTAGGTTCAATGATAGGCAAACAGAAATAAGCAATTCTAGTTGCCTCTGCATAATGGCTTCATGCAGACTGCAGACAAATACTGTTCTGCTGAAAAGGATATTCTCCTACATTATATTACATGTTCAACTGATTGATAAACTAGTATTTACACTTCAATGCTTACCCTTCTTCTTTGTGTTTCTCCAAAGACATGGAAGCCAACCAGATGTAGACAGGAGTGACAACTACAAATAGATCAGGATCATATTTCTTCCTTGCAAAATGGTGCAACCCCCAAGAAAAGCTGAGCTAAAATGAAGGCAAAATTGAAGTCACTGAATCCATTCCTAAAGTAGAATGAAGGTCCCTCTGCTCCATAAAAGCGACTTTCACCACCACCAAGAACGTTATAATAAAGAAAATTGAACACCAATAATGTCCATCAGCAACAAACGAAAGAACCTAGCATACATATGTCATAATCAGACAAATTTGAACTTGTTCACATCGTAAAATACGGAAATTACTGTAAAGTTGTTACTTACAAGAAGGCACAGTGAAGTCACAAAGAGCCTCTTCTTTTCAGTTTCTAAAATCTGTTTTTTAGTTTTCTTATAGTAACTAGCAAAAATACTAACAAAAATAGTCTTTTCAAAGGACTAACAAAAATAGTCTTTTCAAAGGACTAACAAAAATACCACTGTGGCTGCCTTCACTTGAGAGTTGAAACAAACCAGTCTATGAATCAGTAATTCCATTTGTTGTGCCAAGTAAAAGAATTACAAAGAATTTGTGTGTTTAATTATTTGCTATTTCTAAAACAATGACTCAAATGGCATTATCAAGATTTTCATCAGGATACATATTGACCTGACCATGATGAGTTAACACTGCAGAAAAAGACCTCCACGTAAGGCTGCTTCTCTTAAAACTTGCCTTGTGCCAATTAGGGACAACTGTCAGTGACGAAAAAAATGGAAAGGAAAATCCCATGGCTGTACCCTCATCCTCATCTTCTGGAAAATGTATGGCCAATAATTTGTTCAAAGGGACAACTATAGGCAAATGTATCTGCCTTCAGACTTGTTTCCTTAATCCTTGTTGGCCAAATTGTAAATCCACATGAAAATAGCAGACATGCTGCAACACGATCCTTTTGATAATAATATCTCGAGCTCAATGTTCTCCTGCTGAGCAGAACCATGCCATCAGAGGCCTTCCATGAAGAACAAGGCATGCTAAGTTTCTTGGATAGGTTGCTGAACATCACTTGTATGCATCTGTATCTGCAAAGTATCACCTCAAACATTTCTGATCCAAGAGAATCTTAAGTGGCTTTGCACAAATACACCAGAGGGTCCACTTCATGGCTTCTTGCAACCCTGTCTTACATGTGGGTTCACAACATAGCCTCCTTTATCTGGCTAGCCACCCACTACAAAGGTGTGCAGCTCCAAATGATCTGTGGGTGTATACTGAACTATTTTTCTCCGGATTCACTTTGCCTGTCTTCTCTGCTTGTTAACTTCAGCCTTGACACCAAGTCATCCAAGATTACATATATTTCCTGATTCTCAGGTTGCCTCTCCCGAACTTTGATTTGATGAATAATCTCATTTAAGTCCACCAGACGATGTCCAGGACTGAACCTCTCATCTCTTTCCTTAATGATAGTCTTCACCCTGTGAGCATCTTCCCATCTTCCTGCAGAAGCATATACACTGCACAGGAGTGCATAGTGAGCACAATTGTGTGGTTCCAGCTCGATCAACCTGAGGGCTATCCGTTCCCCAAGTTCCCACTCACCCCGGAACCGGCACAACCCGAGCAAACCACCCAATGCCCGTGCCTTCAATTCCTCTGGCACACTCTTTAAGAGGCCCTCAGCTTCTTCCAGAAGCCCAACACTCCCATACAGATTTGCCATGCACCAGTAGTGTGCAAATGTTGGCCTGAGATTGTACATAGTGCTCATCTGCTCAAAATATGCCTTCCCGTCGTCCAGGAGACCTAAACGGGTGCACGCACAGAGGACACCAATGAAAGTGACTTCATCTGGTAGCAGTCCCCACTGGTCATCTGAGCCATTCCCTGAAAAGGCACATGTTAGATATATCAAAAACATGAAATTGAATGGAACCAAAAGTACCACCATATTAATGTCCAAACCAATCCACCCACCTCGTCCAATCATCTTATGGAACAACTCAATCCCATCACCAGGTTCGCCATACACACAATGCCCGATGATCATTGCATTCCAGCAAACAAGATTCCTCATTTTTAGCCGATCAAACACCTTCCTCGCAGTCTCCACCCTCCGACACTTGCCATACATATCAACTAATGCAGTCCAAAACAACAGGTTATCCTCCTCAAAACGGCGCAAGAACGCGCAATGTACCTCCTTCCCGGACCTGAACCTCCCAAGCCTCGCGCAAGCAGTGGCCACCCCGACCATTGTCGTTGCTGTCCCCCTCACCCCGATCTCTGCCATCCACCGCCCCACCTCCAGTGCCTTCTCAGGCCGCTTTGCCTTCACGTACCCATTAATGATAACGTTCCAAGACACCACATTTCTCAGGTGCATTCCATCGAACAGGTGGCGCGCAGCATCAATGCCGCCCAAGGTGCCGGCATAGGCCGTCATCATGGTGTTATAGGAGGCGATGTCCCTGAATGACATTTCGTCAAACAGGTGGCGGGCGGAGGGGAGGCGGTCGGCGGAGGCGTAGAAATGGAGGAGGGCGTTGGCGGCGTGGGGCGGCGGGGTGAAGAGGAGGCCGCGGCGGAGAAGCTGGGCGTGGAGAGCGAGCGCGGAGGGGAGGTGCAGGCGCGGGGAAGCGGAGGCAGAGGCAGTGGAGAGGAGAGGAGGGAATGAGAAGTGGTCTGGGAAGGTGGGGTGGTGGGAGCGGAGGAGGGCGGCGAAGAGGGAGAGGAGCGCGGAGAAGGGGAGGCGCGCAGAGAGGGCGCGGAGGGCGGCGTCGATGGAGAAGAGTGGGAGGGGAGGGGGGAGGTGGTGGAGGAGGAGGCTGAGAATGTGGGCGGGGGGCGAGGCGACGGCGGCCGAGGAAGAGAGGAGGAGGCCGGAGGGGACGGGGTGGCCGAGGAGGAGGCCGCGACGGAGGAGGAAGGCGTGGGCGCGGAGGACGGCTTGGTGGTTGCGCAGGCCGCGGCGGAGGAAGGCGTCGAGTTGGGCAGCGGTGGAATGGGAGGCGGCGGCGGAAGTGGAGGTGGCCGCCATCGCTGTTTAGCCGCCGTGCCCGACTAGGCGCGAGGGTAACTGGGTTTAGGCACGGGCTTCGTGTCGCCGACAAGTGGGCCCCTGATGGAGGCTGGGTTATGTTACTCAGCAAGGCGGACCTGCCCTGTTTGGTTAATCACACCGATGTGTACCGTTGAGATCCAAACGTGGATCATATTATGCTTGAAAATTTGGGGATCTTTCTCTGATTATGCTTGAATATTTGGGTATCATTCTCTGATTTCCTTGGGGGGGAAAAGAGAGAATTCCATGATTGCCCACTATCGATGATTTCCTCGTAAAAAGAGAGAAAATTCCATGGTTTACTATTTAAACAGTGTCAGTCACAATGTGTTGCACGTAGAATGAAATCAAGGGTTGTTCTAAGCTAACACCTTAGTTAGTTATGGCAAAATTTGCTAAATGACACCGATTTTTTGTTGTAGAACATCAGTTTCTTTTTGTGTCTTTGCTAAAATACACTAAATTTTTATGACTCTTTGCTGATGGACATTGGACCCACTAAAATATCATTTTGGCTGAGTTGTAGAGAGAATTTTTGTAAATGATAGCTGGTACCCTTGAACCTTACAAATTGGGCCGCATGTCAGTCTCTATATGTTCTTCCCCTCTCTCTCTCTCTTTCTTTCAGTCTCTCTCCCCCCTCCTCTCCTTCTCTCCGATGAGTGGTGCAGCTGCGAGCTCTGATAGTGGATTAGCGACGAGGGCACAAGCATAATGTGATTCCTAGTGGCTACGAGCCAATTTGAGGTAGTGGGGCACAATAGGGATGACCACAGCGATCGGAACGGGGCAGGGAAAAAGCAGGGACTGCATCCAGAAGATCTTGTCGGCGGCAAACTCCGGCTTGGGTAGATGAGGCACGAGCATGGCACATAGAGATGTTGGCCATTTCTGAAGTGGCAGCTTGCCCTGGGGCATGTGGTGGAGTGCTGGTGGCAGTTACGGCCATGGTGACAGAGAGAACACCGATGGCAGGAAGCTACGGTGGCAGAGATGGTTGGAGAAGTTTAGGGACGAGCTCAGGTGGAGGAGGCCGTCCTTGTGACACAGTTGGCGTGGCGTGGGAAGGACCAAGGTGGTGAAGACTTGACGAGGCGACATGCTACGTCCTAGTTCGATGAGTAGCGACTTCGATGAGGTGCGCAACAGCGGGGTGTCATCGGCATTGACTTTGTCGGTGGCTTCGGCTCCCACGGAAGCAACAACAACGGGGCTACAACCGAAGCGGCAAGCTCCCATGGGCGCGGCATTCCAAGACGATGGCTTCGGCTTCGGATCGGTGAAGGTAGTGGTGAACCAGAGCTACGGTTGTGCGTGTTTGGGCCCGGAGAAGAGGTGAAGATGAGGGAGAGAAGATGATACAGATCTACTAGTAAGCTAGCTGATGTATAAGGATAGCTCGATCTTCACGGTACAAATAGCTGCCAAGGCCCTTCTCCCTGTGGCCAGCAATGAAAATTGTGGTGCAGCTTGATTTCACAACCCTAAGTCGGTAGCCTGTGACCTCTCTAGCCTTCTCTAGCTTTCGGCCAAAGCAAGAACAGCAACAACAATCAAAGATAGATTAGTTAGATTGTAGTACTTTAGCAAGGAGCAAAATAGAAATAACCAACCAAGCCTCCCAAACAGTGAGCAACGGATTGGTCACGAACCGAAAAGTTGAACCCTATAGGTTCAATCCACAACTTGAGATTAGCACTCTCAATCTACGTGATCAATGCAAAGCCTAATTGGAAAATCCTCAACAACTCATGCACAAGTTTGCACAACAGCAACCATTGTGACTTTTCTGTTTATTTCTCAATGCCAAAAACTAACGTGACCTCCATACAAAGGGCTCAGCCCTATTATTTATGCACGCAGGCACAACCAACATGGACTCGGACTCAACTCTAGTTTACAGAAAGAAACACACGTACGCAGAAAGAAAACTCCTACAAAGAAACGCATGTACTTACAAAGAAAACTCCTATGGCTCCAATCCTAAGGAAAATATTACGGGAAGTCCACTACTACAGAAGAAGCTATACTGGACGTTTCAATCACAGACGGTTCTCAGAAACTGTCTGTGTTGTAATTATCATAGAAAGCTCATATGAATAACCGTTTGTGGTATTTTCATAGAAAGTTATTCATATAAATTGTTTGTGATAATCAAGACATCATAGACGATTCTTACTAATACCCATCTGTGATAATTTACAGACGGTTATTGATAAAAACCGTCTGTGATAATGGCAGACATCACAGACGATTATTTATTTAAACAATCTATGATACCTCATAGACTATTTGTATTAAAAACCGTCTATGATATATTTCCCGCCTCGCAATCCCCTAATATTTTATAATCTCCTGCCTGAGTCCGAGTAGGATTCCGTTCTAAGACACCTTTAGTAAAACGAGCATAACTTTTGCATACGGTGTCTGTTTTCGACGTTTTTGTACTTGTTGGAAAGCTAATAACAAGCCCGATCCAAAAATATGACCCACTTCCAGTAGTCGCCCTCTAAGACCCCCAAAATCGGTCATCTTTGGCTCTGAATTTGTGTCACAAGTTTTTGATTTCTGTTTTTGCCCTTTTTCTTGGTCTTTCCTTCAGAATTTGGGTTTTGCCTCAACAGTGTTGGTAATTAGATGACTAGACACTGAGGGAAGTTCAAGGAACTAGATGAGAACATTATAGGAATTGTCAAGTTTGGTGATGGCTCAGTTGTGCAGATCAAGGGAAAGGGCTCCATTTTGTTCAATTGCAAAAATGAAGATCAGCCCATACTCTCGGAGGTATATTATATTCCTAGTTTGAGGAATAACATCATTAGTTTTGGTTACATGACCAAAGATGGGAGTGAGGTAGTGCTAGCCAGAGCACTTCTAAAGGTGTTTGATAGGAATGGTATACTCTTGATGACGGTGAAGCGCACTACAAACCGATTATACAAGATAGTGATTAAAACATGTGAACTTGTTTGCTTGTTGGCAAGCCTTAATGATCCAGCATGGCTTTGGCATGCAAGGCTTGGACACCTGAACTTTTAGGCACTCAAGACCATGGCCGAGAAGCACATGGCCATTGGATTGCCAAAGATCAGCCACCCAAATGTGTTATGAAGCTTGTATGGTTGCAAAGTAGAGCCGACTCCCAATCCCTATCTAAGCAAATTTCAGAGCAAAGAGACCACAGTAGCTGGTCCATGTTGACTTGTGTGATCCAATTAATCCCCCAACAATTGCTAGAAACAAGTACTTCTTGTTGCTTGTTGATGACTTTAGCCGGTATATGTGGGTGTATGTGATTAGAGGCAAGGATGATGCTTTTGCTGCTTTCAAGAAGTTCAAGGCATTAACTGAAAAGAGCTTAGATCACAAAGTGAAGACCTTGAGAACTGATCAAGGGGGAGAGTTCTTCTCTAACTTGTTCACTATGTTCTATGAAGAGGAAAGCATTGTTCGGCATCTCACTGCAACATACTCTTCTCAACAGAACGGTGTGGTAGAAAGGAGAAATCACACGGTAATGAGCATAGCAAGAAGCCTGCTTAATAGCATGGAGACACCCGGGAAGATGTGGGGAGAGGTTGTCAAACACGCGGTGTATTTACTAAATCACTTGGCTACAAAGCTTTGAGTGAATGCACACCATATGAAACGTGGTCTGCGACGAAACCAAATCTGGAGTACTTGAGAGTTTTCGGTTGCACTATGCATGTGAAGGTGGCTAGACCACATTCAAAGAAGCTTGATGACCACAACATGCCTATGGTGTATTTGGGCATGGAGGAAGGAAGCAATGCACATTGCCTCTTTGATCCCAGGTGTAGCAAAATCTATAAGCCAAGATGTTGTGTTTGAGGAAAGAAGCAAGTGGGAATGGGAAGATATTAACCAAGAAGACAAGCAAAGTTGGGTGACATTCACTGTTGAAGATCAGACAATAGATGTTGTGGTGATACTATAGAATCGACAACAGATGGGCCACAGGAGGTGACAAGCTTGGCCTCTCCACAAATGCATGATCAAATGGCCACCTCATCACCGGTCCTATAGGAAACTACAAAGTCACCAACTCCTTTTCCTGCATCGCCGATTACACCGGTTAACACTTTAGAGTATTCCTCATTACAAGAAGCATCTTTGGCTATTGAGAGTGGACCTAGAAAATTTCAGTCTCTCAGGGATATTTATGCAGAAACCAGTGAAGCTGAACTTGAGGAGGAACTGTGTTTTGCAGATGCAGAAGAGCTCATATCCTATCGTGTAGTAGCCAAAGAGGGAGAATGGCAAGAAGCAATGAAACAAGAAATTGAGGCTATTGAAAGGAACAAGACTTGTAGGCTCACATTCTTACCTTCTGGATACAAACCAGTTGGCCTAAAATGGGTTTACAAACTCAAGAAAGATTCAAAGGGAAATATTGTTAAGCATAATGCAAGATTAGTAGAGAAAGATTATGTGCAAAGACAAGGGATTGATTTCGTGGGGGTGTTTTCTCCAATGGCAAGGATGGAGACTATCAAGATGTTACTTGCTCTTTCAGCTCATAGAGGTTGGTAGGTTCACCATCTAGATGTCAAGTCAGCTTTCTTAAATGGTGATCTCCAAGAAGAAGTTTATGTCACTCAACCTAAAGGTTTTGTTGTGAAAGGGTAGGAACATTTGGTGTATAAACATTCAAAAGCTTTGTATGGGCTTCGGTAGGCCCCAAGAGCATGGAACACCAAATTAGATAGAAGTCTCAAGATAATTGGTTTTGTCAGATGTGCACAGAAGCAAGTTGTATACATTAGAAATGCAGGTGAGGAGAGTCTCATTGTTGGAGTTTCTGTGGATGATATGACTGGGACTAGGACTTGCAAAATTGTGATTGAGTAGTTCAAGGAACAAATGATGAAAGAATTCGAGATGAGTGATCTTGGCCTTCTCTTGTACTTCCTCGACATTGAAGTTGAGCAAAAGAAGCATAGCATCACACTCAGGTAGACTGCCTATGCAAGAAAGATCTTGGATCACTCTGGGATGAGTGATTGCAATCCATATAGATTTCCCAGAAGATCCTGATGGAGTGCTAGTTGATGCAACCAAATTTAAAAGCTTGGTTGGAAGCTTGAGGTATCTGCTGCACACCCAGCCAGGTCTTTCATATGCTATTGGGATTATGAGCAGGTACATGGAGAAACCAACCACCATTCATTTTGGGTGGTCAAACAGATTCTGAGGTATGTAAAAGGAACCTTGAATCTAGGACTAACCTACAAAAATGGTGGAGGAAATGAAAAGATAATTGGTTAACCGAGAGCAACTTGGCAGGTGATGTTGATGATAGGAAGAGCACAAATGGTATTGCTTTCTATCCTGATGGGAGTTTGATTTCATGGAGCTCTCAGAAGCAAAGAAGTGTTTGTTCTAGTAATTTTTAGGAATTGAACTAATCCTAAGGTAGGGATCCAAATTCCCTTTTGAAACAGCCCGTAACGGGCTGTGGTCTATAGCCTTAAATTGATATCCTAACCTCTGAACACAATGTAGGTCGGCAGCTCAGCCGGCTAGAATAGGACAAGATGGCTGCTTCTCCCCCGCCACAATGAGCCTCCCTTTGAATAATTCCTAGTTCTACCACTAAAAGACATGATCCACACAATGTTTTTTTACGAGAAACAGTAGGGGCCCCTTCTATATATATCAACATATATGTAGGTAAAACAGATTTTTATGTACAAGAAGAAAAGAAATAAAGAAATATGTTACAGCCCTCTAGGGGAAAGAAGTATCAAATTAAAGTTTCTAGCCAATCAAGGATAATTTGTCGATGGTCTTCCTTAACTCGTGCACATGCAACATGAGCTCACTCTTGAAAAAACTTTTCCAATTAGGAATGTTTGGTGTGATGTTCCCGAACGCTCTTCCATTCCATTGCTTCCAAATGTGCCAAGATGCGATAATAAAGATTTCCGTGTAGAACATAGAGTTAAACATTGATCTTGTTGTCTCCACCTTAAGCTTAACATCATCTATACTATCCCAATTGATACCAATGATATTCCAACTGTTAGCCTACCATCCCGTTCTCACTATGACTATTAGCCTACCATCCCATTCCCACTAGACGCCTCAGTTCAAGATGATGCATGTATTCACATTACCATTGCTACATCTATTCACATTTGCTACATGTATTCACATTAGCGTCACCATAGTATATGTATGTGTGTGTGTGTGTGTATCCCTGTACACCAATGAATCAAACAAGGGCTTCGTTTCTGTGAGCCTTCATTGTATCAGAGCTTCCGGTTTTCTAGATTCCAAATCCTAGCGCCGCCACTCGTCTTTTATTGCGTTGCCCATAGGAGGAGCATCTCCACTCCTGGGGCGTCCATCTCCTCACCGATCTAGCGTGGGCGGTGCCACTGCACCAGATCCAGCTGCCTCTAGCTTCCCCATCACCGAATCTAGCACCGCAGCCGCCAAGCCCCGGTGAGCCGCCTCAGATCCGGGCTCCTCGCCGTCTTCGCGTCATCATCCAGCCACCTCCCACTTGGATCCGATGACTCACGCTTGATCCGACTTCCTCTGCGCTGCTGCACTGTGCTGGGCTACCTGCTCCTCCATCCATTGTCGCCCGCTCTGTGCGTCCATACCGTTGACTGCGCCAGCACCCGCCCGCGCCTGACACTGTTGTCTCCTGCTTTGGCAGATCTTGGGCCATCGGATCCCACCGCCTCTGCTGCTCAGGCCACTAGATCTTGTCGCCCCTGCTCAGGCAAGCCCTTCTCTGCCTAGATCACCTTTAAATCTGCTGACGCCAGTGGCCATCCCCACCACTGATGGCCTCCTCCACCTTCCTTAGCCATCACCGCCTTCCCCTTCTTCTCACTCTCTCACGCTCTTTCTTTCTCTCTCTCTTGGTCTTGGTTGCTATTGCTCTAGATCTACCACCCTTGATGGTTTCCTCACTGCCGGTGTCCCTACCTCAGGTTGGTTGTCCTCTTCTTCTTCCACCTCAAAGCCACCACTCTTGTACTCTACTCACTCTTTCCCTACCTCTCTCCCTCTTCCCTCTACTTGCGTCGCTAATGTGATCTATTGATGCCAGTGACTACCGGTGTTGACCTTCCATCTTCACCCTCGCCTTCATCGGCATCGGCAAGCACAGGCTTGCTGACCCCCTTCTCGACAATGACCTTTAAGGAATTCCACTCCAGTTTGAACGTCTGACCGGCTCCCGTTCCAACTGTGTGTGTGGGGGTGTTAGCCTACCATGCACCATGCCATCTATATTGAAGATGATGCCTCGATTGATAGTGATGCCTTGGTTGATGGTGATGCCTCGATTCAAAATGATGCTACATATATTGACATTACCATTGCTACATGTATTCACATTAGCATCACCATTGTATATATATCCCTGTGTTACCAATGAATCAGTTAATTGCTTCATTTCTATGTGCCCACGGCCTCAACTCCCTCCTATCCGGCCTCACCCCACTCTTGCTCTAGCTTCTCCCTCGGCTCTCTCTCTCCAAGCTCACATCACCTACCGAGGCTCCTCTTTGAGCACCTTTTTTCCTCCCACCCACCACCCTTCTTCCTCTCATCTAGCTATGGGCGACTCTGACGGACTTCTCGATCCATGCCCTATTGGTGTACCATGGTGACCTCTACCCATTTTAGTGGCCGGCCCTTGCTTTCTTCTTGCTTGCCCCTTGCTCTCTCCTTCCCCTTTCTTCTCCCCACCGGCGTCGGTGAGGGCTAGGCCGGACTCGCTGGCGGCCACCCACCTGCTACCTTCTTGTTTGCGACTACCCCTTCCTTCCACTGCTCCTCTGGTCACCACTTCCTCTTGGCCGCTCCCACAACTCCACCACCATCGGTAGTTGCCTCTTCCTTCACCCTAGCTCCTCTATGCCACTACATCCACAGCTGTCACCCCTCTCTGTCCTTTGGCCACCACCATCTCCTCCCTCCTTCTCTGTACCACCGGTTGCCACCATCAGAGCCTGATTCTATTCTCCCTTTGCCTCTTCCTGCTCTTCTTCCCCTCCTTCTTACCCTCCGCCCACCGGTGAGCACTGGGCTATAGCTCGTTGGTGCGCCTCCCAATTCCTTCTCTGGCCTCCTAGTCCTCTACCAGCCGCTTCCCTTCTTTGCACCATCCTTCTCCCTCTATAGCTACCTTCCTCCCTCCTACTACTCTCAATGCCTACACTAACACCGATTGGGCTAGGTATTCTGACACTCGCATGTTCACCTCGGGCTATGGCATCTTCCTTGGTGACAATCTGGTGTCTTGGTTGTTCGAGCGGCTCCATACTGTGTCTCATTCTAGCGCTGAGGCCGTGTATCGCCGTCACAAATGCCATCGCCGAGTCATGCTGGCTCCACCAGTTTCTATTGGATCTCTAACGACCCCTTCAGAAGGCCATGGTCATCTTCTGCGATAATATCAGCTCAGTATATCTCTCGACTAACCTCCTTCAACATCAAAGGATGAAACATGTTGAGATAGATTTACACTTTGTACGGGAATGGGAATGCATTGCTATCTTTGCAAAAAGGGCTCTCAACGACGGCCTTCAAGCTTCAAGGAATTTTGCTCGAGTTTGAATGTTCGACCCACTCTTGTTCCAACTGCGCGGCGGGGGGTGTGCTAGCCTACCATCTCATTTCCATTATGACATTTGGTTCAAGATGACGCATGTAGTGACATTATCATTGCTACATATATTCACATTAGCGTCACCGTTGTATATATGTCCCTGAATACCAAGTAATCAAATAAGTGCTTTATTTCTATGAGCCTTCACCAACATGCTTGGCTGAATCGACAGCCAAAAAATAGGTGGTTCAAAGTTTCATCTTCTCTATATTGGCATAGTACACAGTATTGATCATCTTCAATATTATAATACCTTCTACGCAGCATATCTTTAGTGTTCCATCTAGCCACGCGAACATCTTGAGCTTCATAACACATTTGTTTTTCCATATCCATTTGGGTGACCACGACGGATTAAGCGTGTCAAAACAGAACGTGTAGTATCTTTGAGATGAGTACTGTGCTGAGCCCCATATGTATGTCCAATTATCATGGCAATTATTTATTAGTAGATATCGCTTTATATCCTCACTAAAAATGGCGTTAAGCCTAAGACAATTTATTTCAAGTACGAGGAGCACAACCATACTGTAATTTACTTATAGTGTTCTCTTATTTGAATTGTACAACTAGATCTACTGAAAGCATGATATTATTGTTTTTCTTGAGAATTTGACAAGCTTTCATTTCATTAAACGTTTAAAACATGGTTGCAATCATCTAAGATATGAGAACAGCGGAAAGAAGGAGCCCTGTCCCCCAGTTAAGGGTATGCATAGTAGGATGACATAAGTTGTCTATAAGAGACGTCACATACGAATTTTGTTGAGATGCATACGAAAGAGAAAGAGGAGAGAGAAGGAGATCGACCTGTAATTCT
>JAYEVI010000357.1:0-360688 GCA_036346575.1 Dendrocalamus sinicus | reverse complement strand
TAACACTGCGTCGAGCGGATTCAAAATGTATGCCAAAATGAGTGGGGATGCATATGAAGTCCATTCGGGGTTTTGGTACTCAGTTTCATTCCGTGGCTCGATTTAAATGCATGCGATTCGTTTCCGTCGAAACCCATTTTGGAGAAAGTTTACGTCGAGTTGGATGCATTGAAATGCATGCGAAAATGAGATATGATGCATGTCAAGTCCGTTCAAGGTGTTGCCACTCAGTTTATTTCATGTCTCGATTTCACACACATGGAGTTTGCGGTGCCGTCGAGTCGATTTTGAGAAAGTTTAACACCGACTCGGATGGATTCAACGCCGCCAAATGATGTAGGGCACATATGAAGTCCATTCGAGTGTTTGGCACTCAGTTTCATTTCGTGTCTCGACTTTGTCCGTATGGAGTTTGCGTACCGTTGAAACCAGTTTGGTGGAAAGTTTTACAAGTCGGATTGATTCAAAATCATTGCAAAAAATAGCTTGGGCACCGTGAAGTCCATTCGATGTGTTTGGCACTCAGTTTCGTTTTCTCACTCGATTTAAATGCAGTGGAGTTTAAAGTCTTGCGTCGGAATCCATTTGGTGGAAAGTTTAACACTGCGTCGAGACGGATTCAAAATGTATGCCAAAATGAGTGGGGATGCATATGAAGTCCATTCGGGGTTTTGGTACTCAGTTTCATTCCGTGGCTCGATTTAAATATGCATGCGATTTCGTTTCCGTCGAAACCCATTTTGGAGAAAGTTTACCGTCGAGTTGGATGCATTGAAATGCATGCGAAAATGAGATATGATGCATGTCAAGTCCGTTCAAGGTGTTGCCACTCAGTTTATTTCATGTCTCGATTTCACACACATGGAGTTTGCGGTGCCGTCGAGTCGATTTTGAGAAAGTTTAACACCGACTCGGATGGATTCAACGCATGCGCCAAATGATGTAGGGCACATATGAAGTCCATTCGAGTGTTTGGCACTCAGTTTCATTTCGTGTCTCGACTTTGTCCGTATGGAGTTTGCGTACCGTTGAAACCAGTTTGGTGGAAAGTTTTACAAGTCGGATTGATTCAAAATCATTGCAAAAAATAGCTTGGGCACCGTGAAGTCCATTCGATGTGTTTGGCACTCAGTTTCGTTTTCTCACTCGATTTAAATGCAGTGGAGTTTAAAGTCTTGCGTCGGAATCCATTTGGTGGAAAGTTTAACACTGCGTCGAGCCGGATTCAAAATGTATGCCAAAATGAGTGGGGATGCATATGAAGTCCATTCGGGGTTTTGGTACTCAGTTTCATTCCGTGGCTCGATTTAAATGTGCATGCAGTTTCGTTTCCGTCGAAACCCATTTTGGAGAAAGTTTACCGTCGAGTTGGATGGATTGAAATGCATGCGAAAATGAGATATGATGCATGTCAAGTCCGTTCAAGGTGTTGCCACTCAGTTTATTTCATGTCTCGATTTCACACACATGGAGTTTGCGGTGCCGTCGAGTCGATTTTGAGAAAGTTTAACACCGACTCGGATGGATTCAACGCACGCCAAATGATGTAGGGCACATATGAAGTCCATTCGAGTGTTTGGCACTCAGTTTCATTTCGTGTCTCGACTTTGTCCGTATGGAGTTTGCGTACCGTTGAAACCAGTTTGGTGGAAAGTTTTACACGAGTCGGATTGATTCAAAATCATTGCAAAAAATAGCTTGGGCACTGCGTGAAGTCCATTCGATGTGTTTGGCACTCAGTTTCGTTTTCTCACTCGATTTAAATGCAGTGGAGTTTAAAGTCTTGCGTCGGAATCCATTTGGTGGAAAGTTTAACACTGCGTCGAGCCAGTTCAAAATGTATGCCAAAATGAGTGGGGATGCATATGAAGTCCATTCGGGGTTTTGGTACTCAGTTTCATTCCGTGACTCGATTTAAATATGCATGCGATTCGTTTCCGTCGAAACCCATTTTGGAGGAAAGTTTACCGTCGAGTTGGATGCATTCGAAATGCATGCGAAAATGAGATATGATGCATGTCAAGTCCGTTCAAGGTGTTGACACTCAGTTTATTTCATGTCTCGATTTCACACACATGGAGTTTGCGGTGCGTCGAGTCGATTTTGAGAAAGTTTAACACCGACTCGGATGGATTCAACGCACGCCAAATGATGTAGGGCACATATGAAGTCCATTCGAGGTGTTTGGCACTCAGTTTCATTTCGTGTCTCGACTTTGTCCGTACGGAGTTTGCCGTACCCGTTGAAACCCAGTTTGGTGGAAAGTTTTACAAGTCGGATTGATTCAAAATCATTGCAAAAAATAGCTTGGGCACACGTGAAGTCCATTCGATGTGTTTGGCACTCAGTTTCGTTTTCTCACTCGATTTCGTACGAGTGGAGTTTAAAGTGCGCGTCGGAATCCATTTCGGTGGAAAGTTTAACACTGCGTCGAGCGGATTCAAAATGTATGCCAAAATGAGTGGGGATGCATATGAAGTCCATTCGGGGTTTTGGTACTCAGTTTCATTCCGTGGCTCGATTTAAATATGCATGCGATTCGTTTCCGTCGAAACCCATTTTGGAGGAAAGTTTACCGTCGAGTTGGATGCATTCGAAATGCATGCGAAAATGAGATATGATGCATGTCAAGTCCGTTCAAGGTGTTGACACTCAGTTTATTTCATGTCTCGATTTCACACACATGGAGTTTGCGGTGCGTCGAGTCGATTTTGAGAAAGTTTAACACCGACTCGGATGGATTCAACGCCGCCAAATGATGTAGGGCACATATGAAGTCCATTCGAGTGTTTGGCACTCAGTTTCATTTCGTGTCTCGACTTTGTCCGTATGGAGTTTGCGTACCGTTGAAACCAGTTTGGTGGAAAGTTTTACAAGTCGGATTGATTCAAAATCATTGCAAAAAATAGCTTGGGCACCGTGAAGTCCATTCGATGTGTTTGGCACTCAGTTTCGTTTTCTCACTCGATTTAAATGCAGTGGAGTTTAAAGTCTTGCGTCGGAATCCATTTCGTGGAAAGTTTAACACTGCGTCGAGACAGTTCAAAATGTATGCCAAAATGAGTGGGGATGCATATGAAGTCCATTCGGGGTTTTGGTACTCAGTTTCATTCCGTGGCTCGATTTAAATGCGCATGCGTTTCGTTTCCGTCGAAACCCATTTTGGAGGAAAGTTTACGTCGAGTTGGATGCATTGAAATGCATGCGAAAATGAGATATGATGCATGTCAAGTCCGTTCAAGGTGTTGCCACTCAGTTTATTTCATGTCTCGATTTCACACACATGGAGTTTGCGGTGCCGTCGAGTCGATTTTGAGAAAGTTTAACACCGACTCGGATGGATTCAACGCCGCCAAATGATGTAGGGCACATATGAAGTCCATTCGAGTGTTTGGCACTCAGTTTCATTTCGTGTCTCGACTTTGTCCGTATGGAGTTTGCGTACCGTTGAAACCAGTTTGGTGGAAAGTTTTACAAGTCGGATTGATTCAAAATCATTGCAAAAAATAGCTTGGGCACCGTGAAGTCCATTCGATGTGTTTGGCACTCAGTTTCGTTTTCTCACTCGATTTAAATGCAGTGGAGTTTAAAGTCTTGTCGGAATCCATTTGGTGGAAAGTTTAACACTGCGTCGAGCGGATTCAAAATGTATGCCAAAATGAGTGGGGATGCATATGAAGTCCATTCGGGGTTTTGGTACTCAGTTTCATTCCGTGGCTCGATTTAAATGCATGCAGTTTCGTTTCCGTCGAAACCCATTTTGGAGAAAGTTTACCGTCGAGTTGGATGCATTGAAATGCATGCGAAAATGAGATATGATGCATGTCAAGTCCGTTCAAGGTGTTGCCACTCAGTTTATTTCATGTCTCGATTTCACACACATGGAGTTTGCGGTGCCGTCGAGTCGATTTTGAGAAAGTTTAACACCGACTCGGATGGATTCAACGCGCCAAATGATGTAGGGCACATATGAAGTCCATTCGAGGTGTTTGGCACTCAGTTTCATTTCGTGTCTCGACTTTGTCCGTATGGAGTTTGCGTACCGTTGAAACCAGTTTGGTGGAAAGTTTTACAAGTCGGATTGATTCAAAATCATTGCAAAAAATAGCTTGGGCACCGTGAAGTCCATTCGATGTGTTTGGCACTCAGTTTCGTTTTCTCACTCGATTTAAATGCAGTGGAGTTTAAAGTCTTGCGTCGGAATCCATTTGGTGGAAAGTTTAACACTGCGTCGACGGAGTTCAAAATGTATGCCAAAATGAGTGGGGATGCATATGAAGTCCATTCGGGGTTTTGGTACTCAGTTTCATTCCGTGGCTCGATTTAAATGCATGCGATTTCGTTTCCGTCGAAACCCATTTTGGAGAAAGTTTACCGTCGAGTTGGATGCATTGAAATGCATGCGAAAATGAGATATGATGCATGTCAAGTCCGTTCAAGGTGTTGCCACTCAGTTTATTTCATGTCTCGATTTCACACACATGGAGTTTGCGGTGCGTCGAGTCGATTTTGAGAAAGTTTAACACCGACTCGGATGGATTCAACGCCGCGCCAAATGATGTAGGGCACATATGAAGTCCATTCGAGTGTTTGGCACTCAGTTTCATTTCGTGTCTCGACTTTGTCCGTATGGAGTTTGCGTACCGTTGAAACCAGTTTGGTGGAAAGTTTTACAGAGTCGGATTGATTCAAAATCATTGCAAAAAATAGCTTGGGCACCGCGTGAAGTCCATTCGATGTGTTTGGCACTCAGTTTCGTTTTCTCACTCGATTTAAATGCAGTGGAGTTTAAAGTCTTGCGTCGGAATCCATTTCGGTGGAAAGTTTAACACTGCGTCGAGCGGTTCAAAATGTATGCCAAAATGAGTGGGGATGCATATGAAGTCCATTCGGGGTTTTGGTACTCAGTTTCATTCCGTGGCTCGATTTAAATGCATGCGATTCGTTTCCGTCGAAACCCATTTTGGAGGAAAGTTTACCGTCGAGTTGGATGCATTGAAATGCATGCGAAAATGAGATATGATGCATGTCAAGTCCGTTCAAGGTGTTGCCACTCAGTTTATTTCATGTCTCGATTTCACACACATGGAGTTTGCGGTGCCGTCGAGTCGATTTTGAGAAAGTTTAACACCGACTCGGATGGATTCAACGCCGCCAAATGATGTAGGGCACATATGAAGTCCATTCGAGTGTTTGGCACTCAGTTTCATTTCGTGTCTCGACTTTGTCCGTATGGAGTTTGCGTACCGTTGAAACCAGTTTGGTGGAAAGTTTTACACGAGTCGGATTGATTCAAAATCATTGCAAAAAATAGCTTGGGCACCGTGAAGTCCATTCGATGTGTTTGGCACTCAGTTTCGTTTTCTCACTCGATTTAAATGCAGTGGAGTTTAAAGTCTTGCGTCGGAATCCATTTGGTGGAAAGTTTAACACTGCGTCGAGCGGATTCAAAATGTATGCCAAAATGAGTGGGGATGCATATGAAGTCCATTCGGGGTTTTGGTACTCAGTTTCATTCCGTGGCTCGATTTAAATGCGCATGCGATTTCGTTTCCGTCGAAACCCATTTTGGAGAAAGTTTACCGTCGAGTTGGATGCATTGAAATGCATGCGAAAATGAGATATGATGCATGTCAAGTCCGTTCAAGGTGTTGCCACTCAGTTTATTTCATGTCTCGATTTCACACACATGGAGTTTGCGGTGCGTCGAGTCGATTTTGAGAAAGTTTAACACCGACTCGGATGGATTCAACGCACGCCAAATGATGTAGGGCACATATGAAGTCCATTCGAGTGTTTGGCACTCAGTTTCATTTCGTGTCTCGACTTTGTCCGTATGGAGTTTGCGTACCGTTGAAACCAGTTTGGTGGAAAGTTTTACACGAGTCGGATTGATTCAAAATCATTGCAAAAAATAGCTTGGGCACACGTGAAGTCCATTCGATGTGTTTGGCACTCAGTTTCGTTTTCTCACTCGATTTAAATGCAGTGGAGTTTAAAGTCTTGCGTCGGAATCCATTTGGTGGAAAGTTTAACACTGCGTCGAGCGGATTCAAAATGTATGCCAAAATGAGTGGGGATGCATATGAAGTCCATTCGGGGTTTTGGTACTCAGTTTCATTCCGTGGCTCGATTTAAATGCGCATGCGATTCGTTTCCGTCGAAACCCATTTTGGAGAAAGTTTACCGTCGAGTTGGATGCATTGAAATGCATGCGAAAATGAGATATGATGCATGTCAAGTCCGTTCAAGGTGTTGCCACTCAGTTTATTTCATGTCTCGATTTCACACACATGGAGTTTGCGGTGCCGTCGAGTCGATTTTGAGAAAGTTTAACACCGACTCGGATGGATTCAACGCACGCCAAATGATGTAGGGCACATATGAAGTCCATTCGAGTGTTTGGCACTCAGTTTCATTTCGTGTCTCGACTTTGTCGTATGGAGTTTGCGTACCGTTGAAACCAGTTTGGTGGAAAGTTTTACACGAGTCGGATTGATTCAAAATCATTGCAAAAAATAGCTTGGGCACCGTGAAGTCCATTCGATGTGTTTGGCACTCAGTTTCGTTTTCTCACTCGATTTAAATGCAGTGGAGTTTAAAGTCTTGCGTCGGAATCCATTTGGTGGAAAGTTTAACACTGCGTCGAGCGGATTCAAAATGTATGCCAAAATGAGTGGGGATGCATATGAAGTCCATTCGGGGTTTTGGTACTCAGTTTCATTCCGTGGCTCGATTTAAATGCATGCGTTTCGTTTCCGTCGAAACCCATTTTGGAGGAAAGTTTACCGTCGAGTTGGATGCATTCGAAATGCATGCGAAAATGAGATATGATGCATGTCAAGTCCGTTCAAGGTGTTGCCACTCAGTTTATTTCATGTCTCGATTTCACACACATGGAGTTTGCAGTGCCGTCGAGTCGATTTTGAGAAAGTTTAACACCGACTCGGATGGATTCAACGCACGCCAAATGATGTAGGGCACATATGAAGTCCATTCGAGGTGTTTGGCACTCAGTTTCATTTCGTGTCTCGACTTTGTCCGTACGGAGTTTGCCGTACCCGTTGAAACCCAGTTTGGTGGAAAGTTTTACACGAGTCGGATTGATTCAAAATCATTGCAAAAAATAGCTTGGGCACCGTGAAGTCCATTCGATGTGTTTGGCACTCAGTTTCGTTTTCTCACTCGATTTAAATGCAGTGGAGTTTAAAGTCTTGCGTCGGAATCCATTTGGTGGAAAGTTTAACACTGCGTCGAGCGGATTCAAAATGTATGCCAAAATGAGTGGGGATGCATATGAAGTCCATTCGGGGTTTTGGTACTCAGTTTCATTCCGTGGCTCGATTTAAATGCATGCGATTTCGTTTCCGTCGAAACCCATTTTGGAGAAAGTTTACCGTCGAGTTGGATGCATTGAAATGCATGCGAAAATGAGATATGATGCATGTCAAGTCCGTTCAAGGTGTTGCCACTCAGTTTATTTCATGTCTCGATTTCACACACATGGAGTTTGCGGTGCGTCGAGTCGATTTTGAGAAAGTTTAACACCGACTCGGATGGATTCAACGCATGCCAAATGATGTAGGGCACATATGAAGTCCATTCGAGGTGTTTGGCACTCAGTTTCATTTCGTGTCTCGACTTTGTCGTATGGAGTTTGCGTACCGTTGAAACCAGTTTGGTGGAAAGTTTTACAAGTCGGATTGATTCAAAATCATTGCAAAAAATAGCTTGGGCACCGTGAAGTCCATTCGATGTGTTTGGCACTCAGTTTCGTTTTCTCACTCGATTTAAATGCAGTGGAGTTTAAAGTCTTGCGTCGGAATCCATTTCGGTGGAAAGTTTAACACTGCGTCGAGCCAGTTCAAAATGTATGCCAAAATGAGTGGGGATGCATATGAAGTCCATTCGGGGTTTTTGGTACTCAGTTTCATTCCGTGGCTCGATTTCGTACGCATGCAGTTTACGTTTCCCGTCGAAACCCATTTTGGAGGAAAGTTTACCGTCGAGTTGGATGCATTCGAAATGCATGCGAAAATGAGATATGATGCATGTCAAGTCCGTTCAAGGTGTTGCCACTCAGTTTATTTCATGTCTCGATTTCACACACATGGAGTTTGCGGTGCCGTCGAGTCGATTTTGAGAAAGTTTAACACCGACTCGGATGGATTCAACGCCGCCAAATGATGTAGGGCACATATGAAGTCCATTCGAGTGTTTGGCACTCAGTTTCATTTCGTGTCTCGACTTTGTCCGTGCGGAGTTTGCGTACCGTTGAAACCAGTTTGGTGGAAAGTTTTACACGAGTCGGATTGATTCAAAATCATTGCAAAAAATAGCTTGGGCACCGTGAAGTCCATTCGATGTGTTTGGCACTCAGTTTCGTTTTCTCACTCGATTTAAATGCAGTGGAGTTTAAAGTCTTGCGTCGGAATCCATTTCGGTGGAAAGTTTAACACTGCGTCGAGACGGTTCAAAATGTATGCCAAAATGAGTGGGGATGCATATGAAGTCCATTCGGGGTTTTGGTACTCAGTTTCATTCCGTGGCTCGATTTAAATGCATGCGATTCGTTTCCGTCGAAACCCATTTTGGAGAAAAGTTTACCGTCGAGTTGGATGCATTGAAATGCATGCGAAAATGAGATATGATGCATGTCAAGTCCGTTCAAGGTGTTGCCACTCAGTTTATTTCATGTCTCGATTTCACACACATGGAGTTTGCGGTGCCGTCGAGTCGATTTTGAGAAAGTTTAACACCGACTCGGATGGATTCAACGCCGCCAAATGATGTAGGGCACATATGAAGTCCATTCGAGTGTTTGGCACTCAGTTTCATTTCGTGTCTCGACTTTGTCCGTATGGAGTTTGCGTACCGTTGAAACCAGTTTGGTGGAAAGTTTTACACGAGTCGGATTGATTCAAAATCATTGCAAAAAATAGCTTGGGCACCGTGAAGTCCATTCGATGTGTTTGGCACTCAGTTTCGTTTTCTCACTCGATTTAAATGCAGTGGAGTTTAAAGTCTTGCGTCGGAATCCATTTGGTGGAAAGTTTAACACTGCGTCGAGCGGATTCAAAATGTATGCCAAAATGAGTGGGGATGCATATGAAGTCCATTCGGGGTTTTGGTACTCAGTTTCATTCCGTGGCTCGATTTAAATGCATGCGTTTCGTTTCCGTCGAAACCCATTTTGGAGGAAAGTTTACCGTCGAGTTGGATGCATTCGAAATGCATGCGAAAATGAGATATGATGCATGTCAAGTCCGTTCAAGGTGTTGCCACTCAGTTTATTTCATGTCTCGATTTCACACACATGGAGTTTGCAGTGCCGTCGAGTCGATTTTGAGAAAGTTTAACACCGACTCGGATGGATTCAACGCACGCCAAATGATGTAGGGCACATATGAAGTCCATTCGAGGTGTTTGGCACTCAGTTTCATTTCGTGTCTCGACTTTGTCCGTACGGAGTTTGCCGTACCCGTTGAAACCCAGTTTGGTGGAAAGTTTTACACCGAGTCGGATTGATTCAAAATCATTGCAAAAAATAGCTTGGGCACACGTGAAGTCCATTCGATGTGTTTGGCACTCAGTTTCGTTTTCTCACTCGATTTAAATGCAGTGGAGTTTAAAGTCTTGCGTCGGAATCCATTTGGTGGAAAGTTTAACACTGCGTCAGACGGATTCAAAATGTATGCCAAAATGAGTGGGGATGCATATGAAGTCCATTCGGGGTTTTGGTACTCAGTTTCATTCCGTGGCTCGATTTAAATGCATGCGATTCGTTTCCGTCGAAACCCATTTTGGAGGAAAGTTTACGTCGAGTTGGATGCATTGAAATGCATGCGAAAATGAGATATGATGCATGTCAAGTCCGTTCAAGGTGTTGCCACTCAGTTTATTTCATGTCTCGATTTCACACACATGGAGTTTGCGGTGCCGTCGAGTCGATTTTGAGAAAGTTTAACACCGACTCGGATGGATTCAACGCAGCCCAAATGATGTAGGGCACATATGAAGTCCATTCGAGTGTTTGGCACTCAGTTTCATTTCGTGTCTCGACTTTGTCCGTATGGAGTTTGCGTACCGTTGAAACCAGTTTGGTGGAAAGTTTTACACGAGTCGGATTGATTCAAAATCATTGCAAAAAATAGCTTGGGCACCGCGTGAAGTCCATTCGATGTGTTTGGCACTCAGTTTCGTTTTCTCACTCGATTTAAATGCAGTGGAGTTTAAAGTCTTGCGTCGGAATCCATTTGGTGGAAAGTTTAACACTGCGTCGAGACGGATTCAAAATGTATGCCAAAATGAGTGGGGATGCATATGAAGTCCATTCGGGGTTTTGGTACTCAGTTTCATTCCGTGGCTCGATTTAAATGCATGCGAGTTCGTTTCCGTCGAAACCCATTTTGGAGAAAGTTTACCGTCGAGTTGGATGCATTGAAATGCATGCGAAAATGAGATATGATGCATGTCAAGTCCGTTCAAGGTGTTGCCACTCAGTTTATTTCATGTCTCGATTTCACACACATGGAGTTTGCGGTGCCGTCGAGTCGATTTTGAGAAAGTTTAACACCGACTCGGATGGATTCAACGCCGCGCCAAATGATGTAGGGCACATATGAAGTCCATTCGAGTGTTTGGCACTCAGTTTCATTTCGTGTCTCGACTTTGTCCGTATGGAGTTTGCGTACCGTTGAAACCAGTTTGGTGGAAAGTTTTACAAGTCGGATTGATTCAAAATCATTGCAAAAAATAGCTTGGGCACACGTGAAGTCCATTCGATGTGTTTGGCACTCAGTTTCGTTTTCTCACTCGATTTAAATGCAGTGGAGTTTAAAGTCTTGCGTCGGAATCCATTTGGTGGAAAGTTTAACACTGCGTCGACGGATTCAAAATGTATGCCAAAATGAGTGGGGATGCATATGAAGTCCATTCGGGGTTTTGGTACTCAGTTTCATTCCGTGGCTCGATTTAAATGCGCATGCAGTTTCGTTTCCGTCGAAACCCATTTTGGAGAAAGTTTACCGTCGAGTTGGATGCATTGAAATGCATGCGAAAATGAGATATGATGCATGTCAAGTCCGTTCAAGGTGTTGCCACTCAGTTTATTTCATGTCTCGATTTCACACACATGGAGTTTGCGGTGCCGTCGAGTCGATTTTGAGAAAGTTTAACACCGACTCGGATGGATTCAACGCCGCCAAATGATGTAGGGCACATATGAAGTCCATTCGAGTGTTTGGCACTCAGTTTCATTTCGTGTCTCGACTTTGTCCGTATGGAGTTTGCGTACCGTTGAAACCAGTTTGGTGGAAAGTTTTACACGAGTCGGATTGATTCAAAATCATTGCAAAAAATAGCTTGGGCACCGTGAAGTCCATTCGATGTGTTTGGCACTCAGTTTCGTTTTCTCACTCGATTTAAATGCAGTGGAGTTTAAAGTCTTGCGTCGGAATCCATTTGGTGGAAAGTTTAACACTGCGTCGAGCGGATTCAAAATGTATGCCAAAATGAGTGGGGATGCATATGAAGTCCATTCGGGGTTTTGGTACTCAGTTTCATTCCGTGGCTCGATTTAAATGCGCATGCGTTCGTTTCCGTCGAAACCCATTTTGGAGGAAAGTTTACGTCGAGTTGGATGCATTGAAATGCATGCGAAAATGAGATATGATGCATGTCAAGTCCGTTCAAGGTGTTGCCACTCAGTTTATTTCATGTCTCGATTTCACACACATGGAGTTTGCGGTGCCGTCAGAGTCGATTTTGAGAAAGTTTAACACCGACTCGGATGGATTCAACGCCGCCAAATGATGTAGGGCACATATGAAGTCCATTCGAGTGTTTGGCACTCAGTTTCATTTCGTGTCTCGACTTTGTCCGTATGGAGTTTGCGTACCGTTGAAACCAGTTTGGTGGAAAGTTTTACACGAGTCGGATTGATTCAAAATCATTGCAAAAAATAGCTTGGGCACCGTGAAGTCCATTCGATGTGTTTGGCACTCAGTTTCGTTTTCTCACTCGATTTAAATGCAGTGGAGTTTAAAGTCTTGCGTCGGAATCCATTTGGTGGAAAGTTTAACACTGCGTCGAGCGGATTCAAAATGTATGCCAAAATGAGTGGGGATGCATATGAAGTCCATTCGGGGTTTTGGTACTCAGTTTCATTCCGTGGCTCGATTTAAATGCGCATGCGATTTCGTTTCCGTCGAAACCCATTTTGGAGAAAGTTTACCGTCGAGTTGGATGCATTGAAATGCATGCGAAAATGAGATATGATGCATGTCAAGTCCGTTCAAGGTGTTGCCACTCAGTTTATTTCATGTCTCGATTTCACACACATGGAGTTTGCGGTGCGTCGAGTCGATTTTGAGAAAGTTTAACACCGACTCGGATGGATTCAACGCCGCCAAATGATGTAGGGCACATATGAAGTCCATTCGAGGTGTTTGGCACTCAGTTTCATTTCGTGTCTCGACTTTGTCCGTATGGAGTTTGCGTACCGTTGAAACCAGTTTGGTGGAAAGTTTTACAAGTCGGATTGATTCAAAATCATTGCAAAAAATAGCTTGGGCACCGTGAAGTCCATTCGATGTGTTTGGCACTCAGTTTCGTTTTCTCACTCGATTTAAATGCAGTGGAGTTTAAAGTCTTGCGTCGGAATCCATTTGGTGGAAAGTTTAACACTGCGTCGAGCCAGATTCAAAATGTATGCCAAAATGAGTGGGGATGCATATGAAGTCCATTCGGGGTTTTGGTACTCAGTTTCATTCCGTGGCTCGATTTAAATGCGCATGCAGTTTCGTTTCCGTCGAAACCCATTTTGGAGAAAGTTTACCGTCGAGTTGGATGCATTGAAATGCATGCGAAAATGAGATATGATGCATGTCAAGTCCGTTCAAGGTGTTGCCACTCAGTTTATTTCATGTCTCGATTTCACACACATGGAGTTTGCGGTGCGTCAGAGTCGATTTTGAGAAAGTTTAACACCGACTCGGATGGATTCAACGCATACGCCAAATGATGTAGGGCACATATGAAGTCCATTCGAGTGTTTGGCACTCAGTTTCATTTCGTGTCTCGACTTTGTCCGTGCGGAGTTTGCGTACCGTTGAAACCAGTTTGGTGGAAAGTTTTACAAGTCGGATTGATTCAAAATCATTGCAAAAAATAGCTTGGGCACCGTGAAGTCCATTCGATGTGTTTGGCACTCAGTTTCGTTTTCTCACTCGATTTAAATGCAGTGGAGTTTAAAGTCTTGCGTCGGAATCCATTTGGTGGAAAGTTTAACACTGCGTCGAGACAGATTCAAAATGTATGCCAAAATGAGTGGGGATGCATATGAAGTCCATTCGGGGTTTTTGGTACTCAGTTTCATTCCGTGGCTCGATTTCATACGCATGCAGTTTACGTTTCCCGTCGAAACCCATTTTGGAGGAAAGTTTACCGTCGAGTTGGATGCATTCGAAATGCATGCGAAAATGAGATATGATGCATGTCAAGTCCGTTCAAGGTGTTGCCACTCAGTTTATTTCATGTCTCGATTTCACACACATGGAGTTTGCGGTGCCGTCGAGTCGATTTTGAGAAAGTTTAACACCGACTCGGATGGATTCAACGCATACGCCAAATGATGTAGGGCACATATGAAGTCCATTCGAGTGTTTGGCACTCAGTTTCATTTCGTGTCTCGACTTTGTCCGTATGGAGTTTGCGTACCGTTGAAACCAGTTTGGTGGAAAGTTTTACACGAGTCGGATTGATTCAAAATCATTGCAAAAAATAGCTTGGGCACGTGAAGTCCATTCGATGTGTTTGGCACTCAGTTTCGTTTTCTCACTCGATTTAAATGCAGTGGAGTTTAAAGTCTTGCGTCGGAATCCATTTGGTGGAAAGTTTAACACTGCGTCGAGACGGATTCAAAATGTATGCCAAAATGAGTGGGGATGCATATGAAGTCCATTCGGGGTTTTGGTACTCAGTTTCATTCCGTGGCTCGATTTAAATGCGCATGCGATTCGTTTCCGTCGAAACCCATTTTGGAGAAAGTTTACCGTCGAGTTGGATGCATTGAAATGCATGCGAAAATGAGATATGATGCATGTCAAGTCCGTTCAAGGTGTTGCCACTCAGTTTATTTCATGTCTCGATTTCACACACATGGAGTTTGCGGTGCCGTCGAGTCGATTTTGAGAAAGTTTAACACCGACTCGGATGGATTCAACGCCGCCAAATGATGTAGGGCACATATGAAGTCCATTCGAGTGTTTGGCACTCAGTTTCATTTCGTGTCTCGACTTTGTCGTATGGAGTTTGCGTACCGTTGAAACCAGTTTGGTGGAAAGTTTTACACGAGTCGGATTGATTCAAAATCATTGCAAAAAATAGCTTGGGCACCGCGTGAAGTCCATTCGATGTGTTTGGCACTCAGTTTCGTTTTCTCACTCGATTTAAATGCAGTGGAGTTTAAAGTCTTGCGTCGGAATCCATTTGGTGGAAAGTTTAACACTGCGTCGAGCGGATTCAAAATGTATGCCAAAATGAGTGGGGATGCATATGAAGTCCATTCGGGTTTTTGGTACTCAGTTTCATTCCGTGGCTCGATTTAAATGCATGCGATTCGTTTCCGTCGAAACCCATTTTGGAGGAAAGTTTACCGTCGAGTTGGATGCATTCGAAATGCATGCGAAAATGAGATATGATGCATGTCAAGTCCGTTCAAGGTGTTGCCACTCAGTTTATTTCATGTCTCGATTTCACACACATGGAGTTTGCGGTGCCGTCGAGTCGATTTTGAGAAAGTTTAACACCGACTCGGATGGATTCAACGCACGCCAAATGATGTAGGGCACATATGAAGTCCATTCGAGTGTTTGGCACTCAGTTTCATTTCGTGTCTCGACTTTGTCGTATGGAGTTTGCGTACCGTTGAAACCAGTTTGGTGGAAAGTTTTACACGAGTCGGATTGATTCAAAATCATTGCAAAAAATAGCTTGGGCACGTGAAGTCCATTCGATGTGTTTGGCACTCAGTTTCGTTTTCTCACTCGATTTAAATGCAGTGGAGTTTAAAGTCTTGCGTCGGAATCCATTTGGTGGAAAGTTTAACACTGCGTCGAGCCGGATTCAAAATGTATGCCAAAATGAGTGGGGATGCATATGAAGTCCATTCGGGGTTTTGGTACTCAGTTTCATTCCGTGGCTCGATTTAAATGCGCATGCGATTCGTTTCCGTCGAAACCCATTTTGGAGGAAAGTTTACCGTCGAGTTGGATGCATTCGAAATGCATGCGAAAATGAGATATGATGCATGTCAAGTCCGTTCAAGGTGTTGCCACTCAGTTTATTTCATGTCTCGATTTCACACACATGGAGTTTGCAGTGCCCGTCGAGTCGATTTTGAGAAAGTTTAACACCGACTCGGATGGATTCAACGCACGCCAAATGATGTAGGGCACATATGAAGTCCATTCGAGGTGTTTGGCACTCAGTTTCATTTCGTGTCTCGACTTTGTCCGTACGGAGTTTGCCGTACCCGTTGAAACCCAGTTTGGTGGAAAGTTTTACACGAGTCGGATTGATTCAAAATCATTGCAAAAAATAGCTTGGGCACCGTGAAGTCCATTCGATGTGTTTGGCACTCAGTTTCGTTTTCTCACTCGATTTAAATGCAGTGGAGTTTAAAGTCTTGCGTCGGAATCCATTTGGTGGAAAGTTTAACACTGCGTCGAGCGGATTCAAAATGTATGCCAAAATGAGTGGGGATGCATATGAAGTCCATTCGGGTTTTGGTACTCAGTTTCATTCCGTGGCTCGATTTAAATGCGCATGCGATTCGTTTCCGTCGAAACCCATTTTGGAGGAAAGTTTACGTCGAGTTGGATGCATTGAAATGCATGCGAAAATGAGATATGATGCATGTCAAGTCCGTTCAAGGTGTTGCCACTCAGTTTATTTCATGTCTCGATTTCACACACATGGAGTTTGCGGTGCCGTCGAGTCGATTTTGAGAAAGTTTAACACCGACTCGGATGGATTCAACGCACGCCAAATGATGTAGGGCACATATGAAGTCCATTCGAGTGTTTGGCACTCAGTTTCATTTCGTGTCTCGACTTTGTCCGTATGGAGTTTGCGTACCGTTGAAACCAGTTTGGTGGAAAGTTTTACACGAGTCGGATTGATTCAAAATCATTGCAAAAAATAGCTTGGGCACCGTGAAGTCCATTCGATGTGTTTGGCACTCAGTTTCGTTTTCTCACTCGATTTAAATGCAGTGGAGTTTAAAGTCTTGCGTCGGAATCCATTTGGTGGAAAGTTTAACACTGCGTCGAGCGGTTCAAAATGTATGCCAAAATGAGTGGGGATGCATATGAAGTCCATTCGGGGTTTTGGT
This sequence comes from Dendrocalamus sinicus, assembly GCA_036346575.1. Taxonomy (NCBI): domain Eukaryota; kingdom Viridiplantae; phylum Streptophyta; class Magnoliopsida; order Poales; family Poaceae; genus Dendrocalamus; species Dendrocalamus sinicus. The sequence goes on along the minus strand of JAYEVI010000357.1, from coordinate 344,292 downwards.
ACTCAGTTTCATTCCGTGGCTCGATTTAAATGCATGCGATTCGTTTCCGTCGAAACCCATTTTGGAGAAAGTTTACCGTCGAGTTGGATGCATTGAAATGCATGCGAAAATGAGATATGATGCATGTCAAGTCCGTTCAAGGTGTTGCCACTCAGTTTATTTCATGTCTCGATTTCACACACATGGAGTTTGCGGTGCCGTCGAGTCGATTTTGAGAAAGTTTAACACCGACTCGGATGGATTCAACGCACGCCAAATGATGTAGGGCACATATGAAGTCCATTCGAGTGTTTGGCACTCAGTTTCATTTCGTGTCTCGACTTTGTCCGTGCGGAGTTTGCGTACCGTTGAAACCAGTTTGGTGGAAAGTTTTACAAGTCGGATTGATTCAAAATCATTGCAAAAAATAGCTTGGGCACCGTGAAGTCCATTCGATGTGTTTGGCACTCAGTTTCGTTTTCTCACTCGATTTAAATGCAGTGGAGTTTAAAGTCTTGCGTCGGAATCCATTTGGTGGAAAGTTTAACACTGCGTCGAGCGGATTCAAAATGTATGCCAAAATGAGTGGGGATGCATATGAAGTCCATTCGGGGTTTTGGTACTCAGTTTCATTCCGTGGCTCGATTTAAATGCGCATGCGATTTCGTTTCCGTCGAAACCCATTTTGGAGAAAGTTTACCGTCGAGTTGGATGCATTGAAATGCATGCGAAAATGAGATATGATGCATGTCAAGTCCGTTCAAGGTGTTGCCACTCAGTTTATTTCATGTCTCGATTTCACACACATGGAGTTTGCGGTGCGTCGAGTCGATTTTGAGAAAGTTTAACACCGACTCGGATGGATTCAACGCCGCCAAATGATGTAGGGCACATATGAAGTCCATTCGAGTGTTTGGCACTCAGTTTCATTTCGTGTCTCGACTTTGTCCGTATGGAGTTTGCGTACCGTTGAAACCAGTTTGGTGGAAAGTTTTACAAGTCGGATTGATTCAAAATCATTGCAAAAAATAGCTTGGGCACGTGAAGTCCATTCGATGTGTTTGGCACTCAGTTTCGTTTTCTCACTCGATTTAAATGCAGTGGAGTTTAAAGTCTTGCGTCGGAATCCATTTCGGTGGAAAGTTTAACACTGCGTCGAGCGATTCAAAATGTATGCCAAAATGAGTGGGGATGCATATGAAGTCCATTCGGGGTTTTGGTACTCAGTTTCATTCCGTGGCTCGATTTAAATGCGCATGCGATTTCGTTTCCGTCGAAACCCATTTTGGAGGAAAGTTTACCGTCGAGTTGGATGCATTGAAATGCATGCGAAAATGAGATATGATGCATGTCAAGTCCGTTCAAGGTGTTGCCACTCAGTTTATTTCATGTCTCGATTTCACACACATGGAGTTTGCGGTGCGTCGAGTCGATTTTGAGAAAGTTTAACACCGACTCGGATGGATTCAACGCGCCAAATGATGTAGGGCACATATGAAGTCCATTCGAGTGTTTGGCACTCAGTTTCATTTCGTGTCTCGACTTTGTCCGTATGGAGTTTGCGTACCGTTGAAACCAGTTTGGTGGAAAGTTTTACACGAGTCGGATTGATTCAAAATCATTGCAAAAAATAGCTTGGGCACCGTGAAGTCCATTCGATGTGTTTGGCACTCAGTTTCGTTTTCTCACTCGATTTAAATGCAGTGGAGTTTAAAGTCTTGCGTCGGAATCCATTTGGTGGAAAGTTTAACACTGCGTCGAGCGGTTCAAAATGTATGCCAAAATGAGTGGGGATGCATATGAAGTCCATTCGGGGTTTTGGTACTCAGTTTCATTCCGTGGCTCGATTTAAATGCGCATGCAGTTTCGTTTCCGTCGAAACCCATTTTGGAGAAAGTTTACCGTCGAGTTGGATGCATTGAAATGCATGCGAAAATGAGATATGATGCATGTCAAGTCCGTTCAAGGTGTTGCCACTCAGTTTATTTCATGTCTCGATTTCACACACATGGAGTTTGCGGTGCCGTCGAGTCGATTTTGAGAAAGTTTAACACCGACTCGGATGGATTCAACGCACGCCAAATGATGTAGGGCACATATGAAGTCCATTCGAGTGTTTGGCACTCAGTTTCATTTCGTGTCTCGACTTTGTCCGTATGGAGTTTGCGTACCGTTGAAACCAGTTTGGTGGAAAGTTTTACACGAGTCGGATTGATTCAAAATCATTGCAAAAAATAGCTTGGGCACCGCGTGAAGTCCATTCGATGTGTTTGGCACTCAGTTTCGTTTTCTCACTCGATTTAAATGCAGTGGAGTTTAAAGTCTTGCGTCGGAATCCATTTGGTGGAAAGTTTAACACTGCGTCGACCAGTTCAAAATGTATGCCAAAATGAGTGGGGATGCATATGAAGTCCATTCGGGGTTTGGTACTCAGTTTCATTCCGTGGCTCGATTTAAATGCGCATGCGATTTCGTTTCCGTCGAAACCCATTTTGGAGAAAGTTTACCGTCGAGTTGGATGCATTGAAATGCATGCGAAAATGAGATATGATGCATGTCAAGTCCGTTCAAGGTGTTGCCACTCAGTTTATTTCATGTCTCGATTTCACACACATGGAGTTTGCGGTGCCGTCGAGTCGATTTTGAGAAAGTTTAACACCGACTCGGATGGATTCAACGCCGCCAAATGATGTAGGGCACATATGAAGTCCATTCGAGTGTTTGGCACTCAGTTTCATTTCGTGTCTCGACTTTGTCCGTATGGAGTTTGCGTACCGTTGAAACCAGTTTGGTGGAAAGTTTTACACGAGTCGGATTGATTCAAAATCATTGCAAAAAATAGCTTGGGCACCGTGAAGTCCATTCGATGTGTTTGGCACTCAGTTTCGTTTTCTCACTCGATTTAAATGCAGTGGAGTTTAAAGTCTTGCGTCGGAATCCATTTCGGTGGAAAGTTTAACACTGCGTCGAGACGGTTCAAAATGTATGCCAAAATGAGTGGGGATGCATATGAAGTCCATTCGGGGTTTTGGTACTCAGTTTCATTCCGTGGCTCGATTTAAATGCGCATGCGATTCGTTTCCGTCGAAACCCATTTTGGAGAAAGTTTACGTCGAGTTGGATGCATTGAAATGCATGCGAAAATGAGATATGATGCATGTCAAGTCCGTTCAAGGTGTTGCCACTCAGTTTATTTCATGTCTCGATTTCACACACATGGAGTTTGCGGTGCCGTCGAGTCGATTTTGAGAAAGTTTAACACCGACTCGGATGGATTCAACGCATGCCCAAATGATGTAGGGCACATATGAAGTCCATTCGAGTGTTTGGCACTCAGTTTCATTTCGTGTCTCGACTTTGTCCGTATGGAGTTTGCGTACCGTTGAAACCAGTTTGGTGGAAAGTTTTACAAGTCGGATTGATTCAAAATCATTGCAAAAAATAGCTTGGGCACCGTGAAGTCCATTCGATGTGTTTGGCACTCAGTTTCGTTTTCTCACTCGATTTAAATGCAGTGGAGTTTAAAGTCTTGCGTCGGAATCCATTTGGTGGAAAGTTTAACACTGCGTCAGACGGATTCAAAATGTATGCCAAAATGAGTGGGGATGCATATGAAGTCCATTCGGGGTTTTTGGTACTCAGTTTCATTCCGTGGCTCGATTTAAATGCGCATGCGATTTCGTTTCCGTCGAAACCCATTTTGGAGGAAAGTTTACCGTCGAGTTGGATGCATTCGAAATGCATGCGAAAATGAGATATGATGCATGTCAAGTCCGTTCAAGGTGTTGCCACTCAGTTTATTTCATGTCTCGATTTCACACACATGGAGTTTGCAGTGCCGTCGAGTCGATTTTGAGAAAGTTTAACACCGACTCGGATGGATTCAACGCCGCCAAATGATGTAGGGCACATATGAAGTCCATTCGAGTGTTTGGCACTCAGTTTCATTTCGTGTCTCGACTTTGTCCGTATGGAGTTTGCGTACCGTTGAAACCAGTTTGGTGGAAAGTTTTACACGAGTCGGATTGATTCAAAATCATTGCAAAAAATAGCTTGGGCACACGTGAAGTCCATTCGATGTGTTTGGCACTCAGTTTCGTTTTCTCACTCGATTTCGTACGAGTGGAGTTTAAAGTGCGCGTCGGAATCCATTTCGGTGGAAAGTTTAACACTGCGTCAGACGGATTCAAAATGTATGCCAAAATGAGTGGGGATGCATATGAAGTCCATTCGGGGTTTTTGGTACTCAGTTTCATTCCGTGGCTCGATTTAAATGCGCATGCGATTTCGTTTCCGTCGAAACCCATTTTGGAGGAAAGTTTACCGTCGAGTTGGATGCATTCGAAATGCATGCGAAAATGAGATATGATGCATGTCAAGTCCGTTCAAGGTGTTGCCACTCAGTTTATTTCATGTCTCGATTTCACACACATGGAGTTTGCAGTGCCGTCGAGTCGATTTTGAGAAAGTTTAACACCGACTCGGATGGATTCAACGCCGCCAAATGATGTAGGGCACATATGAAGTCCATTCGAGGTGTTTGGCACTCAGTTTCATTTCGTGTCTCGACTTTGTCGTATGGAGTTTGCGTACCGTTGAAACCAGTTTGGTGGAAAGTTTTACACCGAGTCGGATTGATTCAAAATCATTGCAAAAAATAGCTTGGGCACACGTGAAGTCCATTCGATGTGTTTGGCACTCAGTTTCGTTTTCTCACTCGATTTAAATGCAGTGGAGTTTAAAGTCTTGTGTCGGAATCCATTTGGTGGAAAGTTTAACACTGAGTCGAGCGGATTCAAAATGTATGCCAAAATGAGTGGGGATGCATATGAAGTCCATTCGGGGTTTTGGTACTCAGTTTCATTCCGTGACTCGATTTAAATATGCATGCGATTCGTTTCCGTCGAAACCCATTTTGGAGGAAAGTTTACCGTCGAGTTGGATGCATTCGAAATGCATGCGAAAATGAGATATGATGCATGTCAAGTCCGTTCAAGGTGTTGCCACTCAGTTTATTTCATGTCTCGATTTCACACACATGGAGTTTGCAGTGCCCGTCGAGTCGATTTTGAGGAAAGTTTAACACCGACTCGGATGGATTCAACGCACGCCAAATGATGTAGGGCACATATGAAGTCCATTCGAGGTGTTTGGCACTCAGTTTCATTTCGTGTCTCGACTTTGTCCGTACGGAGTTTGCCGTACCCGTTGAAACCCAGTTTGGTGGAAAGTTTTACAAGTCGGATTGATTCAAAATCATTGCAAAAAATAGCTTGGGCACCGTGAAGTCCATTCGATGTGTTTGGCACTCAGTTTCGTTTTCTCACTCGATTTAAATGCAGTGGAGTTTAAAGTCTTGCGTCGGAATCCATTTCGGTGGAAAGTTTAACACTGCGTCGAGACAGTTCAAAATGTATGCCAAAATGAGTGGGGATGCATATGAAGTCCATTCGGGGTTTTGGTACTCAGTTTCATTCCGTGACTCGATTTAAATATGCATGCGATTCGTTTCCGTCGAAACCCATTTTGGAGAAAGTTTACCGTCGAGTTGGATGCATTGAAATGCATGCGAAAATGAGATATGATGCATGTCAAGTCCGTTCAAGGTGTTGCCACTCAGTTTATTTCATGTCTCGATTTCACACACATGGAGTTTGCGGTGCCGTCGAGTCGATTTTGAGAAAGTTTAACACCGACTCGGATGGATTCAATGCACGCCAAATGATGTAGGGCACATATGAAGTCCATTCGAGTGTTTGGCACTCAGTTTCATTTCGTGTCTCGACTTTGTCCGTATGGAGTTTGCGTACCGTTGAAACCAGTTTGGTGGAAAGTTTTACACGAGTCGGATTGATTCAAAATCATTGCAAAAAATAGCTTGGGCACCGTGAAGTCCATTCGATGTGTTTGGCACTCAGTTTCGTTTTCTCACTCGATTTAAATGCAGTGGAGTTTAAAGTCGCGTCGGAATCCATTTCGGTGGAAAGTTTAACACTGCGTCAGACGGATTCAAAATGTATGCCAAAATGAGTGGGGATGCATATGAAGTCCATTCGGGGTTTTTGGTACTCAGTTTCATTCCGTGGCTCGATTTCGTACGCATGCAGTTTACGTTTCCCGTCGAAACCCATTTTGGAGGAAAGTTTACCGTCGAGTTGGATGCATTCGAAATGCATGCGAAAATGAGATATGATGCATGTCAAGTCCGTTCAAGGTGTTGCCACTCAGTTTATTTCATGTCTCGATTTCACACACATGGAGTTTGCAGTGCCCGTCAGAATTCGATTTTGAGGAAAGTTTAACACCGACTCGGATGGATTCAACGCACGCCAAATGATGTAGGGCACATATGAAGTCCATTCGAGGTGTTTGGCACTCAGTTTCATTTCGTGTCTCGACTTTGTCCGTACGGAGTTTGCGTACCGTTGAAACCAGTTTGGTGGAAAGTTTTACACGAGTCGGATTGATTCAAAATCATTGCAAAAATTGAGGCAATCCAGAGTTGGCCGACTCCTAAAGCGGTCACGCAGGTGCGAAGTTTTCTAGGACTTGCTGGATTCTATCGTCGTTTTGTGAAGGATTTCAGCACCATCGCTGCACCATTGAATGAACTCACTAAAAAGGGGGTGCCGTTTACTTGGGGGAATGCACAGGAAGACGCCTTCAACACATTGAAAGATAAGTTAACACATGCACCATTACTCCAACTTCCAGATTTTAGTAAGACTTTTGAGCTAGAATGTGATGCTAGTGGAATTGGATTGGGTGGTGTGCTGTTGCAAGAAGGTAAACCTGTGGCATACTTTAGTGAAAAATTGAGTGGGCCTAGTTTGAACTATTCTACTTATGATAAGGAATTATATGCACTAGTTCGAACTTTAGAGACATGGCAACATTATTTATGGCCCAAAGAATTTGTCATTCATTCTGATCATGAGTCATTAAAGCATATTAGAAGTCAAGCAAAATTGAATCGTAGGCATGCAAAGTGGGTTGAATTCATAGAGTCTTTTCCTTATGTCATAAAACACAAAAGGAAAGGAAAATGTTATTGCTGATGCATTGTCTAGGAGATATACCATGCTCTCACAACTTGACTTCAAAATTTTGGATTGGAAACAATTAAGGAGCATTATGTTCATGATGATGATTTTAAAGGCGTGTTGCTGAATTGCAAAGAGGAAAAACGTGGAATAAATTTGTTCTAAATGATGGATTTGTGTTTAGAGCTAACAAACTATGCATTCCAGCTAGCTCCGTTCGTTTGTTGTTGTTACAGAGAGCGCATGGAGGTGGGCTGATGGGGCATTTGGGGCGAAGAAGACGGAAGACATACTTGCTAGTCATTTCTTTTGGCCAAAGTTGAGGCGTGATGTGGAGCGTTTTGTTGCTCGCTGCACAACGTGTCAAAAGGCTAAGTCACGACTTAATCCTCACGGTTTGTATATGCCTCTACCAGTTCCTAGTGTGCCTTGGGAAGATATTTCTATGGATTTTGTTTTAGGACTGCCTAGGACCAAGAAGGGGAGGGATAGCATATTTGTTGTTGTGGATAGATTTTCTAAGATGGCACACTTCATACCATGTCATAAAAGTGATAATGCTACCAATATTGCTGATTTGTTCTTTCGTGAAGTTGTTCGTTTGCATGGTGTGCCAAATACAATAGTTTCCGATCGTGACACTAAATTCCTTAGCCATTTTGGAGAACTTTATGGGCTAAATTGGGGACTAAGCTGTTATTTTCGACTACGTGTCATCCCCAAACTGATGGGCAAACTGAAGTTGTGAATAGAACTTTATCTACCATGCTTAGGGCTGTTTTGAAAAAGAACATTAAAATGTGGGAAGAATGCTTGCCTCATATTGAATTTGCTTATAATCGTTAGCTGCATTCTACTACAAAGTTGTGCCCTTTTGAGATTGTCTATGGCTTTGTGCCTCGTGCTCCTATTGATTTGCTACCACTTCCATCTTCGGAGAAGTTAAATTTTGATGCTAAACAGCGTGCTGACTTGATGTTGAAATTGCATGAGACAACCAAAGAAAATATTGAGCGCATGAATGCTAAATATAAACTTGCTGGTAGTAAAGGAAGGAGGCATTTAACTTTTCAACCGGGTGATTTAGTTTGGTTGCATTTGAGAAAAGAAAGATTTCCTGAATTGAGGAGGTCTAAGTTGATGCCTAGAGCTGATGGTCCTTTCAAAGTGTTGGAAAAGATTAATGACAATGCATATAAACTGGAGTTGCCTGCAGATTTTGGGGTTAGTCCCACCTTTAACATTGCAGATTTGAAGCCATACTTGGGAGAAGAAGATGCGCTTGAGTCATGGACGACTCAAATGCAAGAAGGGAGGATGATGAGGACATCCTTTCCATGCATACAACCATGCCGACTCCATATCAAACTGAAACTATGATACAAGGACCAATGACTAGAGCGCGAGCACGTCAACTTAACCATCAGGTGAATGCGTTCCTAAGTTTGCATACAAATGTTTCAAAGAATGAATTACTACTTAATTCCTGTGATGATTTAATTGTCCTTAGGAACCATGGGGAAGAACCACATGAGCTCAAGTATAGAAGTGGAACCGTCAAGCGCAAACCAAGTCCTGTTCACGAGTTTGACTCGGATTCGGCCTTGTTGACAGCGCCTACTTCAAACGGCCGTAACTTTTGATCCAGAAGGTTTGTTGGGGCCCGTGAGTACTCGTTGGAAAGCTCTTGAAGTCTACTTTCAGATGGATCCGGCCTCACCTCCAAATTCCATCCGAGTCGACCAGAAACTGCAAAACAATTCACGTCACTTTTCCAGTCCGAGTCAAAGTGGGCCTTGGGCCTTGTAATTCGAGTCCTATTTGGCTTCCTTGTGTTTTGGCCGACCCTCCACCTTCCGTGACCCTTAAATAGGCAGCCGCACTGATGAGGACATCCTTTCCATGCATACAACCATGCCGACTCCATATCAAACTGAAACTATGATACAAGGACCAATGACTAGAGCGCGAGCACGTCTGCTTAACCATCAGGTGAATGCGTTCCTAAGTTTGCATACAAATGTTTCAAAGAATGGAATACTACTTAATTCTTGTGATGATTTAATTGTCCTTAGGAACCATGGGGAAGAACCACATGAGCTCAAGTATAGAAGTGGAACCGTCAGCGCAAACCAAGTCCTGTTCACGAGTTTGACTCGGATTCGGCCTTGTTGACAGCGCCTACTTCAAACGGCCGTAACTTTTGATCCAGAAGGTTTCTCGGGGCCCATGAGTACTTGTTGGAAAGCTCTTGAAGTCTACTTTCAGATGGATCCGGCCTCGCCTACAAATTCCATCCGAGTCGACCAGAAACTGCAAAACAATTCATGTCGCTTTTCCAGTCCGAGTCAAAGTGGGCCTTGGGCCTTGTAATTCGAGTCCTATTCGGCTTCCTTGTGTTTTGGCCGACCCTCCACCTTCCGTGACCCTTAAATAGGCAGCCGCACCTCTTCTAGGGTTTGGGTTTTGTTTAGACTAAGTTAGCTTTTGCTGCTTTGCCTTGTACTCGCGGCGTGTCGGCTAGACCGCCCGAATACTTGTCTTCGGAACCCCACCGTTTCTCTGTTTTGGATTGAATCTTACATCGTTATTTGCAATTGAGTTGCTGTTCATCTTGTTCTTGCTTGTTCTTCGATTGCTTGCAGGAAGAAGAACCCTCGTGGTTAGGTTGATCGTGCGCCGACAAGGTCACGAACAATCTCTGGAGTTGGTGTATCGATCGCTAAGGCGCAACGTCCCTGGATGGTTGTAGTCGGGTCGTCAACGTCATCTCTTTCCCCAATCGAATCTACCACTCTCATCGAAAGATCGGGACCCCTAGTGCTATCAGTTGGTATCAGAGCTCAAGGTTGATCGGTGAGAGATCTTATCTAGTCTTTGCAATTTTTACCTACAGTCCAGAAAACCAAAAAAAATAGCAGATCAGATCTATTCCCAAATTCGAAACAATTTGAGCCTTTATCTATTGCTGCATAGTCCTTGTTTGTTGAGTCTTGGTTGCATCGTCGTGTCCTTTGCTGGTCTTAGTGTCTAGTTCCTTTAGAGTTTGAGTTACTGTTCACGTTTTGGACTCACCGTTGCGATTAGATCCGAACTGTCATAGGAGGGCAAAAAAAAAGAGGAGGACTCGGTTGCTGCCTAATTGGTCTTGGAGTAGGACTCGGTTTCTGCCTAATTGGACTTGGAGTAGGACTCGGTTTACGCCTAATTGGACTTGGAGTAGGACTCGGTTTACGCCTAATTGGTATTGGGTAGGGCACGAATTGGATTCAACTACATCGTGTGTGAAAAAAAGAAAAAGAAGGAACAGGCAGCATCATCTAGAAGAGCGCGGCATAAAAAAAAAAAAAAAAGAAAAAAAAACAGAGGAGAGAAAACAGCTAACTTTTGCATCGACCTCCGATTGAGGCGATTCTTGATCCATTGGAAAGGAAATCGGAAGATAGAGTGGAAGTCTGGAAAAACTGGAGATTTCAGATCCGCGTAAGCCACCAGGCACATCTGCGGCAGCCGACCCCAAAAAGCGTCGTTTAGGCCCTCAAACGGGCCCGCAAACCGAGGAAAATCAAGTTTCTCAGAATTCGCTCAAAATTGACAGAGCCCTTCTGCACGTGATTCTAAGGTACCCTGTGAAGACGGCACCCTTTTGAGCTCCAGAACTCCGTGTGCAACGCCATCTAGTTTCTTTCTGCGGTGTGTCTTCGTTTGTGTTCTAGGCTCGCGTCTCTAGTACGGTCTAGCCTAGGACCAGCACGGTGCCGTCGTTGAGCGATCATTCAACTTGCTTTGACTAATGTGGTTCTAGTTATCCTTTGTTCACTCTCAGCCCACCTATAGCTCCACAGATTTGGCTACCACCTCACAGGGACTAGCGACCAAGGCAGCGATACACCCAATTTCCAGGAGATATTGTCTTGACTTGTCGGCTGCCATCACCTCCTGCTCGCTGTGGTAAGAACTTGTAAGAGCTTGACAAAACAGGTTGAGAGTGTGCGACTTGATTTAACCACATCCCAGTAGTTGCGAGGGTATAACCTGCAGTTTTATTATTTTTATCTTCTTGGTTTGTTTCTTGTGTTCTTCTAACAATGTCGGAGAACCGGAGGACCTGCGGGCAGCGCAACATTCCCCTCGGACTAGGGCATCATACAACACTTTGAGCGCCAAATGAAGCTGCACACTGAAGGACTTGATGAGGATGTACGGGTCACCAACGAACGCCTTGGCCAATTGGAGGCGCGCAGATCGACACCAACACTACGCTTGCAACATTGGAGGCTTCCGTTGGCACCATCAACACCTCACTTGCTGAGATTTTGAGACGTCTTGATGAGAGGGGTGCATCTCCGCTGCACCGACTCAGCGTACTCGTGCCAACATTGGTGTCTTGGGCAGCAGGGTGGGCGAAAATGGTGGAGACGATTATGCGGTGACACCGAGATTGATGATGATGAGGACGCTCACCGTCAACGTCAACCATGCCGGGCTGAGGTGCGTGACAATGATGAATCGCTTGGTAAGATTAAGTTCACTATGCCACTTTTTGATGGAAAATATAACCTTGATGCTTATATCACTTGGGAATTGGTGTTGATCAGAAATTTGCTTGTCATGCATTCCCTGAAAACAAAAGGGTTAGGGCTGCTACTAGTGAGTTTACTGATTTTGCGTCTGTTTGGTGGAGTGAATATTCTAAGAAAAATCCTTTCACCATACCACAAACTTGGGATGCATTAAAAGAATCATGCGAGCTAGATTTGTTCCCTCATATTATGCACGTGATTTGTTACATAAGTTGCAACAATTGAGGCAAGGTAGTAAAAGCGTGAGGAATATTTTCAAGAATTGCAAACAGGCATGCTGCGTTGTGACTTAGAGGAAACGAGGAAGCCGCTATGGCTAGGTTTATGGGTGGTTTGAATCGGAAATTCAGGATATCTTAGCTTACAAGGAATATAATTCTATCACTCGTTTATTTCATCTTGCTTGTAAAGCTGAAAGAGAAGTACAGGACGACGCCGCGAGCACTAGGACTAACGTTTCGCAGGTCGTGAAACATTTGGTCTCAACGTGCATCTGCCGCACCATCAAGCCAACCCCTGCACCTTCTTCCTCCAACAGCAAGCCACGGTTGTCATCATCAAATTCGGCATCTCGGGCATCCGAAGCAACAAAGGGGACTGCCCAAGCACATGCAAAGAGCTCTTCGTCCGTTGCATCTACGGGACGAACAAGGGATATCCAATGTCATCAATGCAAGGGGTATGGCCATGTGAGGAGTGAGTGCCCAACCAAGCGTGTTCTGATTGTGAGAGATGATGGTGGGTATTCTTCTGCTAGTGATTTGGATGAGGATACATATGCTATGCTTGCAGCTGACCATGCAGGTAGTGGGAAGGAGCAAGAAGAAGAGCACATTGGTGCTGAAGATGCAGAGCGCTATGAGAGTCTCATTGTGCAGCGTGTGTTGAGTGCACAAATGGAGAGGGCGGAGCAAAATCAGCGGCACATCCTTTTCCAAACAAAGTGCGTCGTGAAGGAACGTTCATGCCGAGTGATAATTGATGGAGGAGCTGCAACAACTTGGTGAGCTCCGATATGGTGGAGAAGCTTGCGTTGAACACCAAACCTCACCCACACCCTTACTACATTCAATGGTTCAATAACAGCGGCAAGGTGAAGGTAACACGAATGGTGAGAGTAAATTTTGCTATTGGTTCTTATCACGATGTTGTAGAATGCGATGTTGTCCCTATGCAAGCATGCTCTATGCTGTTAGGTAGACCGTGGCAATATGATAAAGATTCACTGCATCATGGTAAGACAAACCAATATTCTTTTGTGCATCATGACAAGAAAATTGTGTTACATCCTATGTCTCCTGAAGCTATTTTCAAAGATGAGATTGCTAGAGCTAGTAGAGAGAAAAATCAGGAGCATAATAGGAGTGAAAATCAGATTGTTGCAAGTGAACTTGAGCAACATAAAAGAAAAACTCTAAATCTGTTCATGAGAATAAAACTGAGATTAAATTGAAAGGTGCATGTTTTCTTGCTACTAAGTCTGATGTGAATGAGCTGGATGCTAGTACTTCTATTTGCTATGCCTTACTTTGCAAACAAGCTTTATTTTCATTTGAGGAGGTACCTTCTTACATGCCTCCTGCTGTCACTAATCTTTGCAGGAGTACATGGATGTCTTTCCAAAGGACGTGCCACCAGGGCTACCACCAGTGCGAGGATTGAGCACCAGATTGATTTGATTCCCGGGCATCTTTGCCCAATCGTGCACCATACAGGACCAATCCGGAAGAAACTAAGGAGATTCAGCGTCAAGTTCAAGAATTGCTTGATAAAGGTTATGTGCGTGAGTCTCTTAGCCCTTGTGCTGTTCCGGTAATTTTAGTGCCTAAGAAAGATGGATCATGGCGTATGTGTGTGGACTGTAGAGCGATCAATAACATTACCATTAGATATCGTCACCCTATTCCTAGGTTAGATGATATGCTTGATGAATTAAGTGGCTCTATTGTCTTCTCTAAAGTTGATTTGCGTAGTGGGTACCACCAAATTCGCATGAAATTGGGAGATGAATGGAAAACAGCATTTAAAACTAAGTTCGGTTTGTATGAGTGGTTAGTAATGCCATTTGGTTTAACTAATGCACCTAGCACATTCATGAGATTAATGAACGAGGTTTTGCGTGCTTTCATTGGTAAATTTGTAGTGGTCTATTTTGATGATATATTGATATATAGCAGATCACTAGAGGAACACCTTTGCCATTTACGTGCTGTTTTTGATGCTTTACGTAATGCACGTTTATTTGGTAACGTTGAGAAGTGCACATTTTGCACGGATCGAGTCTCTTTCTTGGCTATGTTGTTACTCCACAGGGCATAGAAGTTGATCAAGCCAAGGTTGAGGCAATACAGAGTTGGCCGACTCCTAAAGCGGTCACGCAGTGCGAAGTTTTCTAGGACTTGCTGGATTCTATCGTCGTTTCGTGAAGGATTTCAGCACCATCGCTGCACCATTGAATGAGCTCACTAAAAGGGGTGCCGTTTGCTTGGGAAATGCACAGGAAGACGCCTTCAACACATTGAAAGATAAGTTAACACATGCACCATTACTCCAACTTCCAGATTTTAGTAAGACTTTTGAGCTAGAATGTGATGCTAGTGGAATTGGATTGGGTGGTGTGCTGTTGCAAGAAGGTAAACCTGTGGCATACTTTAGTGAAAAATTGAGTGGGCCTAGTTTGAACTATTCTACTTATGATAAGGAATTATATGCTCTAGTTCGAACTTTAGAGACATGGCAACATTATTTATGGCCCAAAGAATTTGTCATTCATTCTGATCATGAGTCATTAAAGCATATTAGAAGTCAAGCAAAATTGAACCGTAGGCATGCAAAGTGGGTTGAATTCATAGAGTCTTTTCCTTATGTCATAAAACACAAAAGGGAAAGGAGAATGTTATTGCTGATGCATTGTCTAGAAGATATACCATGCTCTCACAACTTGACTTCAAAATTTTTGGATTGGAAACAATTAAGGAGCATTATGTTCATGATGATGATTTTAAAGGCGTGTTGCTGAATTGCCAAGAGGAAAAACGTGGAATAAATTTGTTCTAAATGATGGATTTGTGTTTAGAGCTAACAAACTATGCATTCCAGCTAGCTCCGTTCGTTTGTTGTTGTTACAGGAAGCGCATGGAGGTGGGCTGATGGGGCATTTTGGAGCGAAGAAGACGGAAGACATACTTGGTAGTCATTTCTTTTGGCCAAAGATGAGGCGTGATGTGGAGCGTTTTGTTGCTCGCTGCACTACGTGTCAAAAGGCTAAGTCACGACTTAATCCTCACGGTTTGTATATGCCTCTACCTGTTCCTAGTGTGCCTTGGGAAGATATTTCTATGGACTTTGTTTTAGGACTGCCTAGGACAAAGAAGGGAGGGATAGCATATTTGTTGTTGTGGATAGATTTTCTAAGATGGCACACTTCATACCATGTCATAAAAGTGATGATGCTTCCAATATTGCTGATTTGTTCTTTCGTGAAGTTGTTCGTTTGCATGGTGTGCCAAATACAATAGTTTCCGATCGTGACACTAAATTCCTTAGCCATTTTGGAGAACTTTATGGGCTAAATTGGGGACTAAGCTGTTATTTTCGACTACGTGTCATCCCCAAACTGATGGGCAAACTGAAGTTGTGAATAGAACTTTATCTACCATGCTTAGGGCTGTTTTGAAAAAGAACATTAAAGTGTGGGAAGAATGCTTGCCTCATATTGAATTTGCTTATAATCGTTCGCTGCATTCTACTACAAAGTTGTGCCCTTTTGAGATTGTCTATGGCTTTGTGCCTCGTGCTCCTATTGATTTGCTACCACTTCCATCTTGGAGAAGTTAAATTTTGATGCTAAACAGCGTGCTGACTTGATGTTGAAATTGCATGAGACAACCAAAGAAAATATTGAGCGATGAATGCTAAATATAAACTTGCTGGTAGTAAAGGAAGGAGGCATTTAACTTTTCAACCGGGTGATTTAGTTTGGTTGCATTTGAGAAAAGAAAGATTTCCTGAATTGAGGAGGTCTAAGTTGATGCCTAGAGCTGATGGTCCTTTCAAAGTGTTGGAAAAGATTAATGACAATGCATATAAACTTGAGTTGCCTGCAGATTTTGGGGTTAGTCCCACCTTTAACATTGCAGATTTGAAGCCATACTTGGGAGAAGAAGATGAGCTTGAGTCGCGGACGACTCAAATGCAAGAAGGGGAGGATGATGAGGACATCCTTTCCATGCATACAACCATGCCGACTCCATATCAAACTGAAACTATGATACAAGGACCAATGACTAGAGCGCGAGCACGTCTGCTTAACCATCAGGTGAATGCGTTCCTAAGTTTGCATACAAATGTTTCAAAGAATGGAATACTACTTAATTCTTGTGATGATTTAATTGTCCTTAGGAACCATGGGGAAGAACCACATGAGCTCAAGTATAGAAGTGGAACCGTCAAGCGCAAACCAAGTCCTGTTCACGAGTTTGACTCGGATTCGGCCTTGTTGACAGCGCCTACTTCAAACGGCCGTAACTTTTGATCCAGAAGGTTTCTCGGGGCCCATGAGTACTTGTTGGAAAGCTCTTGAAGTCTACTTTCAGATGGATCCGGCCTCGCCTACAAATTCCATCCGAGTCGACCAGAAACTGCAAAACAATTCACATCGCTTTTCCAGTCCGAGTCAAAGTGGGCCTTGGGCCTTGTAATTCGAGTCCTATTCGGCTTCCTTGTGTTTTGGCCGACCCTCCACCTTCCGTGACCCTTAAATAGGCAGCCGCACCTCTTCTAGGGTTTGGGTTTTGTTTAGACTAAGTTAGCTTTTGCTGCTTTGCCTTGTACTCGCTGCGTGTCGGCTAGACCGCCCGAATACTTGTCTTCGAACCCCACCATTTCTCTGTTTTGGATTGAATCTTACATCGTTATTTGCAATTGAGTTGCTGTTCATCTTGTTCTTGCTTGTTCTTCGATTGCTTGCAGGAAGAAGAACCCTCGTGGTTAGGTTGATCGTGCGCCGACAAGGTCACGAACAATCTCTGATCGGGAGTTGGTGTATCGATCGCTAAGGCGCAACGTCCCTGGATGGTTGTAGTCGGTGATCGTCAACGTCATCCCTTTCCCTCAATCGAATCTACCACTCTCATCGAAAGATCGGGACCCTAGTGCTATCACCAAAAGATAAGTCTGCACAAAATTGTTTTTCACATATTACTTTATTTTAGAGGAGAGGAAGAGCCAAGTTGCATTTCTTTGCACACCTTTCGTCCAATTGGCTCTACTTCTTCGATTAGGCGAGATGCCTCCTGCAAAGAACAGGCGAAGTCATGCTCAATGAGATACAGATTCAGGTTCCGGTCGCATGCCTTGAGTTTTGCCATGAATAGCTTACAGCGCCCCAGACTGCATTCCATATCGACTCCATCTGATCAGCCTTCAGAGTAGCTAGATGCTTTTCTAAAGTCTTGGCTTGTAGTAAGATCGTATTCATATGAGCGGATGTGGTCTCCTCAAAGGGAATAATTTTTTTAGCACCAAACCCATTGAGTAGATTGTTCAGAAGAAGGTCGTAGTCTTGAAGGAGAGCTTTGCTTCTTCCTCACTACTAGTCATTGCTTCAGAAAGGCGTTTATTTTTTGCCATGGACTCTACAAAAAGAGTTAAAATTGGTCAAGGCAATACTGTTATAACCATAAGCTTTTCTACGACCATATGGTCTAGATCCTTATATGACCATGTTGTCGTAAGTCCTTCTATGACCAGGTAATCAAAAGTCTAATAGCGACTACCCCTTGGTTGAGTCTTTCTATGACCATATAGTCGTAAATCATACAATACTAGTTGCGTCAACTAGTCGAAGGTGAAATTGTTCTTACCTGATAGCCGAGTTTCAAGCAATTTTATTCTTTCACCTTTATTTTTGCTAATACAAGTAATCTCTCTAATCACTTTAGTCTTCTTTTCGACTTCATTGACCAGCTCACCCGATTCAATCTTTATTTCATTAAAAGAGAAATATAAAAGGAAGGCTAGAAAGATACATAGATAAACAGATTCAAACTTGGGACTTACCATTTATTTTCTCCTCCAAAGTTTTGGCAATAGAGTTGGCTTTATGAGGCTTATTGATAGATTGGCATTTTCTTCTTTTAGCCTCCTTGCATCAGCTTTCTCATTTTAGTGTACAAGCCAAGACCTTGCATCTAGCCAAGACCTATAAAGGTTAAAGGTAAACCTGAATTTCTAGTTGTGTGGTCAAGACAGAATTTGACTACCTAGCTTAAGAGGCTTATGACGCCACTGCCCTCTTGAAGAGTTCAACATTTCATTATCGTAGGAGCATTAGTCGCCTATGGTACTCACCACATTCACCATGTCTTCTAAGGCTCTGGATAAGGAAAAGATATAAATATTTGAGTTATCAATACTCACGCTCATACTCCTACGAGCAAAATTTCCGAGCACTCACCTGCATCTTTCGGTTGGTCGAGCTCTTCAACCCTAGTATACCACACCTTCTCAAGACGCTCATCATCAAAAATGTACTCCTTGTTGGAAAGATCATTGGGGTGTGGGACTAGGTTTTGAGCGTGACTGTAAGAAGATCCTACCACAAAGGGAGGATTAAAAATGATGAAAAGAAGCTAGGATGTTCCTCTTCTCCTTTAGCGCTTCTTTTCTATGACCATTCTAGTGGTCATAGTTTTCGTAGTTTTGGTCGCAGCTTTTATCGCTGCAATGGTCATTTCTTCACCACCTTCTCCACCGTCTTTTTGATGATGGGTAGAGCAGCAAGAGGCTTAGGCAATGGAGAGGTGAGCTACAATTGTAAGAAGTGAATTAGTAGTTGAAAAGACAAAGGTAAAATACAAAGATACATACTCGTATTTTTATACCTTTGAGTCATTGCTTTAGCGCGAATCTGGAAGAAACCTTCCCAAAGAGTGGTTTCTTCGTCTTCTTTCTACAACCACATCTAGTTATGGGAGAGTAAGGATCTCTTCGACCATGTTTGATCAAGAGTCTTGAGCGTCTTTGACCACATCTGGTTAAAGCTCTATAGCAAGAGTTGCTATCCTTTCCTTTTCTTGTCCCTCTTGATGATTGGAATCAGCGTCGATCATCAAGACGATCTCCTTCCCAATCGTAGTTTATGGCGATGCGACAGCTTCCTTCACAAAAAACACAAAACTCTTCCAGTTTACCTTTTCAAGATGCTTGACAAAGACTTTGAAAGGCTAACTGAATTAGTTTTGATGTTATAATAGAAGGGTATCTTGACCTTAAGAGACGCTTGCTTCAATTCGGCTGCCCCTATTTCACTTGTTGTGCCTACATCCACAACAAGTTACTAAATAGGAGCATTTGAGGCAGCTGGAGGAAGAATTTTAAGAGGGACAACATCATCTGCGCTCACCTTTTTCTTATCGATTATTTTAACCAGTTGACGTCTTTTGGCCGGAGGAGTTTTCACTCTTTCAACCTCTCGATCACCATCAATTTGACCCTTGGCCATCTTGACGGAGTCCATACCAACGCTCATGGAAGAGAAAGATACCACTTGGTCATGCTTTACGACTAAGAAGTGCTAAAGATAAAGTCAATTTTTCGATTACTTTTAAGTGTCCTTTCCTCTCCTCACGTGAAACATTTACTAGGATACGAGGAACCTCCACCTCAAGCGATGAAGCCTTCTCGCAAATGGTCATGACTTGAGAATTGATTTCCTCCAAATCAAGGTCTGAACAAATAAACATAGTAATCGATAAAACTCAAAAATGAACCTTGGTTATGAATACGAGTACTAGTATCACTTACCGCTCTTGTAGTCCCGAGTTAAATCTGAAACTCCCGAGTACATCCACATAGGATGTGCTCGACGCTCGAGGACTAATGCGGTGTGTGAAGTCCTTTACTACATGCCAACTCGTAAGCCCCTTATCCTTTAGCTCATTGATGGTGAGATGTAGGGGCTATTCTCGTGGCGTCTTTGAGGGCTAAGTTCCAAAGACTGCTTTCTTCTCCGCGCCTTTTCGACGATGGAGAGGCTATCTTCACTAGTCGTCTCCAAAGAGAACCACCTCTTTTCCACCCCAGCCATGAAGATTAGGTAAACATGGGGATGGAAAGCTCTGTCTTCTTGTCATGGAGCTTCAATCCACAACTCCCAAAAATCCTCGATTGTCACTCATCTCGTAGTAAAATAAGAAGAGCTCGAGATCCGTTTGGATACCAGATATGCCTTGCATAGGTATACAAAGATGCCGAGCATCGTGATTGAATTGGGAACCAAGTTCACGAACTCGACTCAAATACTTGAGAACAACCGTCAAGAAGGGATGAGCAAGAAGACGGAGGCCACACTCACAATACGCTTGGAACACTGCAATCTTTCCGATCTGTCCAGATTGCAAGATACCCGGTGGCTTGATCCATCCGATGAACTGCCGTGGCGGAATCTTCTTTGCAGCCTCCAATGCCTTCATCTTGGCATGATCCATCTCTGATTCAGCCTAGCTTGAGGAAGACCTCGCCACTCTTTCGTGAGATTGGAAGGGATTCGTGCGAGATTGAGATTGATTTGAGCAAAGAGCTCGAACAAGTTAGAGCAAATGGGAAAGTGAAAACCAAAAGTCACCCCGTAAATTTTTATAACTAATGCATCGGTTTCTTCTCTCGAACTAAATGTTTGCTTTGGGAACCGAACGTTTTCTTTGGAAACTAAATCAACAGATGTACCGAGGGAAATCGATTGCATTTTCTCCGTCCGATGTCTTTCTGTTTTCACAACTCAAGCAAAATCACCAAGTCGACCAAGCCAATTCCTAGTCGATAAGGGTCAAGAAGGTCTTTGCTTTTGACCACTCTTTATCTACGACCATGCTTAGTCGAATAAGTTATTTTCACTTGAAGTTAGGGGTTAGATGATGAGGATAGAATAATCCTCAAATTATTATGTCATTATATTCCTTAAATATACCCTTATCGATAAGAGGTAAATATGTATGATGGTCGAAGTACTTCTACGACCATATAATCATGAGTTCTTCTATGACCTCATAATCATAAGTCTTCATGCGGCTACCCATATGGTTGTAAGTCCTTCTACAACCACATAGTTGTAAGTCTTCTCGTGACTATCCCATGGTCATTAGTCTTTCTACGATCATGTAGTCGTAAGTTTCTGCAACCACTCTATGATCATGGACATTCCTACGATAAGTTTATCTCTAATCGACTTATGTATGACAATGAACTACATTGTCGGCTTCGTTTGACAAGGTGGTTAGAACGTGCGTTAGTCCACTAACTGCACATGATCTCTCTCTAACAATAGCCGCTACATGGTGAACGGCCTCTTATGCCTCTCTCACAGAACTTCTATTAGGCGGTTGTCATCTGAGCGCCAAGACGCTCTTTCGACGTGGAACAACCGCCATCACCTCACCGCTATATAATTGTTAATGTTGAAGGGAGAGAGGAGGATGATAGGTGAATCATTCATGAAATTAGCGCTAGTCATTCATGTAATTCTCATTGTAATCCACTTTCTAGCAACTAGTAATCACACCGGGCGTAGGGTTGTTATTCTTTGAGGATAAGGCCCAACCAAGATAAAAATTTCTCATGTCTCTACTCGCACGCACACATTGAGTCTTCAAGAGTTTCCCGAATCCAAACAAATCATATGTAAGATCGATATTAAAACATCGACAACACGCCTCTGTCTTGTGTACAGGGCACTCTTCCAACACAAGAGGGCTTCTTCCCCAACTTCGGATAGCGGTGATGCGGTGAGACAAGCAACGCTTCTTCTCCAAATCTGATTAGATTTGGCTATCCCCATTGCCACCACCGCCGGATCTAGCCATGCCCATCCTCACACCTCTAGATCCGCATCCCTTTGCCTTCCTCAACCTTACCGATGTCGGCGTCCATGAGTAGCATGACGTCGGCACCAAATCTAGTGCCCCTAACCCCGTCCCCAACTCCATCTCTCCCGACCGCGAGGCGGACAAAGCGAGGCGTCATGATAACAACAAAGGCGGTGGCACTACAGGCCGATCTGAGCCAAGATGCTCCATGCTTTGGAAAAAAGGTCACTTGCGATCGATCGTGAACTAAAGGTATGTCGCTTGTATTATTTGAAAGTGAATTATCAAATATTATCTAAACATGTAAATCTGAGTCGTTTCTAAGCCATTTTTCCCATTTCGGTATCCTCTTTAGTTGGATATTGTTTTTAGCTTTGTGATGATGTGATTTGCTCGGAGCATGTATTTCTTGAACTTGGTATGCTCCTTGCTTGTGAAGTTGATTAGTGCGTCTTGGGAAAGAAACACTTGCAACTAAATGCGCTCAGAACCATGCGCTTTTTCTAGCCCTACTTGCAGTAGCTTGCGCATGCCATAGCAATTTCTGGGAGTCCATTTGCATATAAGTAGTGTTGTTTACATGTACATCTACATGTTAGTTTTGTTTACATGTACATCTACGTGTTTTTATTAGTCAGTCTATTTCATTGTCCGGATTTAAACAAGGAAACTTCAAAGAGAATGAAAAGAATGATGATAGTAGCTACGCTTCTTGGAACTCAACTTGTCATTAGGATTCAGTAATCTAGGGTGTGGTGAGATACTGAGATTTGTAACCATTACCGTAATAAGTGCCGGTGACAATGCCCTATGAAAACTTGTAACTGAACTTGGTTTTTGGATGTGTATATTTATGGTAAGGTAAACTAGAGGTTGTTGTGACCTTGAATTAACAAGGATGAGTTGCTTTCATTTCCAGATGGTGCAGTCCAAATTGTTCTGCATACGTGTTATCAAAGTTAAACCGTCATAAAAAAAATGGCCATGATTTGTTCCTTTTTATTTGTGGATGAAGGAATTATTTGTTATAGAGATGACTCACTAGGAACTGCTAAAAGGAATGAAATATAGGTTCCCCTCCCCCCCCCACACACACAATTCTCTCGCAATCATTAATGTTGTCTTTTGTTCTATTTTTCTAAGACATTTAGTTCATTAAGTTTTACCATTTCAACATGTATTCATCGGTTGCGATCGATTCACTTGTTGCAGTATGGCTTGCCACTAAAAATAGTTTCCTACAAGGACCTCCATGGCTGGACAATGGATGATATTGTGAACGCAATTGGCCTAAAAATAATTGTCCTACCTAATTCTCTCTCATGATTCAGGCTCTTGTTCTGGCAGCTCGGCTCACAAGCCCTCGTGAGCAGCTCGAGCTAGAAAATGAGCCAAGCCAGAACTACCTTTTTGGTTCAATTTCTTAACAAGCTGAGCCAAACCGAGCCGCAACTTCGGATGAGTTGGACGATTCGCTCGAGCTGGCTCGGCTTGGCTCATTTCCAACCCTATGTACAGGGCATAACCAGCGCTGCATTCTCCCTAAGTCACTTCACCACCTCCAATTCTCATAGGTGACTCTATCCTCGATCGTCTTCATCACCCCAACCTTATCATCGGCCTCCTCCTCTCCTATCTATCACGCCACCTACGGATGAACCATGTGGATGTGACCACATGTGTATGATGAGTAATTGACATTGGTTATGATAGTCGAGTTTGGTTTGAGTGGTTCAGAGTCGAGTCGTTGCATGGCGCAGTCGGGCTCGGTCGGACTTGGTCATTCCTGGTCGTATGGGTTTAGGTTCATATTTTGATGATTCGACAGGTTTGGACTTCATTATGGTAAGTATGATGGTATTTACGCTTTCATGTATCGAGCGGTGCTATTTAATGTGTTTCTTGTCTGTGTGACTACAGGACGTCGAGGCGGAGTCGTGGCGAGACACGGTGGACCGGACTAGGCGCAGGTGGTGCTGAGGTCAGAACAGTCAGGATGTGTCGAAGACGACATGGACTCGAGGTGGTTGCGAGGCGTGCGAGGCAAGGAGCGCGGAAGCTTCCCGGAAGGTGCACTAGGGGCGAATCGGGAAATTCGCGTGGCTGCACAAGCGAGAGAGGGCTCCGTTGGACTTAGCGGGCGTAACGGGGTGGAGACCCATTAGCCGGAGGCTATAAATATGAGGTGGTGGCTGCATGTCCACTTGAGCACTCCATGGGTATTAGGGTTTCCTTTAGTCAAAATTGGCTTTAGTGAGTTGGTTTTGGCTTTAGGCTTTAGTGGGTGAGAGTGGTTGGAGAGGCAAAGGGTGTCCCCTGGCTGTTTTCCTCCTCTCTGTACGTTGTGCTCCATGAGTTCTTGAGTTGAGTTCTAGAGATTGGAGAGGGAGAGGAGAGGGAGAGGATGATTTGAGCCACCATGTAATCATTCCTCATTCTAATGTACATGCGTATCGGGATTCCTCTGTATTTCTTTTGATCTAAAATCTGAAGTTTTTATTCTGCTCTGTGCTCTCTGTTCTTCGATGTCTCTGTTTGGTGATTTTTGACTTTCATGATTTCTTGTTGCTGGTTGCTAGGAAGTGCCAAAATGGGTTGCTATGACATGGGAGATGCTTAAAAGCCATTTGGCTAGTTAATCCTCAGAGCAAATCAATTTTAATTTCAGTTATTCTCTTTTGGTCTCCTCTGTTCTTGTATTTCTTGTTCTATGGTTTAGTGAGAATCTTGATTCCTTTGAGGAAATGGCCTGAGATTTTTGCTGGTATGTCCTGAGAGCATTACTATCTTGAGTACAAAATCTCATGACCAAAGATTGAGAGAAGGTAGAGTAATTTGATTTTCGATTCCCTCTCTGAAGAAGTTGCTCTTTTTGTCAAAATCTTGATTTGTGGTTTCTTGGTGAAATTCCCTGTTTTCCAGGGGTCCTAGAAGTATGTGGAGCATGTTCTTGTTCTTGTGATCTAAGGAGAATAGGTTTTATAGCATCAATTTCCTTGATTTGGGCTCTCTCTCTGAAAAGCTTGATTTTGGGCATAATCTTAAATTCTTGCTCAAATGGTGAAGTGCTGGGTTCCAAAAGTACTTAATGCTATTTAGGATTTTTTCCTTGGTCTTTAGGGCTCAGAAGATCAGCTGGTTTTCATCAATCTCTCAGATTAAATTGGTGAGTCCGCTTTGCGCTTGCTGTTTTATTTTCAGTGTTCTGCGTGCTGTTTTGTTGGGAGTTTCAGTCCAGTTTTGGTTGAAGTCTTGGATCCATTTTAGTGCAGCTAAGTGCAGTAAATTGCAATCTTCTCAGGACTTCTTCTTGCTGAAAACAGCAGCTCAGTTTGCTGAAAATCTGTACCTCATCTTGCTGAAAATAGCAGCTTAGTTTGCTGAAAATCTCCAGCTCTGATTGCTGAAAACAGCAGCCCTTCTTGCTGAAAACTGCATGTTGTTTACTACCCATATCTCTCATTTTGTGCTTCTTTAGATTGTTGTTTTCTCTAATCTTTTCTGCAGTTTGTGGGCAGCAAAGTGCCTCTCGGGTAGCAGTTTCCAGTGCATTCCTGCGTGCTGAAATCTCTGAATTTTTCAGTCCCTACACCTTCTTTGCAGCAACTATATGCAGGGTTAAGCTTTCCTATTTCAAGTGTTTTATTGCAGTTCATAGAATCTTTTTAGGACAGTTCTTTTTCAAGTATTTGCCAAGGCAGGAAAGTATTTTCTAGTGGGGATTTAATTTTTTTCTCTTTTCATCATAGCTTTTTATAGCTATCGGAGAACTGAGTTTTTCGCAAATTCTCGGGGGCGATAATAAAAACAAACGACATTCACCCCCCCTCTGTCGCCATTTCGGTCCTATACCTACTCAACGTTGTCACGTGCGAAAGCACACCGCCGCCCGCCAACTTTCGAAGGCTACTCCACCTCTCCAGCTCACTAGCACCACCGCCTCTCCTGCCAGTCAACTCTGTCCTCTTCTCCGATCAGTTATTATTAGTGTTCATCAAAACGTTAGGCGCAAATAAGGCAATAGACCAGTGCCTAGCTCTTAGGCCGCCTAGGCGGCCGGCCATTAAACTAAGGAGGTGGAGATGAGTAAAGGGAAGGAGGGGAGGGGAGAGGCACTGGAAGCTGGATGTCCATGTTGGCGGCGGGAAGGAGGAGGTCATGAGCGGCGGTGGCGCCATGAAGGCGGAAGAAGACCTCTAGCGGAGAAGGCACACTGCAGCTGCCGTGAAAAGAAAAAGGAAGGAAGTGCGAGAAGCCCACCGCAGCCCACAAGGCCCACACAGTCCATGAGGGTAGACCTAAGGCAGCCCTACCGACGCCTCCTTTGGGCTCTGACCAACGCCGCCGTCTCTTTTGACGTCTTTCTCGCCTGGCGCGCGCTCTCTCGATCTCTCTCTTCTCCCTCTCTCCCAGCCGCCGCGCCCGGCCTAAGCGGCGCCTTGCTCCGCCTATTCGCCCTCCCCACCTAGCCTCGCCGATCGGGGCTACCTCATCAACCTTGTCCGCCCCAGGCTCCTCAACCTTGCCCGCCCCAGCCGCCTTCTCATCCCACCGGCCACAGGAGGACTCGGTTGCAAGGGAGACATTGCCCTAATTGGTCCTGGAGTAGAACACGAATTCGGATTCAACTGCATCGCGTGCGAAAAAAAAGAGAGAAAAAAAGAGAGAAAAAAAGTGACACAAGAAGGAACAGGCAGCCGCATCTAGAAGAGCCGCGGCATAAAAAAAAGAGGAAAAAAAGTAGAAGAGAGAGAAAAACCTAACTTTTGCATACGACCTCCGGTTGAGGCGATTCTTGATCCGTTGGAAAGGAAATCGGAAGATAGAGCGAAAAAAACCGTTAGGCGCAAATAAGGCAATAGACCAGTGCCTAGCTCTTAGGCCGCCTAGGCGACCAGCCATTAAACTAAGGAGGTGGAGATGAGTAAAGGGGAAGGAGGGGGAGGGGGAGCAGAGGCACCTGGTAGCTGGATGTCCATGTTGGCGGCGAAGGAGGAGGTCATGAGCGGCGGCGCGCCACAAGCGGAAGAAGACCCTCTAGTGGAGAAGGCACGCTGCAGTCTGCCGTGAAAAGAAAAAGGGACGGAAGTGCGAGGAAGAAACCCGCAGCCCACAAGGCCCACACAGGTCCATGAGGGTAGACCTAAGGTAGCCCTGCCGACGCCTCCTTAGGGCTACAGCCAACGCCGCCGCCTCTTTTCGACATCTTTCTCTCGCCTCGCGCGCTCTCTCGATCTCTCTCTCTCCTCTCTCCCAGCCTTGATCGCGCGCGACCTAAGCGGCGCTGGCTCCGCTATTCGTCCTCCTCGCCTAGCTTCTTGATCGGGGCTACCTCATCAACCTTGTCACCCCACCTCCTCAACCTCGCCCGCCCGGCCGCCTTCTCATCCCACCGCCCAGGAGGACTCGGTTGCTAGGGAGACTTTGCCCTAATTGGTCCTGGAGTAGGACACGAATTCGTTATCAATTGTATCGCGTGTCAATAAAAAAAGAGAAAAAAAGAGAGAAAAAAAAGTGAGACAAGAAGGAACAGGCAGCCGCATCTAGAAGAGCCGCGGCATAAAAAAAAGAAGAAAAAAACAGAAGAGAGAGAAAAACCTAACTTTTGCATACGACCTCCGATTGAGGCGATTCTTGATCCGTTGGAAACGAAATCGGAAGATAGAGCGAAAAAAAACGTTAGGCGCAAATAAGGCAATAGACCAGTGCCTAGCTCTTAGGCCGCCTAGGCGACCAGCCATTAAACTAAGGAGGTGGAGATGAGTAAAGGGGAAGGAGGGGGAGGGGGAGCAGAGGCACCTGGAAGCTGGATGTCCATGTTGGCGGCAGGAAGGAGGAGGTCATGAGCGGCGGCGGCCGCCCTGAAGGCGGGAAGAAGACCCTCTAGCGGAGAAGGCACGCTGCAGGCTGCCGTGAAAAGAAAAAGGGAAGGAAGTGCGAGGAAGCCCACCGCAGCCCACAAGGCCCACACAGGTCCATGAGGGTAGACCTAAGGCAGCCCTGCCGACGCCTCCTTAGGGCTACAGCCAACGCCGCCGCCTCTTTTCGACGTCTTTCTCTCGCCCTGGCGCCGCTCTCTCGATCTCTCTCTTCTCCCTCTCTCCCAGCGCCGCCCGCGCCAGCCTAAGCGGCGCCTGGCTCCGCCTATTCGCCCTCCGCCTAGCTTTGCCCGATCGGGCTACCTCATCAACCTCGCCGCCCACCGCCTTCTCATCCCACCGGCCCGGGAGGACTCGGTTGCTAGGAGACTTTTCCTAATTGGTCTGGAGTAGGACACGAATTCGGATTCAAGCGCATCGCGTGTGAAAAAAGAGAAAAAGTGAGAAAAAAGTGAGACAAGAAGGAACAAGCAGCCGCATCTAGAAGAGCCGCGGCATAAAAAAAGAAGAAGAAAAAATAGAAGAGGGAGAAAAACCTAACTTTTGCATACGACCTCCGATTGAGGCGATTCTTGATCCGTTGGAAAGGAAATCGGAAGATAGAGCAAAAAAACGTTAGGCGCAAATAAGGCGATAGACCAGTGCCTAGCTCTTAGGCCACCTAGGCGACCAGCCATTAAACTAAGGATGTGGGATGAGTAAAGGGGAAGGAGGGGGAGGGGGAGCAGAGGCACCTGGAAGCTGGATGTCCATGTTGGTGGCAGGAAGGAGGAGGTCATGAGCGGCGGCGGCCGCCCTGAAGGCGGTAAGAAGACCCTCTAGCGGAGAAGGCACGCTGCAGGCTGCCGTGTAAAGAAAAAGGGAAGGAAGTGCGAGGAAGCCCACCGCAGCCCACAAGGCCCACACAGGTCCATGAGGGTAGACCTAAGGCAGCCCTGCCGACGCCTCCTTAGGGCTACAGCCAACGCCGCCGCCTCTTTCGACGTCTTTCTCTTGCCACAGCGCCGCTCTCTCGATCTCTCTCTTCTCCCTCTCTCCCAAAGACCGCCGCGCCCGACCTAGCGGCGCTGGCTCCGCCTATTCGCCCTCCCGCGTAGCTGCGATCGGGCTACCTCATCAACCTTGTCCGCCTCCCTCCTCAACCTCGCCCGCCCCGCCTTCTCATCCCACCGCCCGGGAGGACTCGGTTGCTCGGGAGACTGTGCCCTAATTGGTCCTGGAGTAGGACACGAATTCGGATTCAACTGCATCGTGTGTGAAAAAAAAGAGAAAAAAAAGAGTGAAAAAAAGTGAGACAAGAAGGAACAGGCAGCCGCATCTAGAAGAGCGGCGGCATAAAAAAAAGAAGAAAAAAACAGGAGAGAGAGAAAAACCTAACTTTTGCATACGACCTCCGATTGAGGCGATTCTTGATGCGTTGGAAAGGAAATCGGAAGATAGAGCGAAAAAAAAACGTTAGGCGCAAATAAGGCAATAGACCAGTGCCTAGCTCTTAGGCCGCCTAGGCGACCAGCCATTAAACTAAGGAGGTGGAGATGAGTAAAGGGGAAGGAGGGGAGGGGAGCAGAGGCACCTGGAAGCTGGATGTCCATGTTGGCGGCAGGAAGGAGGAGGTCATGAGCGGCGGCGGCCGCCCTGAAGGCGGGAAGAAGACCCTCCAGCGGAGAAGGCACGCTGCAGGCTGCCGTGAAAAGAAAAAGGGAAGGAAGTGCGAGGAAGCCCACCGCAGCCCACAAGGCCCACACAGGTCCACGAGGGTAGACCTAAGGCAGCCCTGCCGACGCCTCCTTAGGGCTACAGCCAACACCGCCGCCTCTTTTGACGTCTTTCTGTCGCCCTGGCGCCGCTCTCTCGATCTCCCTCTTCTCCCTCTCTCCCAGCGCCGCCCGCGCCAGTCTAAGCGGCGCCTGGCACCGCCTATTCGTTTCCCCGCCTAGCCTGTCGATCAGGGCTACCTCATCAACCATGTCCGCCCCAGCCTCCTCAACCTCGCCCGCCCAAGCCGCCTTCTCATCCAACCGGCCCAGGAGGACTCGGTTGCTAGGGAGACTTTGCCCTAATTGGTCCTGGAGTAGGACACGAATTCGGATTCAACTGCATCGCGTGTGAAAAAAAGAGAGAAAAAAAAGAGAGAAAAAAAAGTGAGACAAGAAGGAACAGGCAGCCGCATCGAGAAGAGCCGTGGCATAAAAAAAAGAAGAAAAAAAATAGAAGAGAGAGAAAAACCTAACTTTTGCATACGACCTCCGATTGAGGCGATTCTTGATCCGTTGGAAAAGAAATCGGAAGATAGAGCGAAAAAACTTTAGGCGCAAATAAGGCAATAGACCAGTGCCTAGCTCTTAGGCCACCTAGGCGAGCAGCCATTAATCTAAGGAGGTGGAGATGAGTAAAGGGGAAGGAGGGGGAGGGGGAGCAGAGACACCTGGAAGCTAGATGTCCATGTTGGCGGCAGGAAGGAGGAGGTCATGAGCGGCGGTGGCTGCCCTGAAGGCGGGAAGAAGACTCTCTAGCGGAGAAGGCACGCTGCAGGCTGCCGTGAAAAGAAAAAGGGAAGGAAGTGCGAGGAAGCCCACCGCAGCCCACAAGGCCCACACAAGTCCATGAGGGTAGCCCTAAGGGCCAATGCCGCCGCCTCTTTTCGACCTCTTTCTCTCGCCCTGGCGCCGCTCTCTCGATCTCTCTCTTCTCCCTCTCTCCCAGCGCCGCCCTGATCGTGCAAAACTGCACACCCGCAAGTGTACGGGCTGCCGCCTAGATAGCAGCGAATGTCGTGTTCTCCACAGGGACTAAATGACTGGAGACACAACCCTTAACCAAAGCTAAGTCGCACGAACAGGGAGTTTGACACTAACTGCAGAACCTAAACATCTAAAGGCCAGAAAAGAACTGCTAAAGAGAGAAAGGAAGAGAAAGGCAGAGCTAAGGAGAAAGAGGGAGAAAGTAGAGGATAAGAAAGGCTAGGGTTCGGCTGGGTTTGCTGACTATGGAGATGGGAAAAGAGAGAAAGCAAAGATAAGAAGAAAGTGCTAGAGACTAAATGACTAGAGAAGAGAATGACTATTAGCGAAATACGTGAGGTGAGATTGAAACTAGAGAAGAGAAGAGAAGCAAGGAAGATCTAAAAAGGATAAGAAGACTAGGAACTAAATGGGAATGGAGGGAAAGGAAGGGATAAGTCTGGAGAGCAATCCTTACCGAGAGAAAGGTAGAAGTGCAAAAGGGAGACAGCTAGCAAGGCAGAGGCAAAAGATTGAGATGAAGAGAAAGTAGACAAAGGTAAGAAGAGAATGTGGAGACTAGCATAAGACAAGATGACAGATGACTTACAGAGAAGCAAAAGAGTCAGAAGAAAGGAAGGTTAGAAAGACAGGGGTGAGAAAACTAAGTACTAGAAAGAATTAAGAAGAGATTAGAAGAGACTAATCTAGCGCTACAAACAGAAAGAGGAAAGGAGCTGAGAAAGAAGAGATTGCTAAAAGGAGATGAGACAGCTACTGAGAAGAATAAAGATCTAGAGGGGTACTAACTAGACAGAAGAATTGGACTAAGAGGGAGAGAGGGAAATCGGGGGAATGAAGGAGGCGCAAGGAGAATGCCGAGAAGAGAGAACGGAGGGAGGAAGCAGACTGGGGGAAACAAAGGAGAAGTAGAGGGAATGCTACTACTATAGCACTATTTCACAGCAACCAACAGATCATCACAGAACAGCATGCACTAATTAAACCTTAACAAAGATATTAAATCTAAACTAACAGAAAATAATACAAACAAGGCCATATATCAAACTTACTAACATAGGCACAAACTTATGTAAATCTACTAGAGCATCAAGTGAAATAATCAATCTAAAATACCCAGCAAGATCAACCATGCCATCTCAATGCGCAAGAACATGAAGTCAACTTCTCAATAACCAGATCCACAAAAATATAACATTCACATCACAGATACGACACTTAAATCTAGGAGCAGAGGCATGAACTTACTAAGAACTACGAGATCAACAAGCAATATTTATTAGACTAAAACAAAAAGTAGCATCCACACAAGCATCTCAGACAAACAGAAATATGAACATATTCATAGCATCCTGATCCACAAACACACACATGAACATCACAATTCTGCTATGCAAACATCTCAGAAAAAAGCATGAACAAAACAAGCACATCCAAATACCCAGATTCACATCGCCATTACATGCATATCACAGCAATCATCACAGTGCAAAAATTCTAAATAGGGAATGAAACAACCCAAAATGAAGATCTGCCGTTGAAGACCGTTTGTAGAGGATGCAGGCAGATAGGAAGCCGATCTTGGCGAAGAAGCCGAAGGGGTAGCCGTGTAGATGTCGCAGGGTTGAGGTTGCGGTGTAGAGGAAGCAGATCCGCGCCAGCCACCGTAGAGGAAGCAGGCCGAGCCGTAGGAGAAGCAGATCCAGGCGTGAGTGAGCAGATCTAGACGTGTAGAAACAGATCCGGCCGAGGAAGGTGAAGGAGACGCAGATCCACCAGAGATGAAGTAGATCTGGCCGTGAGGAGAGGTGATTCTCGGTGGAGGCGTGGGGTGAGGGAATAGGAGCACAAATGGGGATCTGGATGGGGAACTAGGGCGGCTGCATCTTGGGGTGTTGGAGCTCGGTTCTTATAGGAAAGGCTGGTGGATGGCTAGGGTTCTTGGAGATGGCCGGCGAACAGAGGTGATGGTGAAGGTGCGGTTTCGGTGGAGGCGTTGGGAGAAGGGAGAGGAGCAAAAATGGGGATCTGGCTCTGGAGGCGATGGAGTAGTGCGGCTGAGGTTTTGGAGATGGGAAGAAGATGGTTGCGGCGTGAGGATCTGAAGGGGCGATCGGTTGTGGAGATGGGAAGAGCTCTCGTAGGGAGGCGGTGGAGAAGATGGAGTGGGGTGATGGGAGATGAACTGGTCGGCCGGCTGGTGGATCTCGTTGGAGAGGGTATTGCGGCTAGGGTTTGGAGTGTGGGAATGAGGATGGGTTCCTGCTGCTGGTATGAGGCATGAGAAGGGGAAACGGCCGGGTGAATGGGTTTGGTCCAAGGGCGGCTAGGGTTCTCTCCCCGGATCCTCCCCTTGCTGCTGGCTTAAATAGTTGCGGCGCGGTGGCTGGCTTAGGGTTTTGCGGGGGCAGCAGCAAGGAATAATGCGTAGAAGGCTGAGGTTTCTTGCTGCATTTTGCATTTTAATCCATCCCCTTTCGCTATTTTGCAACCCTAGCTCCTCATGGTGATCTTTTGTAGATTTTTGCGCCTAGTTCGCGCAGACCTGCAAGATAATCGCAACCACTGTAAACAGTCCCAAAAGGAGGGCAAAAGTGGCAAAAGTATACATAATTGATGAAATTATGGCCAAATTGAGCTATTATCCACAAAATAATTATGAAAATGTACTACAAATATGATGCACATCACGCCCGCGCCAGCCTAAGCGGCGCCTGGCTCCGCCTATTCGCCCTCCCCGCCTAGCCTGCCGATCAGGGCTACCTCATCAACCTTGTCCGCCCCACCTCCTCAACCTCGCCTTGCCCCGCCTTCTCATCCCACCGCCCCACGAGGACTCGGTTGCTAGGGAGACTTTGCCCTAATTGGTCCTGGAGTAGGACACGAATTCGGATTCAACTGCATCGCGTGTGAAAAAAAAAGAGAAAAAAAAGAGAAAAAAAAGAGATAAAAAAAGTGAGACAAGAAGGAACAGGCAGCCGCATCTAGAAGAGCCGCGGCATAAAAAAAGAAGAAAAAAACAGAAGAGAGAGAAAAACCTAACTTTTGCATACGACCTCCGATTGAGGCGATTCTTGATCCGTTGGAAAGGAAATCGGAAGATAGAGCGAAAAAAACGTTAGGCGCAAATAAGGCAATAGACCAGTACCTAGCTCTTAGGTCGCCTAGGCGACCAGCCATTAAACTAAGGTGGTGGAGATGAGTAAAGGGGAAGGAGGGGGAGGGGGAGCAGAGGCACCTGGAAGCTGGATGTCCATGTTGGCGGCAGGAAGGAGGAGGTCATGAGCGGCGGCGGCCGCCCTGAAGGCGGGAAGAAGACCCTCTAGCGGAGAAGGCACGCTGCAGGCTGCCGTGAAAAGAAAAAGGGAAGGAAGTGCGAGGAAGCCCACCGCAGCCCACAAGGCCCACACAGGTCCATGAGGGTAGACCTAAGGCAGCCCTGCCGACGCCTCCTTAGGGCTACAGCCAACACCGCCGCCTCTTTTTGACGTCTTTCTCTCGCCACGTGCCGCTCTCTCGATCTCCCTCTTCTCCCTCTCTCCAGCGCCGCTTGCGCCAGTCTAGCGGTGCTGCTCCGCCTATTCGCCCTCCCGCCTAGCCTCGCCGATCGGGCTACCTCATCAACCTTGTCCGCCTGACCTCCTCAACCTCGCCCGCCTGCCGCCTTCTCATCCCACCGGCCCTGGAGGACTCGGTTGCTAGGGAGACTTTGCCCTAATTGGTCTTGGAGTAGGACACGAATTCAGATTCAACTGCATCGCGTGTGAAAAAAAAGAGATAAAAAAGAGACAAAAAAGAGATAAAAAAGTGAGACAAGAAGGAACAGGCAGCCGCATCTAGAAGAGCCGCGGCATAAAAAAAAAGAAGAAAAAAAACAGAAGAGAGGGAAAACCTAACTTTTGCATACGACCTCCGATTGAGGCGATTCTTGATCCGTTGGAAAGGAAATCGGAAGATAGAGCGAAAAAAAACGTTAGGCGCAAATAAGGCAATAGACCGTTGTTTAGCGCTTAGGCGCCTAGGCGACCACCATTAAACTAAGGAGGTGGAGATGAGTATAGGGAAGGAGGGGAGGGGAGCAGAGGCATCCGGAAGCTGGATGTCCATGTTGGCGGCAGGAAGGAGGAGGTCATGAGCGGCGGCGGCTGCCCTGAAGGCGGGAAGAAGACCCTCTAGCGGAGAAGGCACGCTGCAGGCTGCCGTGAAAAGAAAAAGGGAAGGAAGTGCGAGGAAGCCCACCGCAGCCCACAAGGCCCACACAGGTCCATGAGGGTAGACCTAAGGCAGCCCTGCCGACGCCTCCTTAGGGCTACAGCCAACACCGCCGCCTCTTTTTGATGTCTTTCTCTCGCCCTGGTGCCGCTCTCTCGATCTCCCTCTTCTCCCTCTCTCCCAGCGCCGCCCGCGCCAGTCTAAGCGGCGCCTGGCTCCGCCTATTCGTCCTCCCCGCCTAGCCTGCCGATCAGGGCTACCTCATCAACCTTGTCCGCCCCAGCCTCCTCAACCTCGCCCGCCCAAGCCGCCTTCTCATCCCACCGGCCCCAGGAGGACTCGGTTGCTAGGGAGACTTTGCCCTAATTGGTCCTGGAGTAGGACACGAATTCAGATTCAACTGCATCGCGTGTGAAAAAAAAGAGATAAAAAAGAGACAAAAAAGAGATAAAAAAGTGAGACAAGAAGGAACAGGCAGCCGCATCTAGAAGAGCCGCGGCATAAAAAAAAGAAGAAAAAAAACAGAAGAGAGGGAAAAACCTAACTTTTGCATACGACCTCCGATTGAGGCGATTCTTGATCCGTTGGAAAGGAAATCGGAAGATAGAGCGAAAAAAAATGTTAGGCGCAAATAAGGCAATAGACCAGTGCCTAGCGCTTAGGCCGCCTAGGCGACCAGCCATTAAACTAAGGAGGTGGAGATTAGTATAGGGGAAGGAGGGGGAGGGGGAGCAGAGGCATCTGGAAGCTGGATGTCCATGTTGGCGGCAGGAAGGAGGAGGTCATGAGCGACGGCGGCCGCCCTGAAGGCGGGAAGAATACCCTCTAGCGGAGAAGGCACGCTGCAGGCTGTCGTGAAAAGAAAAAGGGAAGGAAGTGCGAGGAAGCCCACCGTAGCCCACAAGGCCCACACAGGTCCATGATGGTAGACCTAAGGCAGCCCTGCCGACGCCTCCTTTGGGCTACAGCCAACGCCGCCGCCTCTTTTCGACGTCTTTCTCTCGCCACGCGCGCCGCTCTCGATCTCTCTCTTCTCCTCTCTCCCGGTGCCGCCGCGCCGACCTAAGCGGCGCTGGCTCCGCCTATTCGCCTCCCCGCCTAGCCCCCGATCTGGGCTACCTCATCAACCTTGTCCGCCCCAGCCTCCTCAACCTCACCCGCCCCAGCCGCCTTCTCATCCCACCGGCCCCAGGAGGACTCGGTTGCTAGGGTGACTTTGCCCTAATTGGTCCTGAAGTAGGACACGAATTCGGATTCAACTGCATCGCGTGTGAAAAAAAAGAGAAAAAAAGAGATAAAAAAAAGTGACACAAGAAGGAACAGGCAGCTGCATCTAGAAGAGCCGCGGCATAAAAAAAAGAAGAGAGAGAAAAAACTAACTTTTGCATACGACCTCTGATTGAGGCGATTCTTGATCCGTTGGAAAGGAAATCGGAAGATAGAGCGAAAAAACGTTAGGCGCAAATAAGGCAATAGACCAGTTCCGAGCTCTTAGGCCGCCTAGGCGACCAGCCATTAAACTAAGGAGGTGGAGAAGAGTAAAGGGGAAGGAGGGGGAGGGGGAGCAGAGGCACCTGGAAGCTGGATGTCAATGTTGGCGGCAGGAAGGAGGAGGCAACGAGCGGCGGTGGCCGCCCTGAAGGCGGGAAGAAGACCCTCTAGCGGAGAAGGCACGCTGCAGGCTGCCGTGAAAAGAAAAAGGGAAGGAAGTGCGAGGAAGCCCACCGCAGCCCACAAGGCCCACACAAGTCCATGAGGGTAGCCCTAAGGGTCAACGCCGCCGCCTCTTTTCGACATCTTTCTCTCGCCCTGGCGCCGCTCTCTCGATCTCTCTCTTCTCCTCTCTCCCAGGCGCCGCCCGCCAACCTAAGCGGCGCTGGCTCCGCCTATTCACCCTCCCGTCTAGCTCGCGATCGGGGCTACCTCATCAACCTTGTCCGCCCACTGCTGAACCTCGCCCGCCCGGCCGCCTTCTCATCACACCGGCCCCAGGAGGACTCGGTTGCTAGGGTGACTTTGCCCTAATTGGTCCTGGAGTAGGACACGAATTCGGATTCAACTGCATCGCGTTTGAAAAAAAGAGAAAAAAGAGAGAAAAAATTGTGAGACAAGAAGGAACAGGCAGCCGCATCTAGAAGAGCCGCGACATAAAAAAAGAAGAAAAAAACAGAAGAGAGAGAAAAACCTAACTTTTGCATACGACCTCCGATTGAGGCGATTCTTGATCCGTTGGAAAGGAAATCGGAAGATAGAGCGAAATTGGAGATTTCAGATCGCGTAAGCCACCAGGCACACACGCGGCAACTTCGACCCCAAAAAACATCGTTTAGGGCCTCAAAACGGGCCCGCAAACCGAGGAAAAATCAAGTTTCTCAAAAATTGGTTCGAAATTGACAGAGCCCTTCTGCACGTGATTCTAAGGTCCCCTATGAAGACGGCACCCTTTTTCGAGCTCCAGAACCCCGTGTGCAACGCCATCTAGTGTCTTCGTTTGTGTTTTACGCTCGTGTCTGTAGTATGATCTAGCCTACGACCAGCACGGTGTCGTCGTCGAGCGATTATTCAACTTGCTTTAACTAATGTGGTTCTAGTTATCCTTTGTTCACTCTCAGCCCACCCATAGCTCCACAGATTTGGCTACCACCTCATAGGGACTAGCGACCGAGGCAGTGATACACCCAATTTCCAGGAGATATTGTCTTGTCTTGTCAGCTGCAATCACCTCCTGCTTGCTGTGGTAAGAACTTGTAAGAGCTTGACAGAATAGGTTGAGAGTGTGCGACTTGATTTAACCACATCTCAGTAGTTGTGAGGGCATAACCTGCAGTTTTATTATTTTTTTTCTCTTCTTGGTTTGTTCTTGTCTTCTAACAATGTCAGGAGAACCAGTGGACCTGCGGGCAGCGCCACATTCCGCTCGGACTAGGGGCATCATACAACACTTTGAGCGCCAAATGAAGCTGCACACTGAGGGACTTGATGAGGATGTAAGGGTCACCAACGAACGCCTTGGCCAATTGGAGGCCGCGCAGATCGACACCAACACTGTGCTTGCAACATTGGAGGCTTCCGTTGGCACCGTCAAAGCTTCACTTGCTGAGATTTTGAGACGTCTTGATGAGAGGGGCCGTGCATCTCCCGCTGCACCAACTCAGCGTACTCGTGCCAATATTGGTGTCTTGGGCAGCGGGGTGGGCGACAATGGTGGAGACGAATATGCGGTGACAATCGAGATTGATGATGATGAGGACGCTCAACGTCATCGTCAACCACACCGAATGAGGTGCGTGAGAATGATGAATCGCTTGGTAAGATTAAGTTCACTATGCCACCTTTTGATGGAAAATATAACCCGATGCTTATATCACTTGGGAATTGGTGTTGATTAGAAATTTGCTTGTCATGCATTCCTGAAAACAAAAGGGTTAGGGCTGCTACTAGTGAGTTTACTAATTTTGCGTCTGTTTGGTGGAGTGAATATTGTAAGAAAAATCCTTTCACCATACCACCAACTTGGGATGCATTAAAAAGAATCATGCGAGCTAGATTTGTTCCCTCATATTATGCACGTGATTTGTTACATAAGTTGCAACAATTGAGGCAAGGTAGTAAAAGCGTAGAGGAATATTTTCAAGAATTGCAAACAGGCATGCTGTGTTGTGACTTAGAGGAAACTGAGGAAGCCGCTACGGCTAGGTTTATGGGTGGTTTGAATCGGGAAATTCAGGATATCTTACCTTACAAGGAATATAATTCTATCACTCGTTTATTTCATCTTGCTTGTAAAGCTGAAAGAGAAGTACATGGACGACGCGCGAGCACTAGGACTAACGTTTCTGCAGGTCGTGCAAACATTTGGTCTCAACGTGCATCTGCCGCACCATCAAGCCAACCCCCTGCACCTTCTTCCTCCAACAGCAAGCCACGGTTTTCATCATCAAATTCGGCATCTCGGGCATCCGAAGCAACAAAGGGGACAGCCCAAACACATGCGAAGAGCTCTTCGTCCGTTGCATCTACGGGACGAACGAGGGATATCCAATGTCATCAATGCAAGGGGTATGGCCATGTGAGGAGTGAGTGCCCAACCAAGCGTGTTTTGATTGCGAGAGATGATGGTGAGTATTCTTCTGCTAGTGATTTGGATGAGGATACATATGCTATGCTTGTAGCTGACCATGCAGGTAGTGGGAAGGAGCAAGAAGAAGAGCGCATTGGTGCTGAAGATGCAGAGCGCTATGAGAGCCTCATTGTGCAGCGTGTGTTGAGTGCACAAATGGAGAGGGCGGAGCAAAATCAGCGGCACATCCTTTTCCAAACAAAGTGCGTCTGAAGGAACGCTCATGCCGAGTGATAATTGATGGAGGAGCTGCAACAACTTGGTGAGCTCCGATATGGTGGAGAAGCTTGCGTTGAACACCAAACCTCACCCACAACCTTACTACATTCAATGGTTCAATAACAGCGGCAAGGTGAAGGTAACACGAATGGTGAGAGTAAATTTTGCTATTGGTTCTTATCACGATGTTGTAGAATGCGATGTTGTACCTATGCAAGCATGCTCTATGCTGTTAGGTAGACCGTGGTAATATGATAAAGATTCACTACATCATGGTAAGACAAACCAATATTCTTTTGTGCATCATGACAAGAAAATTGTGTTACATCCTATGTCTCCTGAAGCTATTTTCAAAGATGAGATTGCTAGAGCTAGTAGAGAGAAAAATCAGGAGCATAATAGGAGTGAAAATCAGATTGTTGCAAGCGAACTTGAGCAACATAAAAAGAAAAACTCTAAATCTGTTCATGAGATGAAAAATGAGATTAAATTGAAAGGTGCATGTTTTCTTGCTACTAAGTCTGATGTGACTGAGCTGGATGCTAGTACTTCTATTTGTTATGCCTTACTTTACAAACAAGCTTTATTTTCATTCGAGGAGGTACCTTCTTCTCGTGCCTCCTACTGTCACTAATCTTTGCAGGAGTACATGGATGTCTTTCCAAAGGACGTGCCACGGGGCTACCACCGGTCAGAGGATTGAGCACCAGATTGATTTGATTCCCGGGGCATCTTTGCCCAATCGTGCGCCATACAGGACCAATCCGGAAGAAACTAAGGAGATTTAGCGTCAAGTTCAAGAATTGCTTGATAAAGGCTATGTGCGTGAGTCTCTTAGTCCTTGTGCTGTTCCGATAATTTTAGTGCCTAAGAAAGATGGATCATGGCGTATGTGTGTGGACTGTAGAGCGATCAATAACATTACCATTAGATATCGTCACCCTATTCCTAGGTTAGATGATATGCTTGATGAATTAAGTGGCTCTATTGTCTTCTCTAAAGTTGATTTGCGTAGTGGGTACTACCAAATTCGCATGAAATTGGGAGATGAATGGAAAACAACATTTAAAACTAAGTTCGGTTTGTATGAGTGGTTAGTGATGCCATTTGGTTTAACTAATGCACCTAGCACATTCATGAGATTAATGAACGAGGTTTTGCGTGCTTTCATTGGTAAATTTGTAGTGGTCTATTTTGATGATATATTGATATATAGCAGATCACCAGAGTAACACCTTTGCCATTTACGTGATGTTTTTGATACTTTACGTAATGCACCTTTATTTGGTAACGTTGAGAAGTGCACATTTTGCACGGATCGAGTCTCTTTTCTTGGCTATGTTGTTACTCCACAGGGCATTGAAGTTGATCAAGCCAAGGTTGAGGCAATACAGAGTTGGCCGACTCCTAAAACGGTCACGCAGGTGCAAAGTTTTCTAGGACTTGCTGGATTCTATCGTCGTTTGTGAAGGATTTCAGCACCATCGCTGCACCATTGAATGAGCTCACTAAAAGGGGTGCCGTTTACTTGGGAATGCACAGAAGACGCCTTCAACACATTGAAAGATAAGTTAACAAATGCACCATTACTCCAACTTCCAGATTTTAGTAAGACTTTTGAGCTAGAATGTGATGCTAGTGGAATTGGATTGGGTGGTGTGCTGCAAGAAGGTAAACCTGTGGCATACTTTAGTGAAAAATTGAGTGGGCCTAGTTTGAACTATTCTACTTATGATAAGGAATTATATGCTCTAGTTCGAACTTTAGAGACTTGACAACATTATTTATGGCCCAAAGAATTTGTCATTCATTCTGATCATGAGTCATTAAAGCATATTAAAAGTCAAGAAAAATTGAACCGTAGGCATGCAAAGTGGGTTGAATTCATAGAGTCTTTTCCTTATGTGATAAAACACAAAAAAGGAAAGGAGAATGTTATTGCTGGTGTATTGTCTAGGAGATATATCATGCTCTCACAACTTGACTTCAAAATTTTTGGATTGGAAACAATTAAGGAGCATTATGTTCATGATGATGATTTTAAAGATGTGTTTAGAGCTAAATGATGGATTTGTGTTTAGAGCTAACAAACTATGCATTCCAGCTAGTTTCGTTCGTTTGTTGTTGTTACAGGAAGCGCATGGAGGTGGGCTGATGGGGCATTTTGGAGCGAAGAAGACGGAAGACATACTTGCTAGTCATTTCTTTTGGCCAAAGATGAGACGTGATGTGGACCGTTTTGTTGCTCGCTGCACTACGTGTCAAAAGGCTAAGTCACGACTTAATCCTCACGGTTTGTATATGCCTCTACCTGTTTCTAGTGTGCCTTGGGAAGATATTTCTATGGACTTTGTTTTAGGACTACCTAGGACAAAGAAGGGGAGGGATAGCATATTTGTTGTTGTGGATAGATTTTTTAAGATGGCCCACTTCATACCATGTCAT
Organism: Dendrocalamus sinicus; assembly: GCA_036346575.1. NCBI lineage: Eukaryota > Viridiplantae > Streptophyta > Magnoliopsida > Poales > Poaceae > Dendrocalamus > Dendrocalamus sinicus. The sequence continues at coordinate 303,208 of JAYEVI010000357.1, read as the reverse complement.
AAAAGTGATGATGCTGCCAATATTGCGGATTTGTTCTTTCGTGAAGTTGTTCGTTTGCATGGTGTGCCAAATACAATAGTTTCCGATCGTGACACTAAATTCCTTAGCCATTTTTGGAGAACTTTATGGGCTAAATTGGGGACTAAGCTGTTATTTTCGACTACATGTCATCCCCAAACTGATGGGCAAACTGAAGTTGTGAATAGAACATTATCTACCATGCTTAGGGCTGTTTTGAAAAACAACATTAAAATGTGGGAAGAATGCTTGCCTCATATTGAATTTGCTTATAATCGTTCGCTGCATTCTACTACAAAGTTGTGCCCTTTTGAGATTGTCTATGGCTTTGTGCCTCGTGCTCCTATTGATTGGCTACCACTTCCATCTTCGGAGAAGTTAAATTTTGATGCTAAACAGCGTGCTGACTTGATGTTGAAACTGCATGAGACAACCAAAGAAAATATTGAACGTATGAATGCTAAATATAAACTTGCTGGTAGTAAAGGAAGGAGGCATTTAACTTTTCAACCGGGTGATTTAGTTTGGTTGCATTTGAGAAAAGAAAGATTTCTGAATTGAGGAGGTCTAAGTTGATGCCTAGAGCTGATGGTCCTTTCAAAGTGTTGGAAAAGATTAATGACAATGCATATAAACTTGAGTTGCCTGCATATTTTGGGGTTAGTCCCACCTTTAACATTGCAGATTTGAAGCCATACTTGGGAGAAGAAGATGAGCTTGAGTCGCGGACGACTCAAATGCAAGAAGGGGAGGATGATGAGGACATCCTTTCCATGCATATAATCATGCCGACTCCACATCAAACTGAAACTATGATACAAGGACCAATGACTAGAGCGCGAGCACGTCAACTTAACCATCAGGTGAATGCGTTCCTAAGTTTGCATACAAATGTTTCAAAGAATGGAATACTACTTAATTCTTGTGACGATTTAATTGTCCTTAGGAACCATGGGAAAGAACCACATGAGCTCAAGTATAGAAGTGGAACCATCAAGCGCAAACCAAGTCCTGTTCACGAGTTTGACTCGGATTCGGCCTTGTTGATAGTGTCTACTTCAAACGGCCATAACTTTTGATCCAGAAGGTTTCTCGGGGTCTGTGAGTACTCGTTGGAAAGCTCTTGAAGTCTACTTTCAGATGGATCTGGCCTAATCTCCAAATTCCATCTGAGTCGGTCAGAAACTGCAAAACAAGTCACATCACTTTTCCAGTCTGAGTCAAACTGGGCCTTGGGCCTTGTAATTCGAGTCCTATTCGGCTTCCTTGTGTTTTGGCCGACCCTCCACCTTCCGTGTCCCTTAAATAGGCAGCCGCACCCTCTTCTAGGGTTTGGGTTTTGTTTAGACTAAGTTAGCTTTTGCTACTTTGCCTTGTACTCGCGCGTGTCGGCTAGACCGCCCAAATACTTGTGTTCGGAACCCCACCGTTTTTCTGTTTTTGATTGAATCTTACATCGTTATTTGCAATTGAGTTGTTGTTCATCTTGTTCTTACTTGTTCTTCGATTGCTTGCAGAAACAAGAACCCTCGTGGTTAGGTTGATCGCGCGCCGACAAGGTCACGAACAATATCTGGAGTTGGTGTATCGATCGCTAAGGCGCAACGTCCTTGGATGGTTGTAGTCGGGTCGTCAACGTCATCTCCTTCCCCAATCGAATCTACCACTCTCATCGAAAGATCGGGACCCCTAGTGCTATCAATGGTGGATCTCAAATTGCACCAGCTAAAAAGGTATCCCTTTGTTTCATGTTATCAACTTCTTTTGTTGGCTTTGAACTGTTCATATTGTGCTGTTTCTTCTCTTTTAAAATTTTCTCTGGATTTGTTGATATTTTCCCTCCAATTCTGTGCCTGATCTTGTAAGAAAAACTTAACTGGTGTTGTACTAGTCTGGATTTGTCAGCACTCTCAAGGGCCTCAATTTCTTTGGATTATCTTTGTGTGTGTCTGCAGCTTGACCTGAATCATCATCTCATTGGAGAAGAGCTACTAGAATCGCGAGAAAATGAAGTGCCTCCCAAGATGTGGTCCTACCCACTACATGTGGTCCTACCCACTAGAAGGAGATCCTAGCGTCAACTCGATAAAACGAATTCAACAATGATGGTCGGATATATTACTTTGCTCTCAAAGATACTTTACTCAGTACTATTTGCTTAGTTTATTCTTATAAACTAAGTAAATAGTTAGGGGTTAGGATAGAGTTATTCATATAACTTTATTTCTTAGTTTTAATTTCATTTCTCTTTTCATTTCATTTTTTATCTTACGTGTACTAATTGCTCAATAAGATAAATTGTAGGAAAAAGAAAGTTCATTCATCTACAAAAGATAAGTCTGTACAAAATTGTTTTTTACAAATTACTTTATTTTAGAGGAGAGGAAGAGCCAAGTTGCATTTCTTTGGACACCTTTCGTCCAATTGGCTCTACTTCTTCGATTAGGCGAGATGCCTCCTGCAAAGAACAGGCGAAGTCATGCTCAATGAGATACAGATTCAGGTTCCGGTCGCATGCCTTGAGTTTTGCCATGAATAGCTTACAGCGCCCCAGACTGCATTCCATATCGACTCCATCTGATCAGCCTTCAGAGTAGCTAGATGCTTTTCTAAAGTCTTGGCTTGTAGTAAGATCGTATTCATATGAGCGGATGTGGTCTCCTCAAAGGGAATAATTTTTTTAGCACCAAACTCATTGAGTAGATTGTTCAGAAGAAGGTCGTAGTCTTGAAGGAGAGCTTTGCTTCTTCCTCACTACTAGTCATTGCTTCAGAAAGGCGTTTATTTTTTGCCATGGACTCTACGAAAAGAGTTAAAATTGGTCAAGGCAATACTCGTTATAACCATAAGCTTTTCTACAACCATATGGTCTAGATCCTTATATGACCATGTTGTCGTAAGTCCTTCTATGACCAGGTAATCAAAAGTCTAATAGCGACTACCCCTTGGTCGAGTCTTTCTATGACCATATAGTCGTAAATCATAGAACACTAGTTGCGTCAACTAGTCGAAGGTGAAATTGTTCTTACCTGATAGCTGAGTTTCAAGCAATTTTATCCTTTCACCTTTCTTTTTGCTAATACAAGTAATCTCTCTAATCACTTTAGTCTTCTTTTCGACTTCATTGACCAGCTCACCCGATTCAATCTTTATTTCTGTTAAAAAGAGAAATATAAAAGGAAGGCTTGAAAGATACATAGATAAACAGATTCAAACTTCAGGGCTTACCATTTATTTTCTCCTCCAAAGTTCTGGCAATAGAGTTGGCTTTTATGAGGCTTATTGATAGATTGGCATTTTCTTCTTTTAGCCTCCTTGCATCAGCTTTCTCATTTTCGAGTGTACAAGCCAAGACCTTTGCATCTAGCCAAGACCTATAAAGGTTAAAGGTAAACCTGAATTTCTAGTTGTGTGGTCAAGACAGAATTTGACTACCTAGCTTAAGAGGCTTATGATGCCGCTGCCCTCTTGAAGAGTTCAACATTTCCTTATCGTAGGAGCATCAGCTGTCTATGGTACTCAGCCACATTCACCATGTCTTTTAAGGCTCTCTGGATAAGGAAAAAGATATAAATATTCGAGTTATCAATACTCACGTTCATACTCCTACGAGCAAAATTTCCGAGCACTCACCCAGAATCTTTCAGTTGGTCGAGCTCTTCAACCCTAGTATACCACACCTTCTCAAGACGTTCATCGTCAAAAATGTACTCCTTGTTGGAAAGATCATTGGGGTGTGGGACTAGGTTTTGAGCGTGACCAGAAGAAGATCCTACCACAAAGGGAGGATTAAAAAATGATGAAAAGAAGCTAGGATGTTCCTCTTCTCCTTTAGCGCCTTCTTTTTCTATGACCATTCTAGTGGTCATAGTTTTCGTAGTTTTGGCTGCAGCTTTTATCGCTGCAATGGTCATTTCTTCGACCACCTTGTCCACCGTCTTTTTGATGATGGGTAGAGCAGCAAGAGGCTTAGGCAATGGAGAGGCTGAGCTTCAATCGTAAGAAGTGAATTAGTAGTTGAAAAGACAAAGGTAAAATATAGTATACATACTCGTATTTTTATACACTTCATACGCTCATAACACTTATGCTGATAATAGGAAGCAGGAAGTGTTTAAATCATATCGCTCTCATCATGGTAAACAACTAAAACAAGTAGTACTACCACTACATCCTACCAATAATTTTTCAGATAGAATTCACAAAACCTAATGGATAGCAGTATAATCTGATTAGATGGATACAGCATTGCCGTTGACATTTCTCCGGACCCTCGTTCAGGTTTGTTTCACAAGTAGGTAACTGTACTGCGGCAATTTTGGCCATGTACTTCCTTTTGCTTTGCAGATGAACATGGATGCCATCATCGAGTTGCCTGTACTGCAGTTTAGGTGATCTAACATGGGGGAGAGGCGAGAAACCCGCGCTGCATTTACCGACATATCAAACATCATCGGGGCGAGTATGTTCATTGCCATCGTACCTGGTCAATTTCTTGAATTGTTTTGCGAGATTGTGACACGCATTGTATATCACATCAACAGAAACATCACCCGCAGATGAGGAGTTGCTAAAGAGGGAAGAGAGGAATAGAAAACAACGTGAATACCGGGCACGGAAAAGGGCCGAAGAAAGCATTGAACAAAGAGAAGAACGGAATAGAAAGCAACGTGAATACCGTGCAAGGAAAATAGAACTGACAACATCAACGACGCCTCGTCATGGTATTCCTTATCTATTCCTGTATACTATTCTTTGTTTACGCATCAAAAGGAGTAACTCTCTTATATTTGTCATGTTACTGATGTTGGCTATGATGGCATTCCAATGAACATTAATATGGAGTGGAAATGGTTGTCAGACTATTAATTTCCTCTTAGCTATGATGTTGTACTATTATGTAAAGATAAGTGATATGTTCCAAAAAAGGATAGTGATATGTTCCTGACTTCGATTGATTATAAATGTCGTAGGAGGACAATCACCACAAGAGAGTGTTGTTTCTGCCATTTATCAAGCATCAAGACATCATGACGAAGAAAATTATGATCCAAATGAGTCCAGTGACTGGCTACATAGGAATGATGAGTACGTCAGGAGGCAACGACCACCATTGAGGCCTTTGCAGACCGAGAGTTCAAACGGCATCGTAATTAATACAGGTCCAATACATCTTACTAAAACATTGTATACATTTCTAGGGGTAGAGATTGAATCTAATTTATAGCACGTGCATCATTATTAATATCTCTTGTGTAAATTGGTGACCAGGTGCCTCTTCAAGCACTGCCAAGCTGCTTAAAAGCCGAAACTGGTACCTGAATATGGATGCGCCAACCAAGGAAAAATTGCTACAACAGAGACGGGACTATAAGAAGGCGAAAGCAACAGAAAACGAGCAGCGAGCGTGCCCTACTCTTGCCCAAGAAGAAAATGTTCATCCTATGCTTGGGCCACCTGTACAACCGAGATATGTAGAGCCCAATGACGTCGAGTTTGATAGTGCTTTATTCGAGCCTACAAACCATGATTCTGATGATGAAGGTGGGTTTTACACATCTATTCACCATGTGTAGTTTTTTCTTTGTCGGAATTATGTTAAAAGCATTGTGTTATTTTCAAACGTCATGCAACAGGTCATCTACATGACATAGGAGAAGAAGGATGGGACATAGGAGAGGCTCTCACAGATTTTGAGACCATGCAGTTTCTTGGTGAAGGTAACTCTTCCTTAATTTGTAACCATGTGAAGTGATTACCATATTGACATATTTCTTTATATAAATAGAATGTGCATTCCAGTCGTATCGTGTCAATGATGATTGCACTGGCCATGGTGCCGCTGATGATCCTTATGATTTCGTCTACCATAACTTGCCGAAAAGGCACCATGTTTTGAAAAAGTTCTGATCACCGATATTGTGGATCCATGAGATTTGAAGCGAGCCACCGGCTTCGTTGTCGAAAGGAAAGATAAGATTGCATATTCATGATGTACTGCTGAGTTGAAGAGGTTGTTTACAAGTCAATTGCATAATGATGCAAAATATTTTAGAAAACACATACGGTACTTCAACTCTCACTTCTCCTTCACATGTCTCGAGTTACATCGATCAAGATACAAAGACCGCAGCTGCATCGCATATATACATTCCGTGTACAGGGTGCAATGTATCATCATCTGGACCATTTGGTGCCGTGGATCAAAAGGGCCACGTCACTTGAAACTCTACTTTTATGATACGAAGAAGATGATACATTGTCGCATAGAGTGAAAAGGTCTCCGATCTTGATATAAACCTCATAAGAAATGTGCTCGAGGATACTACAAGCGATAACCCTTATGTACGGACCTTTAATAGAGTTGGCTCTATTCCAAATCTTGATGACTATGTAATTGAGCTCAACACTAATGTGACACCCGACCAATGAAGGTACAACCTCTTCTCAATTCTGAACATTTTACATTTTTATTTATACTATAGTGCCCAACAATTTTTAAGTTTTTATAACCAACGAAGATACATTCTTATGTTTTTAATTCTGCATAACATTTTAAGGTATAATGCCCCTCTTGCCTCACAAGTTGTTGCCATCCGGACGAATGGAAATGATCCCCAAAGCTGTTTTGATAGGAGTGTTATTGTATACCCCAGAGGAGAGAAGATGCGCTATATCAAAGCATATCATGGTTGTTATGACCCATTAGCATATCCTTTATTTTATCCTAGAGGAGAAACTGGATGGAATCAGTTCATGCCGTACAATGATAGTCCCACAAATTCGCCGTCTCCTACCAATGTTGAGCATTCAGTACAAGAACCTACGGATATGCCAACACGAACTCAATTTATTAGGGGTGTCCTGGATGTAGATGCAATCCTATTATGAATATATACTAATGTATTTCCATTTTGATGCAGAGGATGGTGAAACAGACAACAACATACAGCAAGGTGATTACATAAGTAGAGTTGTAGAAACAAGTCAATCTACAAGGTTTGTGATAGCAAGAGAATACTATTGCTTTATGATGCAAGTTAGAAAGGGTCTTTTTAACATATTGTTATTTGGAGGGAGGCTTTTCCAACAATGGGCCGTGGACATGTATATAAAGATCGAGTCCATGAGGCTTGACTGGTATTCTAACCCTGAGAATCAGAAACTCATAAGGGCTGAACTGTACCAAGTGAGTACAATAAAATCTCTTATATATTTCAATGAGTAGAATAAAATCTCTTATATATTTCAATGTACATGGATAATAGCTATTTGACTGATTAAGCAAATATCTTCTTATCTGTGCCATAGGGGTTGATCGATGTAATTTCTGCTGGAGAGACTAGAGCTTCAGAGGTTGGAAAGAGAATTGTTCTGCCCCGTTCTTTTCCGGGTGGTGATCGCGATATGCAGCAAAGATTTCTTAATGCAATGGCTATTGTCCAGCGATTCGGTAAGCCAGATTACTTCATTACAATGACTTGCAACCCGTATTGGGAGGAGGTCACAAGCAATCTTGAACCTGGACAAAAACCCCATGATCGACCGGATCTGGTGTCAAGAGTATACCGAGCCAAATTACGCTCCATCAAGGATTTATTGATAAAGAAGGAATATTTTGGTGAGGTTGCAGCATATGTGCATGTGACTGAGTTTCAGAAGAGGGGCTTGCCACATGAGCACATCCTATTGATTATGAAAAAAGGATGTAAGTTAACAAGCCCAGATGCATATGACAAATACATCTCTGCAAAGATTCCCGACAAGGACAAGTACCCTGTGTTGCATAACCTGGTCATTAAGCATATGCTCCATGGACCATGTGGTGTCTTGAATAGGAAGTGTCCGTGTATGATCGCTGGAGAGTGTCGCTTTTGCTATCCTCGGCAATTTTGCCCTGCAACACAACAAGGCAAAGATTCGTATCCTTTGTATAGGAGAAGAGATGATGGCCAGCGTGTCAAAATAAGAGGTGCCGAGTTGGACAACAGATGGGTTGTCCCATACAATCCTGGCCTGCTTATGAGATATAACTGTCACATCAACGTTGAAGCATGTTCAAGCATCAAAGCATGTAAGTATTTGTTTAAATATGTATACAAAGGCCACGATTGTGCATCATTCTCTGTCGACCCTGCTAATGGTGAAGCTGGAGTAATCAATGAGATTCGTCAATATAGGGATGCTAGATACATCTCACCGCCGGAAGCTGTGCATAGGATTTTCGGTTTCCACCTTTTCGGGGTCTACCCATCTGTTTTGCAGCTCCAATGTCATCTGCCTAACATGCAGTCTGTTATTATTGATGAGAATAAAAATTTAGAAGAAATAGTGAACAATCCTGCTTCTTCTATGACTACACTGACAGAATTTTTCAAGATTAACCGTGTGGACAGTTTTGCAAGGAAATTATTGTACAGAGAGATGCCAGAATACTACAGGTGGATCAGTGGCAAAAAGGTATGGCAAAGAAGAAAGCAAAGAGGACAGATTGGGCGGATAGTGTATGCAAACCCTGCTGAAGGAGAGAGATATTTTTTGAGAGTTCTTTTAAATCATGTTGGAGGTCCAACCTCATTTGAGGATTTGAAAACCGTGGTAGGCATCATATGCCCTACTTGTAGAGAATCATGCGAGAAGAGAGGACTCATAGAGACAGATGTGACACTTGATGACTGCTTGTGTGAGTCTGCCACTTTTCAGATGCCATATGCTCTCAGAAGGTTATTTGCTACTATTCTGGTTTTTTTGTGAGGCCACCAAAATTCGTGCACTTTGGGAGAAGCATAAACAATCAATGTTTGAAGATTACAGCAGAGACCAATGTAACTCAAAAACAGTAGAACAAATGGTGCTTAGAGATATTAGGGATTTGCTCCACTCCATGGGAAAAGATATGAAAAACTACGATCTTCCGGAGCTGAATGATACAGGTAATAATTTGTCACAACATTATCTAATGATCTTGACCAAAAAAAGCATACTCATATCTATTTTTTTTTGCGTCAAACAGGTGAATTTTCCAATGACATAATGAGGGAGGTCAGAGAAGAACTTTCGGTGGGGGTCGACCAGGAACATCTGGATATAAAAAGGAGTCTTAACAAGGAGCAACGTGCTGGATTTGATGAGATTATGGATCATGTATTGAATAAAAAAAGCCAAGTGTTCTTTGTTGATGGTCCAGGAGGAACAGGAAAGACATTCCTATACAAGGCATACTTGCTAGAGTGCGTTCTGATGGATTGATAGCCATTGCAACCGCAACCTCTGGTATAGCAGCGTCGATACTGCCTGGAGGACACACGGCACACTCAAGATTCAAAATCCCAATAAAGCTTGCGACCAATAGCATGTGCAACTTCACAAAGCAAGGTGGGACTGCAGAGTTACTCCGTAGGGCATCTTTGCTAATCTGGGATGAGGTTGTTATGACAAATCGTCAAGCGGTTGAGTGTCTTGATAGGTCGCCGCAAGATATTATAAATTGTGATTTGCCATTTGGGGGAAAGGTCATGGTATTTGGTGGAGATTTTAGACAAGTTCTTCCAGTGGTAACACGTGGGACTAGAGCACAGATAACAGATGCTACATTGCAGAGATCTTATTTGTGGGATAGTATAAGAAAGATATGATTGACACGTAACATGAGGGCTCAATCGACCCGTGGTTCTCAGATTACCTCCTTAGGATTGGGAATGGAATCAAGAGACAATCGGCGATGATTATGTTCACTTGCCGAAGATATTGTGATTGGTTATACAGATATCTGAGAGGATTGTGTAAACAAGCTAATCCAAGATGTGTTCCCATCACTTGAGGACAATGCAAGATCAACATCTTATATAAGCACACGTGCCATTCTTTCTACCAAAAATGAACATGTGGATCAGCTAAATGCAAAGATGGTTGACAGGTTTCCAGGTGAGGAAAAAGTTTACCATAGCTTTGACTCTGTCGATGATGAATCAAGAAACAACTACCCTATTGACTTCCTAAACTCCATCACTCCAAATGGTCTCCCACCGCATGTGCTGAAAGTAAAAATCAACTGCCCTGTGATACTTCTCCGCAATCTTGATCCAAACAATGGATTGTGCAATGGAACAAGGTTAATGGTTAGAGCCTTCCAGGACAACGCAATTGATGCTGAAATTGTTGGTGGGCAGCATGCAGGCAGAAGGGTGTTCCTACCTAGGATTCCAATGTCTCCGTCCGATGATATTTCACTGCCTTTCAAGATGAGAAGGAAACAATTCCCGATTCACCTAAGTTTTGCAATGACCATAAACAAAGCGCAGGGGTAAACCATCCCAAATGTTGGCATCTACCTTCCAGAACCTGTGTTCTCACATGGACAGCTTTATGTCGCTTTGTCAAGGGGAGTTTCAAGGCAAACAACCAGAATTTTGTCAAGACCAAACAAGGAACTAGATTCTACAGGGAAGAGCACCAAAAATATTGTATATAAAGATGTGTTGAATTGGTGATGAGTGGCAAGTAATATTTCCAAACATGTACAATGCCTTTAATTCCAACCAAATCGAACTTCTTCTTATTAATATGTCGTTGACCAATCAAGTGTATTATTGAGTTCTTATTACTATTTGCAGCTTGTGCAGAAACCTGACCATTGCTATTTTTTTCATTCAGGACCTAATAAGTATGACTTGAGGTAAGTCTTCTGCTGCTGAGCCAACTTGTCAGTAGAGGAGTATCAGTGACAACGGTTCGAAAGGTAAATTAATCCCTTGGCTTTTTTTTTTTAATTTAGACATAGTAATGTAGTGTGCACTAAAATTTAGACATAGTAATGTAGTGTGCACTAAAAGAAAATTGAGAGCCAACTTTTATGCATATATACTGAAATTTGTTCTTTCCACAAGTAGCCATCAAACTCAGACCAAATATTGGAGAAAGGTATCATCACTATGTCATTGGCAAAGTGTGATGTCAAGTTGTACAAAGGCATAATAAATCTGTATAGTGTTGGCGAGTGAGAACTGATAAGCTAACATTAGTTCATATCATAATCTATCCAGGTTGAGTGATGCATTTTCTTTTCTATCGTGTCCTGTATACGTCCACCTCTTGCAGATTATGCGATCAATTGGATTCTTAGGGCCGACATTTTTCTTACTCAATGAGCCATATCGATTCACCTGCAATGGCGGTCTTGTGCATGGCTTGTAGCGTAATTGTCCATTTGGCTTCTTGTTGATTGCCATTTATTTTCAAGAGCACCAAATGATAATTTTAAGGGTTATTGTGGTATTTGAAGCACAATGTATTTTCATTATAAAAAAGCATAATGTGTTACCTTCTTTGGATCTCAGGGAACTGATGCATTCTCGCAGTCTGGTCTATACTCAAATCATCAAGATATCGGTCCTCGCTATGCTGTAATCATTTTTCTCTATAGCACAACCTTTTGTCAGATGACGCAGTCTTACAGAGTTTTGTTGTTATTGTGTGCGAAAGTTCTGAAGCATACATTTTTAACTGAGTTCATATGATGCTAAACTATTGGAAGAAGCAAACGACAGAATTGTAAGTTTTGATATGTAGCTGGTGCTGCACGTGCAATTCTGCAACACAAGAAGTATCAAACATTCAGGCCACATATAATTTCGTCTGCCCTGCAAAGAAGATGCTGCTGGCGATTTGCAAATAAAGCATGAATTAGTTGAGCGCGCAATGAGTAGCGGCCGGTTTCTGGGATGTATACTGTGTAAGTATAGGTATCATGTACAGGTTAGCAGAAGAATTCAACGTTCATCATACACCCATAGCATTTTTTACTTGCTACACTTTTTTCTTGAATAGCTCAATTCTGTAACAGCTCAATGTACTTTAAATTTTAGTTGAAATTTGGGAAGGAGCTACCACGAATGTGCGTTACGTTTGGCGAGTATTTACCAGTTTAGTCTTTGACTATAGCATGCTTTGATCATAGTATCATGTGTTTCTCAAAGAGGAAGTATAATTCTCATTGATCCTTCTCATGTAGTTATATTAGTCCATAGAAATGGAGTGCGTCAAAGAGGGTTGGAGGGCTCCTCCACACGGCCGGCATCGCGGGGTGGACACGCACGTCGTCGGCGCCGAACTCGCACGGCGCGTCCTCGTCGATCCTCCCGACCGCCACGCTGCGGCTCCTGACCGAGATGGCCACGCCACGCCCGGCCTGCTGCTGCCGCTGGGACATAGCGCGCACGAGCTCGTTCACGTCCTCGTCTCCGCCGCCGTCGGAGCCGCGCCGCGACCGGGAGCTGAACGTCGCGGCCAGCATGGCCCCCGGGCCGAACCCGCCGCGCTCAACTGCGGCATCTATTTCCGATTATAAAATGTACTGCGGTAGCTGTGTTGTCTTGCCACAGCCTGTTTCACCTGAAACTACAACCACCTGTTCAACCCCGGGCCGAACTCTTAATGCTTGATAGAGCTACTCAGAAGTTCTAGACTATGTACTCACAAATCTAATAGATATTTTTGCTAAAAATGCTCTTAAGAGCAAATTTCCTGAATAAGAAAACAATATGATTTACTGGCATTCATATCACGTGATTCCTGAAAAGGGGAGAAGCTTCATCAACAGGGGGCACTAATCGACACTCATCAACAGGGCTCCTCGACTCCTTGACTCCTCGCATCATGGCTGCAAAAGGCTCCTCGACTCCATATACCGGTGCCACCTAGAAACCCCTCGGGTCCTTCGCTTCATAAACCACCGCCCTCCCTTGCCGCCAATATCAACGCGTGTTTTTTACCGTAGCGTTACCACGGGCAAGGAAAAAAATATCGTCATTTAGTTGTTTTCATGTGCATCCCTCAAATGCCGCCGTAGCGTTAGCACGGGCACTCTACTAGTGATGAAAAGAAGCTAGGATGTTCCTCTTCTCCTTTAGCGCCTTCTTTTTCTATGACCATTCTAGTGGTCATAGTTTTCGTAGTTTTGGCTGCAGCTTTTATCGCTGCAATGGTCATTTCTTCGACCACCTTGTCCACCGTCTTTTTGATGATGGGTAGAGCAGCAAGAGGCTTAGGCAATGGAGAGGCTGAGCTACAATCGTAAGAAGTGAATTAGTAGTTGAAAAGACAAAGGTAAAATACAGTATACATACTCGTATTTTTATACCTTTGAGTCATTGCTTTTAGCGCAAATCTGGAAGAAACCTTCCCAAAGAGTGGTTTCTTCGTCTTCCTTTCTACAACCACATCTAGTTATGGGAGAGTAAGGATCTCTTCAACCATGTTTGATCAAGAGTCTTGAGCGTCTTTGACCACATCTGGTCAAAGCTCTATAGCAAGAGTTGCTATCCTTTCCTTTTCTTGTCCCTCTTGATGATTGGAACCAGCGTCGATCATCAAGACGATCTCCTTCCCAATCGTAGTTTATGGTGATGCGACAGCTTCCATCACAAAAAACACAAAACTCTTCCAGTTTACCTTTTCAAGATGCTTGACAAAGACTTTGAAAGGCTAACTGAATTAGTATTGATGTTATAATAGAAGGGTATCTTGATCTTAAGAGATTCTTGCTTCAATTCGGCTGCCCCTATTTCACTTGTTGTGCCTACATCCACAACATGTTACTAAATAGGAGCATTCGAGGCAGCTGGAGGAAGAATTTTAAGAGGGACAACATCATCTGCGCTCACGTTTTTCTTATCGATTATTTTAACCAGTTGACATCTTTTGGCCGGTGGAGTTTTCACTCTTTCAACCTCTCTGATCACCATCAATTAGCTCATTGATGGCTGAGATGTAGGGGGCTATTCTCGTGGCATCTTTGAGGGCTAAGTTCCAAAGACTGTTCTTCTCCTCGGCCTTTCTGACGATGGAGAGGCTATCTTCACTAGTCGTCTCCCAATAGAACCACCTCTTTTTCCACCCCAGCCATGAAGATTAGGTAAACATGGGGATGGAATGCTCCGTCTTCTTGTCATGGAGCTTCAATCCAGAACTCCCAGCAATCCCTGATTGTCAGCTCATCTCGTAGTAAAATAAGAAGAGGTCGAGATCTGCTGGGGTATCCAGATATGCCTCGCATAGGTATACAAAGATGCTGAGCATCGTGATTGAATTGGGAACCAAGTTCACCAACTCGACCCTGAAATACTTGAGAACAACCGTCAAGAAGGGATGAGCAAGAAGATGGAGGCCACACTCACAATACGCTTGGAACACCGGAATCTTTCCGATCTGTCCAGATTGCCAGCATTACCCAGTGGCTTCGATCCATCCGATGAACTGCCGTGGCGGAATCTTCTTTGCAGCCTCCAATGCCTTCATCTTGGCATGATCCATCTCTGATTCAGCCCAGCTTGAGGAAGACCTCGTCACTCTTTCAGGAGATTGGAAGGGATTCGTGCGAGATTGGAGATTGATTTGAGCAAAGAGCTCGAACAAGTTAGAGCAAATGGGGAAAGTGAAAACCGAAAGTCACCCCCCGTAAATTTTTATAACTAATGCATCGGTTTCTTCTCTCGGGAACTAAATGTTTGCTTTGGGAACCGAACGTTTGCTTTGGAAACTAAATCAACAGACAGCTCGAGGGAAATCGATTGCATTTTCTCTGTCCGATGTCTTTCTGTCTTCACAACTCAAGCAAAATCACCAAGTCGACCAGGCCAATTCCTAGTCGATAAGGGTCAAGAATGTCTTTGCTTTTGACCACTCTTTATCTACGACCATGCTTAGTCGAATAAGTTATTTTCACTTGAAGTTAGGGGGTTAGATGATGAGGATAGAATAATCCTCAAATTATTATGTCATTATATTCCTTAAATATACCCCTTATCGATAAGTGGTAAATATGTATGATGGTCGCAAGTACTTCTACGACCATATAATCATGAGTTCTTCTATGACCTCATAATCATAAGTCTTACTGCGGCTACCTATATGGTTGTAAGTCCTTCTACAACCACATAGCTGTAAGTCTTACTGTGACTATCCCATGGTCGTTAGTCTTTCTACGATCATGTAGTCGTAAGTTTTACTGCAACCACTCTATGATCATGGACATTCCTACGATAAGTTTATCTCTAACTAACTTATCTATGACAATGAACTACATTGTCAGTTCGTTTGACAAGGTGGTTAGAACGTGCGTTAGTCCACTAACTGCACATGATCTCTCTCTAACAATAGCCGCTACATGGTGAACAGCCTCTTATGCCTCTATCACAGTAACTTCTATTAGGCGGTTATCATCCGAGCGTCAAGACGTCTTCGACGTGGAACAACCGCCATCACCTCACTGGCTATATAATTGTTAATGTTGAAGGGAGAGAGGAGGATGATAGGTGAATCATTCATGAAATTAGCACTAGTCATTCATGTAATTCTCTATTGTAATCCACTTTCTAGCAACTAGCAATCACACTGGGCGTAGGGTTGTTATTCTTTGAGGAGAAGGCCCGAACCAAGATAAAAAATTTCCCATGTCTCTACTCTGCATGTGCACACATTGAGTCTTCTGAGAGTTTCCCCAAATCCAAACAAATCATATGTAAGATCGATATTAAAACATCGACAACACGCCTCCTGTCTTGTGTACAGGGCACTCTTCCAACACAGTAGGGCTTCTTCCCCAACTTCGGATAGCAGTGATGCGGTGAGACAGCAACGCTTCTTCTCCAAATCTTATTAGATTTGGCTATCGCCATTGCCACCACCGCCGGATCTAGCCATGCCCATCCTCACAGCCTCTGGATCTGGCATCCCTTTGCCTTCCTCTACCTTACCGATGTTGGCGTCCATGAGTAGCATGACGTCGGCACCAAATCTAGTGCCCCTAACCCTGTCCCCAACTCCATCTCTCTCCCGACCGGCGAGGCAGACAAAGTGGAGGCGTGATGACTGGCAACAGGCAGCGGTGGCACTACAGGCCAGATCTGAGCCAAGATGCTCCATGCTGGGGAAAAAAAGCACAGTTGCAGTACTGCTCGTGAACTAAAGGTATGCTGCTTGTATTATTTGAAAGTGAATTATCAAATATTATCTAAACATGTAAATCTGGAGCTATTTCTAAGCCACTTTTCCCATTTCGGTATCCTCTTTAGTTGGATATTGTTTTTTTAGCTTTGTGATGATGTGATTTGCTCGGAGCATGTATTTCTTGAACTTGGTATGCTCCTTGCTTGTGAAGTTGATTAGTGCATCTTGGGAAAGAAACACTTGCAACTAAATGCGCTCAGAACCATGCGCTTTTTCTAGCCCTACTTGCAGTAGCTTGCACATGCCATAGCAATTTCGGGGAGTCCATTTTCTTGTAAGTAGTGTTGTTTACATGTACATCTACATGTTAGTTTTGTTCACATGTACATCTACCTGTTTTTATTAGTCATCTATTTCATTGTGCGGATTTAAACAAGGAAACTTCAGTAGAATGAAAAGAATGATGATAGTAGCTTTCTGCTTCTTGGAACTCAACTTGTCATTAGGATTCCGTAATCTAGGGTGTGGTGAGATACTGAGATTTGTAACCTTTCCCGTAATAAGTGCCGGTGACAATGCCCTATGAAAACTTGTAACTGAACTTGGTTTTGGATGTGTATATTTATGGTAAGGTAAACTAGAGGTCATTGTGACCTTGAATTAACAAGGATGAGTTGCTTTCATTTCCAGATGGTGCAGTCCAAATTGTTCTGCATACGTGTTATCAAAGTTAAACCGTCATCACAAAAATGGCCACGATTTGTTCGTTTTTATTTGTGGATGAAGGAATTATTTGTTATAGAGATGACTTACTAGGAACTGCTAAAAGGAATGAAATATAAGTTCCCCTCCCCCTGCCCCCAACACACACAATTCTCACAGAATCATTAATGTTGTCTTTTGTTCTATTTTTCTAAGACATTTAGTTCATTAAGTTTTACCATTTAAACATGTATTCATCAGTTGCCAGTACGATTCACTCGTTGCAGCATGGCTTGCCACTAAATAGTTTCCTACAAGGACCTCCATGGCTGGACAATGGATGATATTGTGAACGCAATTGGCCTAAAAAACAATTGTCCTATCTAATTCTCTCTCACGATTCAGGCTCTTGTTCTGGGCAGCTCGGCTCACAAGCCCTCGTGAGCCAGCTCGAGCTAGAAAACGAGCCAAGCCAAACTACCTTTTTGGTTCAATTTCTTAACAAGCTGAGCTAAACCGAGCCGCAACTTCGGATGAGCTTGGACGATTCTGGCTTGAGCTGGCTCGGCTTGGCTCATTTCCAACCCTATGTACAGGGCATAACCAGCGCTGCATTCTCCCTAAGTCACTTCACCACCTCCAATTCTCATAGGTGCCTCTATCCTCCATCGTCGTCATCACCCCAACCTTATCGTCGGCCTCCTCCTCTCCTATTTATCACGCCACCTACTCAACGTTGTCACGTGCGAAAGCACACCGCCGCCCGCCAACTTTCGAAGTCTACTCCACCTCTCTAGCTCACTGGCACCACCGCCTCTCCTGCCAGTCAACTCTGTCCTCTTCTCCGATCAGTTATTATTAGTGTTCATCAAAACGTTAGGCGCAAATAAGGCAATAGACCAGTGCCTAGCTCTTAGGCTGCCTAGGCGATCAGCCATTAAACTAAGGAGGGGGAAGGGGAGCAGAGGCACCTGGAAGCTGGATGTCCATGTTGGCGGCAGGAAGGAGGAGGTCATGAGTGGCGGCGGCCGCCCTAGAGGCGGGAAGAAGACCCTCTAGCGGAGAAGGAACGCTGCAGGCTGCCGTGAAAAGAAAAAGCGAAGGAAGTGCGAGGAAACCCACCGCAGCCCACAAGGCCCACACAGGTCCATGAGGGTAGACCTAAGGCAGCGCTGCCGACACCTCCTTAGGGCTACAGCCAACGCCGCCGCCTCTTTTCGACATCTTTCTCTCACCCTGGCGCCGCTCTCTTGATCTCTCTCTTCTCCCTCTCTCCCAGCGCCGCCCGCGCCAGCCTAAGCGGTGCCTGGCTCTGCCTATTCTTCCTCCCCGCCTAGCCTACCGATCAGGGCTACCTCATCAACCTTGTCCGCCCCAGCCTCCTCAACCTCGCCCGCCCCAGCCGCCTTCTCATCCCACCGGCCACCACCTCGCCTCTGCCTGCACATCCCATCGCCGCCGCATCCAGCCATGGTGGAGCCAAACCCCAAAGCAAAGTCCACGAGGAAAGCTAAGAAGCCAGCCGTCGGCGGGGAGGAGGACATGGACGCGCTGAAGTCCGACGTCGCCTCGTTCGCCTCTTCCCTCGGCTTCCTCCCCGGCCCCGGCAGCTCCTCCGGCTTTGACGATTCCGACTTCCGCAAGTCCGGCCCCATAAAACCCCCTAAACCGTCAAAGCCCCCCAAACCCCCGAAGTCCCCCAAAACACCGCAATACCTCCAAACCCTAAATCTACCAAGAAGCCACATCCTCTCGATCTCCATTATCCCCATACCGGTGCAAATGCTGGTGCCGCCACCAATTACCCTCTGATAAAGGCAGTGGCTTGATGGTGGAGGTGGGGGAGGGCGAGAGGGCTTCAAACCCTACCACGTCTGCATCCAATGATGGTGGGGTGCTGCTGGGTGACAAAGAATGGGGAGCGAGAGGCTATGGCAGCAGTGAGATGAGATGAGGTCACAACAACATGCTGACGGGCAGCAACGATGCTTCCAGTTGGTGCCCATGAAACTCCGTCAAGTGCACCAGTGAGGAAGAAAGATGCGAGGTAGGAGAAGATATGGGTAATTTGGTCCAATGAGGCCAAAATACGTGTACAATGGCATTTTTGTTAATATGGTGACCCTCCAATGGCATTTTTTTCCCAGTCATCACTTCACAATGGCATATCTCAAAATCGACCACTTCGAAGTGGCATATATGTACATTACAATACCCCCCCAAAAAAATTGTAGGGCTAGTTGAATTAAAAAATGCATTTTTTTGATAAATATGTTACTCAAACTTGCTTTGCGTACTAATAAACAACCTGTAACCTTTTAGTAAATGCACCTTTTTCTTGGTGTACGCATTTCTTGTTGAAAAGTTTCAAAAAGGATGTTTTAAATTTTTGCTGACATGCTTTTTTTTTCCATTCATTACCCTTGTGGATCAGTCGTGGTCTTCTAGACTCTAGCAAGAGTCTAGGCAAATTTGTTGCTTCATCTAAATGTGTAAAATATCGTAGTCGCACCTAAAATCCAAGTACTTACTGTTGAGTTAGCAACCCGGATGAAATAGGATCTTGTCGTTTTTTTCCACATTTCCTTTTTTTTCTTTTTTTATCCTACCATTCCATTACAGAATTTATTTCTTTTTGAAGTTAAAGAAAGAGCCAAAATAGCTTGAAATAAATAATAATTGTTCCGAAGCAACCTTCCACTTAAAATTGGCCATTGATGCATGGTATAAATGTAACCTTAATGAATTAACTGACTTCTATTACTTATTAAAATAAAAATCTAAAATCTGACCTGTTAGTGGTCTAAGCCAAGGTTCCAAAAACCGGAACCGGAAGAAATCCCGGTCGGCGGCCGGTAACGGTAACCGGGCGGTTACCGGAAAAACCGGTCACAATTTGAAAATCAAAATTTGAATTTTGAGATATTTTGAAACCGGTAACTGAAAACCAAAAAAAAACCGGCCAAAATTCGAAAACTCAAAAATTCATACCGGCCGGTTTTTTGGTTACCGGTCTCCACCGGTAAAACCGGTAACCGGCGGTTATCGGCCGGTAACCGCCGGGATTTTGAACCACGGTCTAAGGTCAAAAGTCCAGTTTAAACCCATTAATAACAAAACGAATTATAAGTCATGGCTGATGCGGATACAGACATGATTAGAACTTTTCAATAAAATAAATTATTTCACTGGAAAGAAGTATTGAGCCGCATTAAATATTTTCAGGTGAATTTGTTTCTTAATGACTTTCTTTCTATTCGTGGGAACGATATACTACATTATGCCAAATTCTTGTTTATTATTAGGTTTAAATATTATGATGATTCCGGGGCCAAAGCAATGGAGAAGCACAAGGAGGTTAATCATATTTACTACCAAGAACAAAAAGCTCAAAGCCCATGGAAATGGAAAGGAGAAAGCCAAGCAGCCCATGCAGTTGGTCAAGGAGGAAAGAAGCCCATGCAGTGGGAGAGCAAAAGAGAGGAGCCCAAGTACTTAAACCACAAGTTTTGGATAAAATTTTCAAGCCAAATTCAGACTTCCCACGTGCTCAACCCAATTCAAACTCGGATTCAACTCAGGATTCAACTCGGATTCGGTTCGGGACAGCCTGAGAGGCAGTTACTAAAAAGGCCATAACATTCACAAACAGAGTACGATTTGGGTGTTCTTGTACTTGTTGGAAAGATAATTTCAAGGGCTACGCAATGGATCTGGTCCCACCTTCAAATTCGTCACGGATAAAAAGTTATGACTGAAACAATATGACGGGTGAAAACTGTAGTTTCCTTTTTGTGAGAGTTCGTATCTAAAACCATATAGGGTTGAGTGTTAATTGGTTTGGGGACCATATGGATGTCCCAAGGGGCTATATAAGCCTTGTAATGGCAGCCTTTAGGGCACAGACCATGTTTGAGAAAAATCAATCTACTAAAGTTTGTTCGAGTTTAGCATGGCTGCCGATGTTCCATAGGGAATTAGGAGCGTTCTCTTCAATCAAGATCGTTCAGCCTTTCCGCTGGGAATTGGGTGAACGATAGATCTTCGCTTCGTGGTCGGCGAAATCAACACGAGTGTGTTTTGGCGGATTAAAGAGTGTTCATTCCTTGCGCTGGCATTGGAGGATCATTACGATTCATCAAGACTCCCGTGAGTATCCATCCTACGTTGAGAAGATCGGGCGACCCCGTATCATCTTGGTATCAGAGCGCGGTTTACTCGGTAGGATCTTACCCCTTTAAATTTTAGTTTATTACTTGCTGTCCTATACTCCATAAACCAAAAACACAAAAAAAAATCCAAACCCTAGTTTCGCATCTGCTATTTTTGTGAGTTTTATTAAGTCTTGATCCATTAGAAATTTTGTTTACGTACTGATCTTTGTGTTCCTTCGCGTAACTTGATCTTGTGTTCCCCATAAAACAAAAAAAGTAGATTCAATTTACTCTTGAAGTTAGGTCCGTATCCATAACTCCTCCCAGATCAATCCGAGTACAACTCTAGAATCCAAGTCGGTTTGGCTAGCTGTCCACCTCCGAATCCGTTTGGAAGTTGCCATCTAATATCAACTCTAGGGAGGTGTTAGTGTTCGCGTTGGCTTCCTTGAATACCATACGGCTGAACACCACACATATGAGCTTCACTTATATCCTTTGAATACTTGAGACTAGTCATTGATATTGCATTGAGGGCTGCTCCTGAATACTTATAGCTGAATATTGGGCTTGTGCGTCACCACTCCGGCCGATCAAAAAAAAAATCAAAGTTTAGAGAGTGAGATATCCCGAACTTCCACAAAAGTCTGTGACCCATATACCTTAATAGACTCAGAACAGTGAGTTGAACATATTTGGGTGATTGGCAAGGTATCAAAAAAAAGAAAAAGAAAAAAAAGAGGCGAGCAATAAAAAAAGAGAGCGAAAGAAAAAAAGGTGAGGAGGCTGATTTGGGTGAGTGGTTCTAGCTCCTAATTGGGTGAGTGATTTGAGCAATCTTGTGCCCTCTATTCTTGTTATTGCAATTGGCTAGCGTCTCTCCTAGTACTTGATGCAAACGAGCTATTGTTCCTATTTGTTCCCATCTAGCTCATTCCTTTGTTGCATTGAGTCACATTGATCTTTGCGTGTGCGTTCATACACTTCACTTATATCTTTTGGATCAGCACATAGGCAATATTTTCTAGCTTGGATTATTACTTAATTTTGCAACATCGTGAAATTTAGATTGTGTAGGATAAGAACTTCCTAACCAAGCTCCACAAAATATCCTTTGCTGTGCAATTGTGAGTCACTTTTAAATCCGCTTGATCATCACTTGTTATTGTAACCACCACCAAGTGTAAGTTTCTTTTGGCCTCAATTCACTTTGGAAAGGTAAGAACTTTACTTGGGAGAGGAAAAGTGAGATTGAGTGACCCCACATATTACCCATATATTTGTGGTTTTTGTGTCTTCTTTTGCTACTAACCATGACAGGAGGAGAAGAAAACTATGATACCGTTTCCAACGTCATTGCTTGAGAAGTACATTACACAAGAAACTGTAATGGAAGGACAACTCAAGGCGGATATGCAGGATCTCCGTATTGAGCTCAATCAACAAATGAAGTTGTTACAAACAAACATCGTGAATGACATTGTGCGGGCACTTCGACCACAACAAGAAGAAGATACCTTTGTTCCTTTCTATGGCAGTAATGACCCAGAGGAGTATCTTGAATGGGAATGGCGAATGGAGAAAGTGTTTAGATTCAGAAACTTTCCAAAGACCAAGAGGTGATGCGTGCCACGAGGGAGTTTGAAGACTATGCTTATAGTTGGTGGCAACAACTGATTGGAAAACAATTCATTAAATCTTGGTCAGATTTGAAGGCGTTCATGAGAAGCGAGTTTGTGCCATCATGTTATGCATAGGAATTGCTTCACCATCTGGAGAATATCACCCAAGGGAGTAATAATGTTCAAGATTACTATTATGAGTTGAAGCATGCAATGCGTCGTGCCGGTGTCACAAGTGCATTAAGGGAGAAGGCATATTTCAAAGCAGGCTTGAATTTTGAGATCGCCACTGCACTTCAAGGTAAATATTTTAGTAGCATGCATGACCTTGTGAATTGCGCTATTGAGCAGGAGAAGAGACTTATGGAGAGACATACATCACGGTTCAATCCATGTCCATACTTCAGCTCTTATGGTTCTACTATTGTGACACATGAGAAGATGACCGAGCATGGGACTTTCCCTTCGATCAAGAAGACATGTACTGCTGCCCCATTGCTACAAACAACACTTGAGATGCATCAAAACCCATGTGAGAATGAGAGCCACAGAGCCAAATTGAGTGAGAGTGTTGAAAAGAGTGAGCTGTGTGATTCCACCATATGTGAGTTTGAGAGTATCCAAATTGAGAGTGTTAGAGATACACCAAAAGAAAAAGAGAGAAGTAGAAGATAGACAAAGTGAGGATGATTTTGAAACTAACACATTAATATCTACTTCTAGTGTTGTTTCTCACATTGTGTAGGTTGAAATTGAAGATGAGGAATTAAATATTCAACAACCGGCATCATTGGAAGTTAAAGATGAGGAGATAACCACAGTTGAAGATGAAGTACTTGCTGTCCCGTTGTTACATCATGATGATTTAATACCACAACACTTACATCAACTAAGGAGAACAACAAAGGTAACAATATTGGTGCTGAAATTAATTGTGAAACGGTGAGTACTTGTGAGAACTCATATGTACGAATGAAAATTCTATGTTCTGAAATTTCTTTGCTCAATTTACATAATGTGGAATTGATTACTCATAAGGAAGTTCTTACTCGAATATCTCCTAGTGATTCTTTATATTATATCATGTTCGATGATCCTAAAGAGCTATCTAGTGTCATTCAGAATGTTGCTGAAATTTCATGTTTAAAATCACTAGTTAGTTCCTATGCCTACACATGTAAGTTCAATTTGATCGGAGATTATGGTGTAGATGACAACTTTTATGTTTATCGAATATGCATTACATGTGAAAAGCTTGCTGATTTGAAATTGCATATTTTGGATAAACAAACTTTTGTGCCATATCATGATCACAAGGAGATGAGGTTTAACAATAGTGCTTGCTGTTTACAAAGAGTTCTTGTGCCTACTTGTTCCTCTTTTAATGAACAATCATGTACAAATAATCAGAGTAGCGCAGTTGAAGCATGGAAGGCACTTAAAATTTTCTCTTCCATATTTGAACCGTTTGATCTGGTTTTGCCCATTAATGACTTGTCCATGTACTTCTCAAAGTCGAGGACGAAGAATGGTGTGAATGAAAATATTGCAATGTATGCATTTGATAGCTGTTGTAGTATCAATTGGTTTGTGCAAAACAGTAAGAATGATAACGACACAATAATTGATTCATACATATACAACGCATATGTGTTGTTCTTTTTGCTTACTACACCTGCAGGTAATAATAATGTGAAAGACGGAAGGGGTGTAACTGACCAATACATATACCATGCATACACATTGTATTCTTTGTTTAGTACAATTTCAGGCTATCAAAAGCCGAGGACGGCTTTTCTTGAAGAAGGGGAGGATGACACAGATACAGACATGATTAGAACTTTTCAATCAAATACATTATTTCACTGGAAAGAAGTATTGAGCCGCATTAAATATTGTCAGTGAATTTGTTTCTTAATGACTTTCTTTCTATTCGTGGAACGATATACTACCTTATGCCAAATTCTTGTTTATTATTAGGTTTGAATATTATGATGATTCCGGGGCCAAAGCAATGGAGAAGCACAAGGAGGTTAATCATATTTACTACCAAGAACAAAAAGCTCAAAGCCCATGGAAATGGAAAGGAGAAAGCCAAGCAACCCATGCAGTTGATCAAGGAGGAAAGAAGCCCATGCAGTGGGAGAGCAAAAGAGAGGAGCCCAAGGACTTAAACCACAAGTTTTGGATAAGATTTTCAAGCCAAATTCAGACTTCCCACGTGCTCAACCCAATTCAAACTCGGATTCAACTCGGATTCGGTTCGGGACAGCCTGACAGGCAGTTACTAAAAATGCCATAACTTTCACAAACGGAGTCCGATTCGGGTGTTCTTGTACTCGTTGGAAAGATAATTTGAAGGTCTACGCAATGAATCTGATACCACCTTCAAATTCGTCACGGATAAAAAGTTATAAGCAAAACAATATGATGGGTGAAAACTATAGTTTCCTTTTTGTGAGAGTTAGTATCTAAAACCATATAGGGTTGAGTTGTAATTGGTTTGGGGACCATATGGACGTCCCAAGGGGCTATATAAGCCTTGTAATGGCAGACTTTAGGGCACAGACCACGTTTGAGAAAAATCAATCTACTAAAGTTTGTTCGAGTTTAGCATGGCTGCCGATGTTCCATAGGGAATTAGGAGCGTTCTCTTCAATCAAGATCGTTCAACCTTTCCGCTGGGAATTGGGTGAACGATAGATCTTCGCTTGGTGGTCGGCGAAATCAACACGAGTGTGTTTTGGCGGACTAAAGAGTGTTCGTCCCTTGCGCTGGCATTGGAGGATCGTTACGATTCATCAAGACTCCCGTGAGTATCCATCCTACGTCGAGAAGATCGGGCGACCCCGTATCAATGGCAGTAACCAAATGCAATTAAACAGCACAAGATGTAAACAAAAAGAAGGATCACTAATGTGAGAAGCTGAACCAAACCTGCTGGTTTCATTCTAGTAAACTATGCCAGCCCATTCAAGAAAAGAACCTAGTTGGTTACTCATCATTTTTCCTTCTGGTAGCAGTCCCCATGCGGTGCGTGACCTGAAACAGAAAAGGTCTTTGCTGACTATCTACACTATGAAATCAAATATTATTTATATGAGGTGCATTTTTTTGTAAAGGATACTAAAAGCTGTGCACAGAACTAAGTACAATATGATGAAACTAAATAATTTGTTTGCTTCTTGCTTCCTGCAATTAATAGGGGTATTTTGGGAAAATATGCCTCTGGATTAGGAATGTGCAAGTATTTGTGAACAAAATTTTCAGTCAAAAGTGCCTAGTATTTGAGAAGAGAGGGAGTATATGAAACTGTAGAATTTATGGAAACAATGACGAAATTCGAAGATTATGACAACCAAATAATTTAGAAATTTATGATAAAGTTCGAGAAGTTTGACAACCAAATAATTTTTGTGTTACCTTTTGCCTGTGCCCCAATACTTGGGGTTTTCTAAAATTGCCCTAGTAGATGTGGGTTAGTGCTAAAAAAAAGTTTAGGACTTTGTGTTGCCTGTGGCCCAATACTTAGGGTTTTCTAAAAATTGCTCCAATCCAAGTCATCTTAAAATCCTACTGCAATCCAATTTCAAACAAAATCTCAAAGAATGGTAGCTTGGTATACAAAATTTATGGTCACCATTTGACCCTACTCTGGCCAGATCCCTGATAATTTGTAATTGGAAACTTTCTTTCATTTTTTTAATAATCTCTTTTTTCACATTTGTTACAAATGCAAAGAGTGTTGATCTGCTGCCCTTTTGCTGTGTTCTCAGCAATGCAGACCGTGTCAGTTGGTGGGAGCTAACATTAGTGGCCTCGCATGTGCACCCGTCGATATCTACTATGGCCGGGACGTTGCTATCCGCAACAATATTGTATATAGCGGTGATCCATTAAAAGACCTATCACTTCCTGCCTTCCTTGACAAATTCATGGAGAAGAAACCGAAAGGAAACGCATTGCTGAAGGAAAATGGCATGGTGGATCTCAAATTGCACCAGCTAAAAGGTATCCTTTGTTTCATGTTATCGACTTCTTTTGTTGGCTTTGAACTGTTCATATTGTGCTGTTTCTTCTCTTTTAAAATTTTCTCTGGATTTGTTGATATTTTCCTCCAATTCATGCTCGATCTTGTAAGAAAAACTTAACGGGTGTTGTACTAGTCTGGATTTGTCAAGACTCTCAAGGGCCTCAATTTCTTGGATTATCTTTGTGTGTGTCTGCAGCTTGACTGAATCATCATCTCATTGGAGAAAAGCTACTAGAATCGCGAGAAAATGAAGTGCCTCTCAAGATGTGGTCCTACCCACTAGAAGGAGATCCTAGTGTCAACTCGATAAAACGATTCGACAATGATGGTCGATATATTACTCTGCTCTCGGATACTTTACTCCGTACTATTTGCTTAGTTTATTCTTATAAACTAAGTAAATAGTTAGGGGTTAGGATAGAGTTATTCATATAACTTTATTTCTTAGTTTTAATTTCATTTCTCTTTTCATTTCATTTTTTATCTTACGTGTACTAATTGCTCAATAAGATAAATTGTAGGAAAAAGAAAGTTCATTCATCTCCAAAAGATAAGTCTGTACAAAATTGTTTTTTAGAAATTACTTTATTTTAGAGGAGAGGAAGAGCCAAGTTGCGTTTCTTTGGACACCTTTCGTCCAATTGGCTCTACTTCTTCGATTAGGCGAGATGCCTCCTGCAAAGAACAGGCGAAGTCATGCTCAATGAGATACAGATTCAGGTTCCGGTCGCATGCCTTGAGTTTTGCCATGAATAGCTTACAGCGCCCCAGACTGCATTCCATATCGACTCCATCTGATCAGCCTTCAGAGAAGCTAGATGCTTTTCTAAAGTCTTGGTTTGTAGTAAGATCGTATTCATATGAGCGGATGTGGTCTCCTCAAAGGGAATAATTTTTTTAGCACCAAATTCATTGAGTAGATTGTTCAGAAGAAGGTCGTAGTCTTGAAGGAGAGCTTTGCTTCTTCCTCACTACTAGTCATTGCTTCAGAAAGGCGTTTATTTTTTGCCATGGACTCTACGAAAAGAGTTAAAATTGGTCAAGGCAATACTCGTTATAACCATAAGCTTTTCTACGACCATATGGTCTAGATCCTTATATGACCATGTTGTCGTAAGTCCTTCTATGACCAGGTAATCAAAAGTCTAATAGCGACTACCCCTTGGTCGAGTCTTTCTATGACCATACAGTCCTAAATCGTACAACACTAGTTGTGTCAAATAGTCGAAGGTGAAATTGTTCTTACCTGATAGCTGAGTTTCAAGCAATTTTATCCTTTCACCTTTCTTTTTGCTAATACAAGTAATCTCTCTAATCACTTTAGTCTTCTTTTCGACATCATTGACCAGCTCACCCGATTCAATCTTTATTTATGTTAAAAAGAGAAATATAAAAGGAAGGCTAGAAAGATACATAGATAAACAGATTCAAACTTCAGGGCTTACCATTTATTTTCTCCTCCAAACTTCTGGCAATAGAGTTGGCTTTTATGAGGCTTATTGATAGATTGGCATTTTCTTCTTTTAGCCTCCTTGCACCAGCTTTCTCATTTTCAAGTGTACGAGCCAAGACCTATAAAGGTTAAAGGTAAACCTGAATTTCTAGTTGTGTGGTCAAGACAGAATTTGACTACCTAGCTTAAGAGGCTTATGATGCCGCTGCCCTCTTGAAGAGTTTAACATTTCCTTATCGTAGGAGCATCAGCTGTCTATGGTACTCAGCCACATTCACCATGTCTTCTAAGGCTCTCTGGATAAGGAAAAACATATAAATATTCGAGTTATCAATACTCACGTTCATACTCCTACGAGCAAAATTTTCGAGCACTCACCCAGAATCTTTCAGTTGGTCGAGATCTTCAACCCTAGTATACGACACCTTCTCAAGACGTTCATCGTCAAAAATGTACTCCTTGTTGGGAAGATCATTGGGGTGTGGGACTAGGTTTTGAGCGTGACCAGAAGAAGATCATACCCCAAAGGGAGGATTAAAAAATGATGAAAAGAAGCTAGGATGTTCCTCTTCTCCTTTAGCGCCTTCTTTTTCTATGACCATTCTAGTGGTCATAGTTTTCGTAGTTTTGGCTGCAGCTTTTAGCGCTGCAATGGTCATTTCTTCGACCATCTTTTCCACCGTCTTTTTGATGATGGGTAGAGCAGCAAGAGGCTTAGGCAATGGAGAGGCTGAGCTACAATCGTAAGAAGTGAATTAGTAGTTGAAAAGACAAAGGTAAAATACAGTATACATACTCGTTCTTTTATACCTTTAAGTCATTGCTTTTAGCGCGAATCTGGAAGAAACCTTCCCAAAGAGTGGTTTCTTCGTCTTCTTTTCTACAACCACATCTAGTTATGGGAGAGTAAGGATCTCTTCGACCATGTTTGATCAAGAGTCTTGAGCGTCTTTGACCACATCTGGTCAAAGCTCTATAGCAAGAGTTGCTATCCTTTCCTTTTCTTGTCCCTCTTGATGATTGGAACCAGCATCGATCATCAAGATGATCTCCTTCCCAATCGTAGTTTATGGCGATGCGACAGCTTCTGATGAGGCGATGGGGTCCCAATTTTCCTATAGGATGATAACTATCGATTTTGGTGGAGGTGACTCTCACGATCCGACTACAACTGTACGACGTCGCTTGCGCCTTAGCAATCGCTGAACCACACTCCAAGTTGTTATCAACCGCGCCAAGAACGCGGTTGACCTGACCACGAAGGTCTATTCCTGCATGCAACCGAAGAACACGCAAGAACAAGGATAGTGAGCAACCTGAAACTTGCTAGATATAAAAGTCGCACAAGGATAGTTGAGGTTCTGTAACACGAATCTGTTGGTCTAGCCGACACAAGAGACAACGTGGAGTTTGCACATGGGGCTAAACTGATCTAAACAAAACCTAACCCTAAAAGCTATGAATAAAAGGTTTATATAACCCCTTGGGACGTCCAAGTGCACACCCTAGGGTTACAAGGCCCATGGGCCCAAGTGGTGGTGGCGCAGCACCATTTTTGACTCGGTTTCAGAAACCAACATGGATTATTTTGATGATTCTGGTCGGTTCGGATGGAATTTGAAGATGAGGTTGGATCCGTTGAAAAGTAGACTTTATAAGCTTTCCATGAAGTACAAGAACGTCCCAAACGGAGTCCGTATGAGGAAGTTATACCCGTTTAAACTTGCACCATTGCAGCAGTCCGAATCTTATTCCAGTACGTACCCAATACGGACTCTTTTGATGGTTGCGACGCGTACAGAAATAATTTAGAGGTGATACTAGATTCATTGGAAAGAGGACAAGCAAATCTTTCCATCAAGTACTCATGGACTTCAAACGGACGTCGTATGTAAAAGTTATGCGCATTTGAAGTTGGGCCTGTCAGGCTGAGTCCGAATTGATCTGGAGGCCGAATTGGATTCCAAAACGTGTCCAACTTGAACTCTTGCTTGAATTGATGTAAAAATAACGTGGTGCTGTAAAAATATATATTTTCATCATTAGGTAGCTTCATATTCTCATTTAAAATATGTTTAAGCTGAAGAAACAAATTCACCTTTAGTTCAATCTTGATATTGGACGCTATTGTCGTGTGTGTTTGTGGCGTGGTCACATCATCCTCCCATTCTTGACAGAAAACCGTCCTCGGTTTTAACATATGTGTAGCCTCACGTATTGTATGATCTTGATCATAAATCTCGGTACATGATAACAAACGCAACAAACTCTCATTATGTAATATTATAAGATCTTTGTCAAACAAAGTGAAAGATCTTTTAATAAGCTGAAAGTATGGTAACAAAGAAGCCAAGGTGTATGCATGGTATATGTATATGTCATCCGTTTTAACAGTTCTTTGTTGTTGCACAATTAATGTTATCAAACAACAGTGATCATAAAAGCTCGTTATATTATTAACACAAAAGTAATCATATATGTTAATGAGCAAATCAAAATTTCTCACATAGCAATTATTGCAACTTGTTTTGCAAATGTAAGTGAAGCATTTATGCAATTCAAATCTTTGAAGTTGTATACTTGTAGTGGTGGCACATATGGGCAAAGCTACAACTTTTGGAATCAAGCAAAGTTCTTTCATATAATCAGATTTCAATTGAGCAATAGCAAATTCATCTAGTAAGGGTGAAAAGATTTGTAAGTTCTTCCATACATCAATTTCATTATTTAGATTGTCAATGTTAGATGGTTCAACAAGAGAAGAACACATAGGCATTGAATGATCACTAAATTTTATTTTTCTTTCATAATGAACAAGATTGAGCATACAAGAGTTGTTGTTCAAAACAACAAGCTTCAATTCATCCATGTGATCACAAGTTATGCATATTCGATATACAAGAAATTGATTTTTTACACCATAATCTCCAATCAAATTAAACTTATACCTGTGGGTGTAGGCACTAAACAAGAATTTCAACATGCAAGTTCAAAACTTTCTCCATAGCACAATCCAAACTAACGGCTTCATTAAGCATGATATAGCACAATGCATCAGCAGGGATATTCTATTAAATACTTCCTTATGTGTAATTAATTTGACATGTGCAAAATTATGAGAATTTGGATCAGCACATGATTCGTTCAAGTCAACACAAGGAATATCAAAAGATTGCACTACAGCAGGTATATACTCACAAGGTTGCTCTATGTTTTGTTGTAACACCAAATCAGTACCTTTGTCATTATCGTCCTCATCGACAATCGTGAGGTACCTCAAACATCTCCTCTAATGGCATAAGATGCACCAGATCATCCTTCACCTCTTCAAGTATCTCGGTGGTATCTGTAGATAGAGTAGAAACCAAAACAATATCAACATTTTCAATTACCTGAGGTTCCACCTCGCTTGTGATCGTGGGTGCTGGAGGTACAAAACGATGTCGCAATTTCTTTTTCATCTCCTCCCATGTGTATATATAGTGGAACTCGAGATTCGACCACCAATGTTGAACATCACCAATCAGCGCCGTCCTTGCCATGCTCATCTTCTCATAAGGATCAAGATCTTGTTTTTCAAAGTAGCTATCCATCATAGTAACCCACAAGAAGTAATCTGACGACGTACTCTCAACGGTGAGTGGCAAGATATATACCGGTAATTGTTTCCCTTCAAGTTTAAATCTGCCCGCGATGACATCATAATCTACCAATTTTCTCAAGCCTGTCATTGTTAGTAGAAAACAAGGAAATAATTCACAAGTAAATGTTCCTATCAACTACTAGGATACGGAGGCTCAAATCAAGTCACGCATCTCTCAAGCTCTTACCAAATTCTTACAAGTTCTTACCAAAGCAAACAGGTGGTGCAACCGGTGGCTGGTTCGTGATAAATCTAAATCAAGTGATGAGTAAAGCGATTGCAAGGTACAGCGAGACCTGTTCGGTTAGTAGAAAAGTGGAGCTTGGATAGGCTATGTATTTTGTAGCAAAGGAAAACAATCAATTAATTTTAGAAATTGCACATAATTGAATTAAAGTTCGTATCTAGCACTTAGTCTATGTTGCTGATCAACCAAGGATGAAAGAAGGCTGAAATATGTGTATGTTAATGTATAGGAGTGGTAAATGCAAGATAATTCAATTGAATGCAATCTGGAATTGAAGAGCACAAGGATTGACCCAAAACTTGAAATCTGGAGATTTCTGTCCACTGGACAGTACGTCGGTATTTCGGCCGTAACTTTTTGTCAGTTGCCTTTTTTCAATGATTCTTTTTTTCTCCGTTTCCTGACGGCTTTTTCTACAACTTGTGTTTTGGGGCCAAGTTCTGGAAACCGACTAAAAAATTCGCACAAATTCACAAGTGCCGACTGTTGCAGATTCAACCTAGAATTTTAGGTCAACTTCCACCGCAGATATCTCTTAACTTCCTTGCTGGAATAATGTGAAATTTTACAGATCGATGGACAATGAAGTTTTGAATCTAATGGCGGTGATCTCACCCAAAAATAATCTCAGAATCAAAAGTTATGGTTTTTTTGGTGACGGCTGCAGAGAAAGCAAAAATCAGCCGAATTGGAATTAGGGTTTGGGGTGGGGATTTTTTTTGTTTGGATTTTTATGGAATCAAGGATACGACCAGCAACTAGACAAAGCTAAAATGGACACAAATTTAATTTAGTAAACCAAAACTAATAGATTGAAAGGTGCAGCAGTGTTTGGACAACGGGAATTAACTCTTTTTGTGGGGCAATTTTTTTGGACTATAGGAAATAAAAACCAATCTACTAACTAGGGATACAAGAAATTCCTACCGGTCAACTGAAGCTCTGATACCAACTGATGAGGCGATGGGGTCCCAATCTTCCGATAGGATGATAACTATCGATTTTGGTGGAGGTGACTCTCACGATCCGACTACAACCGCATTTACGCCGCTGCGCCTTAGAAATCGCTGAACCACACTCCAAGTTGTTATCAACCGCGCCAACAACGCGGTTGACGTGACCACGAAGGTCTATTCCTGCATGCAACCGAAGAACATGCAAGAACAAGGATAGTGAGCAACCTGAAACTTGCTAGATATAAAAGTCGCACAAGGATAGTTGAGGTTCTGTAACATGAATCTGTTGGTCTAGCCGACACAAGAGACAACGTGGAGTTTGTACATGGGGCTAAACTGATCTAAACAAAACCTAACCCTAAAAGCTATGAATAAAAGGTTTATATAACCCCTTTGGACGTCCAAGTGCACACCCTAGGGTTACAAGGCCCATGGGCCCAAGTGGTGGTGGCGCAGCACCATTTTTGACTCGGTTTCAGAAAGCAACGTGGATTGTTTTGATGATTCCGGTCGGCTCGAATGGAATTTGAAGATGAGGTTGGATCCGCTGAAAAGGAGACTTGATAAGCTTTCCATGAAGTACAAGAACGTCCCAAACGGAGTCCGTATGAGGAAGTTATGCCAGTTTAAACTTGCACCATTGCAGCAGAAGTTGCGATGCGTACAGAAGAATTTAGAGGTGATACCAGATCCATTGGAAAGAGGACAAGCAAAGTTTTCCAACAAGTACTCATGGACCTCAAGCGGACGTCGTATGTAAAAGTTATGCGCATTTGAAGTCGAACTGTCAGCTGAGTCCGAATTGATCTGGAGGCCGAATTGGATTCCAAAACGTGTCCAACTTGAACTCTTGCTTGAATTGATGTAAAATAATGTGGTGCTGTAAAAATATATATTTTCATCATTAGGTAGCATCATATTCTCATTTAAAATATGTTTAAGCTGAAGAAACAAATTCACCTTTAGTTCAATCTTGATATTGGACGCTATTGTCGTGTGTGTTTGTGGCGTGGTCACATCAGCTTCCTTCACAAAAAACACAAAACTCTTCCAGTTTACCTTTTCAAGATGCTTGACAAAGACTTTGAAAGGCTAACTGAATTAGTTTTGATGTTATAATAGAAGGTTATCTTGATCTTAAGAGACGCTTGCTTCAATTCGGCTGCCCCTATTTCACTTGTTGTGCCTACATCCACAACAAGTTACTAAATAGGAGCATTTGAGGCAGCTGGAGGAAGAATTTTAAGAGGGACAATGATGAGGACATCCTTTCCATGCATACAACCATGCCGACTCAACATCAAACTGAAACTATGATACAAGGACCAATGACTAGAGCGCGAGCACGTCAACTTAACCATCAGGTGAATGTGTTCCTAAGTTTACATGCAAATGTTTCAAAGAATGGAATACTACTTAATTCTTGTGATGATTTAATTGTCCTTAGGAACCATGGGGAAGAACCACATGAGCTCAATTATAGAAGTGGAACCGTCAAGCGCAAACCAAGTCTTGTTCACGAGTTTGACTCGGATTCGGCCTTGTTGACAGCGTCTACTTTAAACGGCCATAACTTTTGATCCAGAAGGTTTCTCGGGGCTCATGAGTACTTGTTGGAAAGATCTTGAAGTCTACTTTCAGATGGATCCAGCCTCACCTCCAAATTCCATCCGAGCCGATCAGAAACTGCAAAACAAGTTACATCACTTTTCCCATCCGAGTCAAAGTGGGCCTTGGGCCTTGTAATTCGAGTCCTATTCGGCTTCCTTGTGTTTTGGCCGACCCTCCACCTCCGTGTATTTTAAATAGGCAGCCGCACTCTCTTCTATGGTTTGGGTTTTTGTTTAGACTAAGTTAGCTTTTGCTGCTTTGCCTTGTACTCGCACGTGTCGGCTAGACCGCCCGAATACTTGTCTTCGGAACCCCACCGTTTTTCTGTTTTCGATTGAATCTTACATCGTTATTTGCAATTGAGTTGCTGTTCATCTTGTTATTGCTTGTTCCTCGATTGCTTGCAGAAACAAGAACCCTCGTGGTTAGGTTGATCGTGCGCCGACAAGGTCACGAACAATCTCTGGAGTTGGTGTATCGATCGCTAAGGCGCGACGTCCTTGGATGGTTGTAGTCGGGTCGTCAACGTCATCTCTTTCCCCAATCGAATCTACCGCTCTCATCGAAAGATCGGGACCCCTAGTGCTATCAGTTGGTATCAGAGCTCAAGGTTGATCGGTGAGAGATCTTAACTAGTCTTTGCAATTTTTTTTACCTACAGTCCAGAAAACCAAAAAAAATAGTAGATCTATTCCCCAAAATCCGAAACAATTTGAGCCTTTATCTATTGCTACATAGTCCTTGTTTGTTGAGTCTTCGGTTGCATCGTCGTGTCCTTTGCTGGTCTTAGTGTCTAGTTCCTTTAGAGTTTCGAGTTCTGTTCACGCCTTGGTATCACCGTTGCAGTTAGATCCAAACTCGGTTTCTAGGGAGGCTTTGCCCTAGTTGGTCTCGGAGTAGGACACAAATTCGGATTCAACCGCGTCGTGTGTAAAAAAAAGAGAGCGAGAGAAAAGAAGGAACAGGCAGCCGCATTTAGAAAGAGCCGCGGCATAAAAAAAAGAAAAAAAGACAGAGGAGGAGAAACGGGCACATACGCGTAAGCCTCCAGGCACATACGCGGCGGCTTCGACCCCAAAAAACGTCGTTTAGGCCCTCAAAACGGGCCCGCAAACCGAGGAAAAATCAAGTTTCTCAGAATTCGCTCAAAATTGGCAGAGCCCTTCTACAAGTGATTCTAAGGTTCCCCGTGTAGACGGCATCCTTTTTCGAGCTCCGGAACTCCGTGTGCAACATCATCTGGTTTCTTTCTGCACGGTGTGTTTTCGTTTGTGTTCTAGGCTCGCGTCTCTAGTACGATCTAGCCTAGGACCAGCACGGTGCCGTCGTTGAGCGATTATTCAACTTGCTTTGACTAATGTGGTTCTAGTTATCCTTTGTTCACTCTCACCACCTATAGCTCCACAGATTTGGCTACCACATCACAGGGCTAGCGATCGAGGCAGCGATACACCCAATTTCCGGAGATATTGTCTTGACTTGTCGGCTGCCATCACCTCCCGCCGCCGCGGTAAGAACTTGTAAGAGCTTGACAGAACAGGTTGAGAGTGTGCGACTTGATTTAACCACATCCCAGTAGTTGTGAGAGCATAACCTGCAGTTTTATTATTTTTCTCTTTTTGGTTTGTTTCTTGTGTTCTTCTAACAATGTCAGGAGAACTAGTGGACCTGCGGACAGCACCACATTCCCCTCGGACTAGGGGCATCATACAACACTTTGAGCGCCAAATGAAGCTGCACACTGAGGGACTTGATGAGGATGTACGGGTAACCAACGAACGCCTTGGCTAATTGGAGGCCGCGCAGATCGACACCAACACTACGCATGCAACATTGGAGGCTTCCGTTGGCACCGTCAACGCTTCACTTGCTGAGATTTTGAGACGTCTTGATGAGAGGGGCCGTGCATCTCCCGCTGCACCAACTCAGCGTACTCGTGCCAATATTGGTGTCTTGGGCAGCAGGGTGGACGAAAATGGTGGAGACGAATATGCGGCTGATACTGAGACTGATGATGATGAGGACACTCACCGTCATCGTCAACCACGCCGGAATGAGGTACGTGAGAATGATGACTCGCTTGGTAAGATTAAGTTCACTATGCCACCTTTTGATGGAAAATATAACCCAGATGCTTATATCACTTGGGAATTGGCTGTTGATCAAAAATTTGCTTGTCATGCATTCCCTAAAAACAAAAGGGTTAGGGTTGCTACTAGTGAGTTTACTGACTTTGCGTCCGTTTGGTGGAGTGAATATTGTAAGAAAAATCCTTTCACTATATCACAAACTTGGGATGAATTAAAAAGAATCATGCGAGCTAGATTTGTTCCCTCATATTATGCACGTGATTTGTTACATAAGTTGCAACAATTGAGGCAAGGTAGTAAAAGCGTAGAGGAATATTTTCAAGAATTGCAAACAGCATGCTGCGTTGTGACTTAGAGGAAATCGAGGAAGCCGCTATGGCTAGGTTTATGGGTGGTTTGAATCGGAAATTCAGGACATCTTAGCTTACAAGGAATATAATTCTATCACTCGTTTATTTCATCTTGCTTGTAAAGCTGAAAGAGAAGTACAGGGACGACGTGCGAGCACTAGGACTAATGTTTCTGCAGGTCGTGGAAACATTTGGTCTCAACGTGCATCTGCCGCACCATCAAGCCAACCACCTGCACCTCCTTCCTCCAACAGCAAGCCACGGTTTTTATCATCAAATTCGGCATCTCGGGCATCCGAAGCAACAAAGGGGACAGCCCAAGCACATGCAAAGATCTCTTCGTCCGTTGCATCTACGGGGCGAACGAGGGATATCCAATGTCATCAATGCAAGGGGTATGGCCATGTGAGGAGTGAGTGCCCAACCAAGCGTGTTCTGATTGTGAGAGATGATGGTGAGTATTCTTCGCTAGTGATTTGGATGAGGATACATATGCTATGCTTGCAGTGACCATGCGGTAGTGGGAAGGAGCAAGAAGAAGAGCACATTGGTGCTGAAGATGCAGAGCGCTACGAGAGCCTCATTGTGCAGCGTGTGTTGAGTGCACAAATGGAGAGGACGGAGCACAATCAGCGGCACATCCTTTTCCAAACAAAGTGCGTCGTGAAGGAACGCTCATGCCGAGTGATAATTGATGGAGGGAGCTGCAACAACTTGGTGAGCTCCGATATGGTGGAGAAGCTTGCGTTGAACACCAAACCTCACCCACAACCTTACTACATTCAATGGTTCAATAACAGCGGCAAGGTGAAGGTAACACGAATGGTGAGAATAAATTTTGCTATTGGTTCTTATCATGATGTTGTAGAATGCGATGTTGTTCCTATGCAAGCATGCTCTATGCTGTTAGGTAGACCGTGGCAATATGATAAAGATTTACTGCATCATGGTAAGACAAACCAATATTCTTTTGTGCATCATGACAAGAAAATTGTGTTACATCCTATGTCTCCTGAAGCTATTTTCAAAGATGAGGTTGCTAGAGCTAGTAGAGAGAAAAATCAGGAGCATAATAGGAGTGAAAATCAGATTGTTGCAAGCGAACTTGAGCAACATAAAAAGAAAAACTTTAAATATGTTCATGAGACGAAAAATGAGATTAAATTGAAGGGTGCATGTTTTCTTGCTACTAAGTCTGATGTGAATGAGCTGGATGTTAGTACTTCTGTTTACTATGCCTTACTTTGCAAACAAGCTTTATTTTCATTCGAGGAGGTACCTTCTTCTATGCCTCCTGCTGTCACTAATCTTTTGCAGGAGTACATGGATGTTTTTCCAAAGGACGTGCCACCAAGGCTACCACCAAAGTCAGGAGGATTGAGCACCGATTGATTTGATTCCCGGGCATCTTTGCCCAATCGTGCGCCATATAGGACCAATCCGGAAGAAACTAAGGAGATTCAGCGTCAAGTTCAAGAATTGCTTGATAAAGGTTATGTGCGTGAGTCTCTTAGTCCTTGTGCTGTTCCGGTAATTTTAGTGCCTAAGAAAGATGGATCATGGCGTATGTGTGTGGACTGTAGAGCGATCAATAACATTATCATTAGATATCGTCACCCTATTCCTAGGTTAGATGATATACTTGATGAATTAAGTGGCTCTATTGTCTTCTCTAAAGTTGATTTGCGTAGTGGGTACCACCAAATTCGCATGAAATTGGGAGATGAATGGAAAACAACATTTAAAACTAAGTTCGGTTTGTATGAGTGGTTAGTGATCCCATTTGGTTTAACTAATGCACCTAGCACATTCATGAGATTAATGAACGAGGTTTTGCGTGCTTTCATTGGTAAATTTGTAGTGGTCTATTTTGATGATATATTGATATATAGCAGATCACTTGAGGAACACCTTTGCCATTTACGTGCTGTTTTTGATGCTTTACGTAACGCACGTTTATTTGGTA
The DNA here is from genome assembly GCA_036346575.1 of Dendrocalamus sinicus. Lineage (NCBI taxonomy): Eukaryota > Viridiplantae > Streptophyta > Magnoliopsida > Poales > Poaceae > Dendrocalamus > Dendrocalamus sinicus. The sequence continues at coordinate 264,418 of JAYEVI010000357.1, read as the reverse complement.
ACCTTGCGAAGTGCACATTTTGCACGGATCGAGTCTCTTTTCTTGGCTATGTCGTTACTCCACAGGGGATTGAAGTTGATCAAGCCAAGGTTGAGGCAATACAGAGTTGGCGACTCAAACGGTCACGCAAAGTAAGTTTTCTAGGACTTGCTGGATTCTATCGTTGTTTTGTGAAGGGTTTCAGCACCATAGCCACGCCATTGAATGAGCTCACTAAAAAGGGGGTGCCGTTTACTTGGGGGAATGCACAGGAAGACGCCTTCAACACATTGAAAGTTAAGTTAACACATGCACCATTACTCCAACTTCCAGATTTTAGTAAGACTTTTGAGCTAGAATGTGATGCTAGTGGAATTGGATTGGGTGGTGTGCTGTTGCAAGAAGGTAAACCTATGGCATTCTTTAGTGAAAAATTGAGTGGGCCTAGTTTGAACTATTCTACTTATGAAAAGGAATTATATGCTCTAGTTCGAACTTTAGAGACATGGCAACATTATTTATGGCCCAAAGAATTTATCATTCATTCTGATCATGAGTCATTAAAGCATATTAGAAGTCAAGCAAAATTGAACCGTAGGCATGCAAAGTGGGTTGAATTCATAGAGTCTTTTCCTTATGTCATAAAACACAAAAAGGGAAAGGAGAATGTTATTGCTGATGCATTGTCTAGGAGATATACCATGCTCTCACACCTTGACTTCAAAATTTTTGGATTGGAAACAATTAAAGAGCATTATGTTCATGATAATGATTTTAAAGATGTGTTGCTGAATTGCAAAGAGGGAAAAATGTGGAATAAAGTTGTTCTAAATGATGGATTTGTGTTTAGAGCTAACAAACTATGCATTCCAGCTAGCTCCGTTCGTTTGTTGTTGTTACAGGAAGCGCATGGAGGTGGGCTGATGGGGCATTTTGGAGCGAAGAAGACGGAAGACATACTTGCTAGTCATTTCTTTTGGCCAAAGATGAGACGTGATGTGGAACGTTTTGTTGCTCGCTGCACTACATGTCAAAAGGCTAAGTCACGACTTAATCCTCACGGTTCGTATATGCCTCTACCTGTTCCTAGTGTGCCTTGGGAAGATATTTCTATGGACTTTGTTTTAGGACTGCCTAGGACAAAGAAGGGGAGGGATAGCATATTTGTTGTTGTGGATAGATTTTCTAAGATGGCACACTTCATACCATGTCATAAATGTGATGATGCTACCAACATTGCTGATTTGTTCTTTCATGAAGTTGTTCGTTGCATGGTGTGCCAAATACAATAGTTTCCGATCATGACACTAAATTCCTTAGCCATTTTTGGAGAACTTTATGGGCTAAATTGGGGACTAAGCTGTTATTTTCGACTACATGTCATCCCCAAACTGGTGGGCAAACTGAAGTTGTGAATAGAACTTTATCTTCCATGCTTAGGGCTGTTTTGAAAAAGAACATTAAAATGTGGGAAGAATGCTTGCCTCATATTGAATTTGCTTATAATCGTTCACTGCATTCTACTACAAAGTTGTGCCCTTTTGAGATTGTCTATGGCTTTGTGCCTCGTGGTCCTATTGATTTGCTACCACTTCCATCTTCGGAGAAGTTAAATTTTGATGCTAAACAGCGTGCTGACTTGATGTTGAAAATGCATGAGACAACCAAAGAAAATATTGAACGCATGAATGCTAAATATAAACTTGCTGGTAGTAAAGGAAGGAGGCATTTAACTTTTCAACCGGGTGATTTAGTTTGGTTGCATTTGAGAAAAGAAAGATTTCCTGAATTGAGGAGGTCTAAGTTGATGCCTAGAGCTGATGGTCCTTTCAAAGTTTTGGAAAAGATTAATGACAATGCATATAAACTTGAGTTGCCTCCAGATTTTGGGGTTAGTCCCACCTTTAACATTGCAGATTTGAAGCCATACTTGGGAGAAGAAGATGAGCTTGAGTCGCGGACGACTCAAATGCAAGAAGGGGAGGATGATGAGGACATCCTTTCCATGCATACAACCATGCCGACTCAACATCAAACTGAAACTATGATACAAGGACCAATGACTAGAGCGCGAGCACGTCAACTTAACCATCAGGTGAATGCGTTCCTAAGTTTACATGCGAATGTTTCAAAGAATGGAATACTACTTAATTGTTGTGATGATTTAATTGTCCTTAGGAACCATGGGGAAGAACCACATGAGCTCAATTATAGAAGTGGAACCGTCAAGCGCAAACCAAGTCTTGTTCACGAGTTTGACTCGGATTCGGCCTTGTTGACAGCATCTACTTCAAACGGCCATAACTTTTGATCCAGAAGGTTTCTCCGGGCCCATGAGTACTTATTGGAAAGATCTCGAAGTCTAATTTCAGATGGATCTGGCCTCACCTCCAAATTCCATCCGAGTCGATCAGAAACTGCAAAACAAGTCACATCACTTTTCCAGTCCGAGTCAAAGTGGGCCTTAGGCCTTTTAATTCGAGTCCTATTCGGCTTCCTTGTGTTTTGGCCGACCCTCCACCTCCGTGTCCTTTAAATACGCAGCTGCACCCTCTTCTAGGGTTTGGGTTTTTGTTTAGACTAAGTTAGCTTTTGCTGCTTTGCCTTGTACTCGCGCGTGTCGGCTAGACCGCCCGAATACTTGTCTTCGGAACCCCACCATTTTTCTGTTTTCGATTGAATCTTACATCGTTATTTGCAATTGAGTTGCTGTTCATCTTGTTCTTGCTTGTTCCTCGATTGCTTGCAGGAACAAGAACCCTCGTGGTTAGGTTGATCGTGCGCCGACAAGGTCACGAACAATCTCTGGAGTTGGTGTATCGATCGCTAAGGCGCGATGTCCTTGGATGGTTGCAGTCGGGTCGTCAACGTCATCTTTTTCCCCAATCGAATCTACCACTTTCATCGAAAGATCGGGACCCCTAGTGCTCTCAGAAAACATCATCTGCGCTCACCTTTTTCTTATCGATTATTTTAACCAGTTGACGTCTTTTGGCCGGAGGAGTTTTCACTCTTTCAACCTCTCTGATCACCATCAATTTGACCCCTTGGCCATCTTGACGGGAGTCCATACCAACGCTCTGCAGAAGAGAAAGATACCACTTGGTCATGCTTTACGACTAAGAAGTGCTAAAGATAAAGTCAATTTTTCGATTACTTTTAAGTGTCCTTTCCTCTCCTCGACAGAAACATTTACTAGGATACGAGGAGCCTCCACCTCAAGCGATGAAGCCTTCTCGCAAATGGTCTTGACTTGAGAATTGATTTCCTCCAAATCAAGGTCTGAACAAATAAACATAGTAATCGATAAAACTCAAAAAATGAACCTTGGTTACGAATACGAGTACTAGTATCACTTACCGTTCTTGTAGTCCCGAGTTAAATCTGAAACTCTTGAGTACATCCACATAGGATGTGCTCGACGCTTCGAGGGACTAATGCGGTGTGTGAAGTCCTTTACTACATGCCAACTCGTAAGCCCCTTATCCTTTAGCTCATTGATGGCTGAGATGTAGGGGGCTATTCTCGTGGCGTCTTTGAGGGCTAAGTTCCAAAGACTGTTCTTCTCCGTGGCCTTTCTGACGATGGAGAGGCTATCTTCACTAGTCGTCTCCCAGTAGAACAACCTCTTTTTTCACCCCAGCCATGAAGATTAGGTAAACATGGGGATGGAAAGCTCCGTCTTCTTGTCATGGAGCTTCAATCCACAACTCCCAGCAATCCTTGATTGTCAGCTCATCTCGTAGTAAAATAAGAAGAGCTCGAGATCTGCTGGGATACCCAGATATGCCTCGCATAGGTATACAAAGATGCTGAGCATCGTGATTGAATTGGGAACCAAGTTCACCAACTCGACCCCGAAATACTTGAGAACAACCGTCAAGAAGGGATGAGCAAGAAGATGGAGGCCACACTCACAATACGCTTGGAACACCGGAATCTTTCCGATCTGTCCAGATTGCCAGCATTACCCGGTGGCTTCGATCCATCTGATGAACTGCCATGGCGGAATCTTCTTTGCAGCCTCCAATGCCTTCATCTTGGCATGATCCATCTCTGATTCAGCCCAGCTTGAGGAAGACCTCATCACTCTTTCAGGATATTGGAAGGGATTCTTGCGAGATTGGAGATTGATTTGAGCAAAGAGCTCGAACAAGTTAGAGCAAATGGGGAAAGTGAAAACCAAAAGTCACCCCCTGTAAATTTTTATAACTAACGCATCGGTTTCTTCTCTCGGGAACTAAATGTTTGCTTTGGGAACCGAACATTTTCTTTGAAACTAAATCAACAGACATACTCGAGGAAATGGATTGCATTTTCTCCGTCCGATGTCTTTCTGTCTTCACAACTCAAGCAAAATCACCAAGTCGACCAAGCCAATTCCTAGTCGATAAGGGTCAAGAAGGTCTTTGCTTTTGACCACTCTTTTTCTACGACCATGCTTAGTCGAATAAGTTATTTTCACTTGAAGTTAGGGGGTTAGATGATGAGGATAGAATAATCCTCAAATTATTATGTCATTATATTCCTTAAATATACCCCTTATCGATAAGAGGTAAATATGTATGATGGTCGCAAGTACTTCTACGACCATATAATCATGAGTTCTTCTATGACCTCATAATCATAAGTCTTCTCATGGCTACCCATATGGTTGTAAGTCCTTCTACAACCACATAGTTGTAAGTCTTACTGTGACTATCCCATGGTCGTTAGTCTTTCTACGATCATGTAGTCGTAAGTTTTACTGCAACCACTCTATGATCATGGAAATTCCTATGATAAGTTTATCTCTAACTGACTTATCTATGACAATGAACTACATTGTCAGTTCGTTTGACAAGGTGGTTAGAACGTGCGTTTGTCCACTAACTACACATGATCTCTCTCTAACAATAGCCGCTACATGGTGAACGGCTTCTTATGCCTCTCTCACAGAACTTCTATTAGGCGGTTATCATCCGAGCGCCAAGACGTCTTTCGACGTGGAACAACTGCCATCACCTCACTGGCTATATAATTGTTAATGTTGAAGGGAGAGAGGAGGATGATAGGTGAATCATTCATGAAATTAGCGCTAGTCATTCATGTAATTCTCTGTTGTAATCCACTTTCTAGCAACATCGACAACACGCCTCCTGTCTTGTGTACAGGGCACTTTTCCAACACAGTAGGGCTTCTTCCCCAACTTCGGATAGCAGTGATGCGGTGAGACTGCAACACTTCTTCTCCAAATCTGATTAGATTTGGCTATCCCCATTGCCACCACCGCTGGATCTAGCCATGCCCATCCTCACAGCCTCTGGATCTGGCATCCCTTTGCCTTCCTCTACCTTACCGATGTCGGCGTCCATGAGTAGCATGACGTCGGCACCAAATCTAGTGCCCCTAACCCTGTCCCCAACTCCATCTCTCTCCCGACCGGCGAGGCAGACAAAGCGGAGGCGTCATGACTGGCAACAGGCGGCGGTGGCACTACAGGCCAGATCTGAGCCAAGATGCTCCATGCTGGGGAAAAAAAAGCACACTTGCAGTACTGCTTGTGAACTAAAGGTATGCTGCTTGTATTATTTGAAAGTGAATTATCAAATATTATCTAAACATGTAAATCTGGAGCTGTTTCTAAGCCATTTTTCCCATTTTGGTATCCTCTTTAGTTGGATATTGTTTTTTTTAGCTTTGTGATGATGTGATTTGCTCGGAGCATGTATTTCTTGAACTTGGTATGCTCCTTGCTTTTGAAGTTGATTAGTGCATCTTGGGAAAGAAACACTTGCAACTAAATGCGCCCAGAACCATGCGCTTTTTCTAGCCCTACTTGCAGTAGCTTGCGCATGCCATAGCAATTTCTGGGAGTCCATTTGCATGTAAGTAGTGTTGTTTACATGTACATCTACATGTTAGTTTTGTTTACATGTACATCTACCTGTTTTTATTAGTCAGTCTATTTCATTGTCTGGATTTAAACAAGGAAACTTCAGTAGAATGAAAAGAATGATGATAGTAGCTTTCTGCTTCTTGGAACTCAACTTGTCATTAGGATTCAGTAATCTAGGGTGTGGTGAGATACTGAGATTTGTAACCATTCCCGTAATAAGTGCCGGTGACAATGCCCTATGAAAACTTGTAACTGAACTTGGTTTTTGGATGTGTATATTTATGGTAAGGTAAACTAGAGGTTGTTGTGACCTTGAATTAACAAGGATGAGTTGCTTTCATTTCCAGATGGTGCAATCCAAATTGTTCTGCATACGTCTTATCAAAGTTAAACCGTCATCACAAAAATGGCCATGATTTGTTCCTTTTTATTTGTGGATGAAGGAATTATTTGTTATAGAGATGACTCACTAGGAACTGTTAAAAGGAATGAAATATAGGTTCCCCTCCCCCTGCCCCCAACACACACAATTCTACTGCAACTGTTAATGTTGTCTTTTGTTCTATTTTTTCTAAGACATTTAGTTCATTAAGTTTTACCATTTAAACATGTATTCATCAGTTGCCAGTACGATTCACTCGTTGCAGCATGGCTTGCCACTAAAAATAGTTTCCTACAAGGACCTCCATGGCTGGACAATGGATGATATTGTGAACTTAATTGGCCTAAAAAACAATTGTCCTATCTAATTCTCTCTCACGATTCAGGCTCTTGCTCTGGGCAACTCAGCTCACAAGCCCTCATGAGCCAGCTCGAGCTAGAAAACGAGACAAGCCGAACTACCTTTTTGGTTCAATTTCTTAACAAGCTGAGCCAAACCGAGCCGCAACTTCAGATGAGCTTGGACGATTCTGGCTCGAGCTGGCTCGGCTTGGCTCATTTCCAACCCTATGTACAGGGCATAACCAGCGTTGCATTCTCCCTAAGTCACTTCACCACCTCCAATTCTCATAGGTGACTCTATCCTCCATCGTCTTCATCACCCCAATCTTATCATCGGCCTCCTCCTCTCCTATCTATCACGCCACCTACTGATGAACCATGTGGATGTGACCACATGTGTATGATGAGTAATTGACATTGGTTATGATAGTCGAGTTTGGTTTGAGTGGTTCGGAGTCGAGTCGTTGCATGGCGCAGTCGGGCTCGGTCGGACTTGGTCATTCCTGGTCGTATGGGTTTAGGTTCATATTTCGATGATTCGACAGGTCTGGACTTCATTATGTCAAGTATGATGGTATTTATGCTTTCATGTAACGAGCGGTGCTATTTAATGTGTTTCTTGTCTGTGTGACTGCAGGACGTCGAGGTGGAGTCGTGGCGAGACACGGTGGACCGGACTAGGCGCAGGTGGCGCTGAGGTCAGAACGGTCGGGATGTGTCGAACACGACGTGGACTCGAGGTGGTTGCGAGGCGTGCGAGGCAAGGAGCGCGGAAGCTTCCCGGAAGGAGCACGAGGGGCGAATCGGGAAATTCGCGTGGCTGCACAAGCGGGAGCAGGCTCCGTTGGACTTAGCGGGCGTAACGGGGTGGAGACCCGTTAGCCGGAGGCTATAAATATGAGGTGGTGGCTGCATGTCCACTTGAGCACTCCATGGGTATTAGGGTTTCCTTTAGTCAAAATAGGCTTTAGTGAGTTGGTTTTGGCTTTAGGCTTTAGTGGGTGAGAGTGGTTGGAGGCGAGGGTGTCCCCGGCTGTTTTCCTCCTCTCTGCACGCGTTGTGCTCCATGAGTTCTTGAGTTGAGTTCTAGAGATTGGAGAGGGAGAGGATGATTTGAGCCACCATGTAATCATTCCTCGTTCTAATGTACATGCGTATCGAGATTCCTCTCTATTTCTTTTGATCTAATAAATGAAATCTGAAGTTTTTATTCTGCTCTGTGCTCTCTGTTCTTCGATGTCTCTGTTTGGTGATTTTTGACTTTCGTGATTTCTTGTTGCTGGTTGCTAGGAAGTGCCAAAATGGGTTGCTATGACATGGCAGATGCTTAAAAGCCATTTGGCTAGTTAATCCTCAGAGCAAATCAATTTTAATTTCAGTTATTCTCTTTTGTTCTCCTCTGTTCTTGTATTTCTTGTTCTAGGGTTTAGTGAGAATCTTGATTCCTTTGAGTAAATGGCCTGAGATTTTTGCTGGTATGTCCTGAGAGCATTACTATCTTGACTACAAAATCTCATGACCAAAGATTGAGAGAAGGTAGAGTAATTTGATTTTCAGTTCCCTCTCTGAAGAAGTTGCTCTTTTTGTCAAAATCTTGATTTGTGGTTTCTTGGTGAAATTCCCTGTTTTCTAGAGGTCCTAGAAGTATGTGGAGCATGTTCTTGTTCTTGTGATCTAAGGAGAATAGGTTTTATAGCATCAATTTCCTTGATTTGGGCTCTCTCTCTGAAAAGCTTCAGTTTTGGGCATAATCTTAAATTCTTGCTCAAATGGTGAAGTGCTCGGTTCCAAAAGTGCTTAATTCTATTTAGGACTTTTTCCTTGGTCTTTAGGGCTTAGAAGATCAGCTGGTTTTCATCAATGTCTCAGTTTAAATTGGTGGTCTGCTTTTTACTGCTTGCTGTTTTATTTTCAGTGTTCTGCAACGTGCTGTTTTATTGGGAGTTTCAGTCCAGTTTTGGTTGAAGTCTTGGATCCATTTTAGTGCAGCTAAGTGCAGTAAATTGCAATCTTCTCAGGACTTCTTCTTGCTGAAAATAGCAGCTCAGTTTGCTGAAAATCTGTAGCTCATCTTGCTGAAAATAGCAGCTCAGTTTGCTGAAAATCTGCAGCTCTGATTTATGAAAACAGCAGCCCTTCTTGCTGAAAACTACATGTTGTTTACTGCCCTTATCTCTCATTTTGTGCTTCTTTAGGTTGTTGTTTTCTCTAATCTTTTCTGCAGTTTGTGGGCAGCAAAGTGCCTCTCGGGTAGCAGTTTCCAGTGCATTCCTGCGTGCTGAAATCTCTGAATTTTTCAGTCCATACACCTTCTTTGCAGCATCTATATGCAGGCTTAAGCTTTCCTATTTCAAGTGTTTTATTGCAGTTCATAGAATCTTTTTAGGACAGTTCTTTTTCAAGTATTTGCCAAGGCAGGAAAGTATTTTCTAGTGGGGATTTAATTTTTTTTCTCTTTTCTTCATAGCTTTTTATAGCTATCGGAGAACTGAGTTTTTCGCGAATTCTCGGGGGCGATTTTAAAAGCGAACGACATTCACCCCCCTCTGTCGCCATTTCGGTCCTACACCTACTCAACGTTGTCACGTGCGAAAGCACACCGCCGCCCGCCAACTTTCGAAGGCTACTCCACCTCTCCAGCTCACTGGCACCACCGCCTCTCCTGCCAGTCAACTCTGTCCTCTTCTCCGATCAGTTATTATTAGTGTTCATCAAAACGTTAGGCGCAAATAAGGCAATAGACCAGTGCCTAGCTCTTAGGCCGCCTAGGCGATCAGCCATTAAACTAAGGAGGTGGAGATGAGTAAAGGGGAAGGAGGGGGAGGGGGAGCAGAGGCACCTGGAAGCTGGATGTCCATGTTGGCGGCAGGAAGGCGGAGGTCATGAGCGGCGGCGGCCGCCCTGAAGGCGGGAAGAAGACCCTCTAGCGGAGAAGGCACGCTGCAGGCTGCCATGAAAAGAAAAAGGGAAGGAAGTGGTCATTCAAGCATGGTATAAATGTAACCTTAATGAATTAACTGACTTCTTTTACTTATTAAAATAAAAATCTAAAATCTGACCTGTTAGTGGTCTAAGCCAAGGTTCCAAAATCGAACCGTAAGAAATCCTTCGGTGGCGTCAGAACAGAACCGTGCGGTTACCGAAAAAACCGGTAAAAAACTGGTCACAATTTGAAAATCAAATTTTGAATTTTGACATATTTTGAAATCGGTAGCCGAAAAACCGAAAAAAACCGGCCAAAATTCGAAAACTCAAAAATTCATACCGGCCGGTTTTTGGTTACCGCCCCTTGCCATTAAAACCGATGAATCGGTGGTTATCGGCCGGTAACCACCGGGATTTTGAACCATGGTCTAAGATCAAAAGTCCAGTTTGTACCCATTAATAACAAAATGAATTATAAGTCATGGCAGTAACCAAATAAAATTAAACAGCACAAGATGTAAACAAAAGAAGGATCACTAATGTCGGAAGCTGAACCAAACTCGCTGGTTTCATTCTAGTAAACTATGCCACCCATTCAAGAAAAGAACCTAGTTGGTTACTCATCATTTTTCCTTCTGGTAGCAGTCCCCATGCGGTGCGTGACCTGAAACAGAAAAGATCTTTGCTGACTATCTACACTATGAAATCAAATATTATTTATATGGGGTGCATTTTTTTGTAAAGGATACTAAAAGCTGTGCACAGAACTAAGTACAATATGATGAAACTAAATAATTTGTTTGCTTCTTGCTTCCTGCAATTAATAGGGGTATTTTGGGAAAATATGCCTTTGGATTAGGAATGTGCAAGTATTTGTGAACAAAATTTTCAGTCAAAAGTGCCCAGTATTTGAGAAGAGAGGGAGTATATGAAATTGTAGAATTTATGGAAACAATGACGAAATTTGAAGATTATGACAACCAAATAATTTAGAAATTTATGATAAAGTTCGAGAAGTTTGACAACCAAATAATTTTTGTGTTACCTTTTGCCTGTGCCCCAATACTTGGGGTTTTCTAAAATTGCCCCAGTAGATGTGGGTTAGTGCCAAAAAAAAGTTTTGGACTTGTGTTGCCTGTGGCCCAATACTTAGGGTTTTCTGAAAATTGCTCCAATCCAAGTCATCTTAAAATCCTACTGCAACCCAATTTCAAACAAAATCTCAAAGAATGGTAGCTTGGTATACAAAATTTATGGTCACCATTTGACCCTACTCTGGCCAGATCCCTGGTAATTTGTAATTGGAAACTTTCTTTCATTTTTTTAATAATCTCTTTTTTCACTTTTGTTACAAATGCAAAGAGTGTTGATCTGCTGCCCCTTTTGCTGTGTTCTCAGCAATGCAGACTGATGAGGACATCCCTTCCATGGATACAACTCAGCCACAGCAAGTGTTACAAGGACCACTCACTCGAGCTCGTGCTCGTTGATGTGCCGATGGCCCGATCTTCCGAGAGGTACTGATAAGTCGATTGTGGAGATCTCGACGTTGATGATCCAAAGGCTCCGACCAAAACAGATCGAACCCCTCGCAATCACTACACCACTGCAACGTTGGTTATCAACCGTGCCGAACACGATTAACCTCGCCAAGAAGGCTATCTCCTGCAAGCGAATTGAGAACACAAGCAAGAGAGTACAAGATGCAATCTGAAATTGCGAATAAATATTAAGTTCACAAGTTGGGGTCTCACAAACCGATGAACGGCGAAACTGTTCAAAGACAGATTAATCTAAGCAAATCCAAACCCCAATGGTGGGGGTGGCGGCTGGATATAAAGGATTAAGGGGCGTGCAAAACCTCTAGACGCGCCCTAATGGGCTCCAACACGATACAAAGCCGAAAGGCCCAAAGACGGTGGCGCAGCACGCTGACAGATTCTGAAGGCCCACTTGTTTCGACGATTCCCGTTGACTCAGAAGGAATTTTGACATGGGACCAGATCCATTGAAAAGGTAGTCTTCTCAGCTTTCCATACATATGTAGAACGTCCAAAACGAAGTCCGGATACAATCTGGGCGTCCGTTTTAGTGTGCCCTGGTCCTGGACTCCGAATTGGATTCGAAGTCGGTTTGAATTGGGCCTCCAACATGATTCGACCGCCCTTGCTGGACTTGTGCGCCTCGTAGTCCTTCTCCAAGTACTTCTAGGTCCTCTCCATGGTTCCTAATCATAATTAAATCATTAGGTAGCAATCGATTCTCAAGTGAACAAAAAGAAGTACTTAGGAACGAGCTCACCTGTAAATTCAATTGTCGGGCGCGAGCTCTAGTGATTGGTCCTTGAATGTCAAGTGGAGGAGTGTTGTGTGTATCCGAAGAAGTGATGTCCTCATCATCCTCCCCCTCTTGAAGCGGAGTTGTCCTCAACTCAGCCTCATCTTCTTCTCCCAAGTATAGCTTTAGTTCAATCTTGATATTGGCCGCTATGGTCGAACGTGTTGGTGACGTGGTCACATCATCCTCCCCTTCTTGACAGAAAACCGTCCTCGGTTTTAACATATGTGTAGTGTCACGTATTGCATGATCTTGATCATAAATCTTGGTACATGATAACAAACGCAACAAACTCTCATTATGTAATATCATAAGTTCTTTATCAAATAAAGTAAAATCTCTTTGAAACGAGCTCACCTCATAATTTAAGTGATGCGTAGGAGCTCTTGTAATTGGAACAACATGTATAGCAAATATGGTTGTATCTACAGGGTACATGTTCTTATCATCCTCCCCTTCTTGCAAATAAAGCCGTCCTCAGCTTTTGATAAGCTGAAAATATGGTAACAAAGAAGCCAAGGTGTGTGCATGGTATATGTATATGTCATCCATTTTAACAATTCTTCATTGTTGCACAATTAATGTTATAAAACAGCAACGATCGTAAAAGCTCATTGTATTATTAACCCAAGAATAATCATATATGTTAATGAGCAAATCAAAATTTCTCACACGGTAATTATTGCAACTTGTTTTGCAAATGTAAGTGAAGCATTTATGCAATTCAAATCTTTGACGTTGTAAACATGTAGTGGTGGCACATATGGGCAAAATTACAACTTTTGGAATCAAGCAAAGTTCATCCACATAATCATATATCAATTGAACCATAGCAAATTCATCTAACAAGGGTGAAGAGACTTGTATGTTCTGCCATAATTCATCATCTTTATTCAGATTGTCCATACTACATAGTGCAAAAAGCGATGAACACATAGGCATTGGATGAGTACTAAATTTTACTTCCCTTTCACATTGAACATGATTTAGCATACAAGAATTGTTGTCCCAAACAGCAAGTTTCAATTTATCCATGTGATTGCAAGTTATACATATTCGATATACAAGAAATTGATTTTTCACACCATAATCACCAATCAAATTAAACTTATATCCAGGGGTGTAGGCACTAAACAAGAATTTTGAACATGTAAGTTTAGAAACTTTCTCCATAGCATGTGACAATTTCATAGGTAGATCCAACATGATGTAACACAAGGAATTAGCAGGAGAAATTCTAGTCAAAACTTCTTTATGTGTTATTAATTCGACATGTGCAAAATTATGAGAATTTAGATCAGCCCATGGTTCATTTAAGTCAACACAAGGAACATCAAAAGATTGCACTACAGCAGGTATATACTCACAAGGTTGCTCTATGTCTTGTTGTAGCACCAAATCAGTACCGTGAGCGATGATAGCACCATGTTCTTTACCTTTTTGGCTCTCCTCAGATGATGTAAGTGCATCCATCTCTTTAACTTCATTCTCAACCAATGGGGTTAGTGATTCAATCAGTTTATGCTCCTCTTCGACATGGTTCTCAATTGCAAGGTTAGCTGCAAGAGCATATTCATCCTCAACATCACTAGCACTTACATAACCACCATCTTCTGTCGCAATATACGCCCGCTGACTTGTGCAATCGCTCATGACATGACCCATCCCTTTACAACGGTGGCACACAATGCCCATCGTATGGCCCGTGGAAGCAACCGATGAAGAGCTCTGTGCTGGTGCTTGCACACTAGTAGATTTGCTCATCTCGGGTGCGTGTGATGGTGGCGACGGTGCTGCTGAACGCGCCCTACTCACAGAGGGGGCAGCAGCTCGACAAATAGGAGGTGGGGCTATCTTGGCTTGCCCAGGCGTTGATCTCGATGTAGACGTACCTCCAAAATTGCTCCTTGTCCTTTGTTGCCTACCCTGCAATTCTTTTTCTGCAAGCATAGCAAGCTGGAACAACTGGTTGACAGTAGTAAAATCTTTATAATAAATAATGTCCTGAATTTCACGCCGTAACCCCCCGTAAAAACGACAAATCTTATCCACCTCATCTTCTACAACATTACAACGCAACATGCCTACTTGTAGTTCTTGATAATATTCCTCAACAGATTTATTACCTTGGTCTAAGCACTGCAATTTCTTATGCATTTCATGTTTAAAAGCAGGAGGAACAAATCTAGCACGCATATCTTCTTTTAACCGCTCCCATGTATCAGGTTGTAAGCGCATGGTACCCAGATCATTCCACCAGATAATAGCAAAGTCCTTAAACTCACTAGTAGCTTGTCTAACTCTATGTTGCTCAGGAACCAAGTGAGAATTAAACTTCTGCTCTACCGTCATCTCCCAATCAAGATATATTTTAGCATCATAAAGACCAGAAAAAGATGGAATGGTAAACTTGACTTTAGCAAATAGGTCATGATTAGAACGATCATTGTGGTGCTGAAAATTATTACCTCCCATACCGTGACGGTTTTGATGTAGGCGGTGTCGTGGGCGTGCATCTTGGGCAGCAAATGAAGCACTGGCGTCGCGGTTTTGTCTCTCATTATCATCTCCCTCCTCACTATCTTGGCCCGCATCGTGATCATACTCGCATCCATTGTTTGGTGGCCGATTCACCATTCTTTCAAGATGTGCAATACTCTCATTGATGGCGCGCTGCAATGTATCTGTCGTAGCTTGAAACTTCCTGTCGAAGTCCTCAATAATGGTAGTGCGTTGTTCATCGAAGAGCGTCATGAGCTCTCCCTTTAAAACACACTCTTGATCATCAGACGACCCACCTGTGATGGTTAGTAGAAAACAAAAGATAACACAAAGGTATTATCCCTATCAACTACTAGGTGGTGGAAGGTGGAATCACACATTCTCAAGCGTCTTACCACACCCTTACAAGTGTTCTTACCAATGCAGCAGGTGGTACAACCGGTGGCTAGTTCGTGACACCGTGTCGAGCATGGGTACGATTGCAAGAGGGAACCTGTTCTGTTCAAGAGTAGCTGTAGCTTGGAAGGCACAATATGGTAGCAATGGAGAACAATCAGTTAATTTCAGGATTGCATAGAATTGAATTATAGTTCGTATTTAGCACTTAGCCTATGTTGCTGATCAACCAAGGATGGAAGAAGGCTAAAAAACAAGTGTATGGCAATGTGTAGGAGTGGTAAATAGAAGATAATTCAATCCAATGCAATCTGGAATTGAAGAACACAAGGATTGACCCAAAACTGAAAACTGAAGATTTCTGTCCACTAGACAGCACGTCGGTATTTTGGCCGTAACTTTTTTTCAGTTGCTATTTTTCAATGATTTTTTTATCTGTTTTCTGACGGTTTTTTATATAACTTTTGTTTTGGGGCCAAGTTCTGGAAACCGACCGAAAAATTCGCACAAAATTCACAAGTGCCGACTGTTGCAGATTCAATCTGGAATTTTAGATTAACTTCCACCGCAGATATCTCTTAACTGCCTTGCTGGAATGATGTGAAATTTTACAGATAGATGGATAAGAGATTTTTGAATCTAATGGCGGTGGTCCCACTCAAAAATAATCTCGGAATCAAAAGATATGGCATTTTTGGTGGTGGCTGCAGAGGAAGGAAAAAATCAGCCGAAATTGGAAATTAGGGTTTGGGCTGGGGAATTTTTCTTTTGTTTGGATTTTTAATGGAACCAAGATATGACTAGCAACTAGACAATGCTATGACGGACACAAATTCAATTTAGCAAACCAAAACTAACAGATCGAAAGGCACAACAGGGTTTGGACAGCGGAATTAATTCTTTTTGTGGGGCAATTTTTTTCTGGACTATAGGAAATAAAAACCAATCTACTAACTAGGGATACAAGAATTACCTCACGAGCAACCGTTGCTCTGATACCAACTGATGTGCCGATGGCCCGATCTTCCGAGAGGTACTGATAAGTCGATTGTGGAGATCTCGACGTTGATGATCCAAAGGCTCCGACCAAAACAGATCGAACCCCTCGCAATCACTACACCACTGCAACGTTGGTTATCAACCGTGCCGAACACAATTAACCTCGCCAAGAAGGCTATCTCCTGCAAGCGAATTGAGAACACAAGCAAGAGAGTACAAGATGCAATCTGAAATTGCGAATAAATATTAAGTTCACAAGTTGGGGTCTCACAAACCGATGAACGGCGAAACTGTTCAAAGACAGATTAATCTAAGCAAAACCCAAACCCCAATGGTGGGGGTGGCGGCTGGATATAAAGGATTAAGGGGCGTGCAAAACCTCTGGACGCGCCCTAATGGGCTCCAACACGATACAAAGCCGAAAGGCCCAAAGACGGTGGCGCAGCACGCTGACAGATTCTGAACGCCCACTTGTTTCGACGATTCCCGTTGACTCAGAAGGAATTTTGACATGGGACCAGATCCATTGAAAAGGTAGTCTTCTCAGCTTTCCATACATATGTAGAACGTCCAAAATGAAGTCCGGATACAATCTGGGCGTCCGTTTTAGTGCGCCCTGGTCCTGGACTCCGAATTGGATTCGAAGTCGGTTTGAATTGGGCCTCCAACATGATTTGACCGCCCTTGCTGGACTTGTGCGCCTCGTAGTCCTTCTCCAAGTACTTCTAGGTCCTCTCCATGGTTCCTAATCATAATTGAATCATTAGGTAGCAATCGATTCTCAAGTGAACAAAAAGAAGTACTTAGGAACGAGCTCACCTGTAAATTCAATTGTCGGGCGCGAGCTCTAGTGATTGGTCATTGAATGTCAAGTGGAGGAGTGTTGTGTGTATCCGAAGAAGTGATGTCCTCATCATCCTCCCCCTCTTGAAGCGGAGTTGTCCTCAACTCAGCCTCATCTTCTTCTCCCAAGTATGGCTTTAGTTCAATCTTGATATTGGCCGCTATGGTCGAACGTGTTGGTGACGTGTTGGTGACCTGTGGCCCAATACTTAGGGTTTTCTGAAAATTGCTCCAATCCAAGTCATCTTAAAATCCTACTGCAATCCAATTTCAAACAAAATCTCAAAGAATGGTAGCTTGGTATACAAAATTTATGGTCACCATTTGACCCTACTCTGGCCAGATCCCTGATAATTTGTAATTGGAAACTTTCTTTCATTTTTTTAATAATCTCTTTTTTCACTTTTGTTACAAATGCAAAGAGTGTTGATCTGCTGCCCCTTTTGCTGTGTTCTCAGCAATGCAGACTGATGATGACATCCCTTCCATGGATACAACTCAGCCATAGCAAGTGTTACAAGGACCACTCACTCGAGCTCGTGCTCGTCAACTTAATTACTAGGTGAATTCATTCCTAGGTTTATATATTACTGAGAATAGACCGCTACCTAATGCAAGTGATTTAATTGTGCTTAGGAACCTGGGAAAGGATGAAGGAGAGGGACGTGGAGTCATGGACATGCCTGGATGGAATAATGGAGTTCACCACGTCACTTTGGGGCCAAGCCAAACAAGAATTCGAGTTGGACACGTTCTGGAATCAGATTTGGACTGCTGCAATGGTACCAAGTGCAAACGGGCATACCTTTCTCATACGGACTCCGATTGGGACGTTCTTGTACTTAATGGTTTTCCGACGGATCTGACCTCATCTTCAAATTCCATCTGAGACGGCCGCAATCATCAAAAGACTCCACGTTGGTTTCTGAGTCCGAGTCAAAAAGGGTGCTGCGCCACCTCCACTTGGGCCCATGGGCCTTGTAACCCTAGGGCGTGCCCTTGGACGCCCCCCTTGGTCATTCTCCCTATAAAGGAGCCGCCGCCTCCGTTGCTAAGACTTGGATTTCATTGAGTTTAGGTTTAGCCATTGTGCAAACTTTGTTCTTCAGTTGTGTCGGATGACCACCTGTCAAGACAGCTTCGAGATCCCATCTGTGTTATTCGCAATACAATTTATGCTTCATTCATATTCACAATATCAGATTGCCTACGTCTTATTCTTGCTAGTTCTTCAATTGCTTGCTGGGATTGAACTTCGTGTTCAGGTTGATCGCGCCTCCAGCGAGGTCAATAACACTTCGGAGTTGGTTCAGCGATTGCTAAGGCGCAAGCGTCGTCGTACGGTTGTAGTCGGATCGTGAGAGTCACCTCCACCAAAATCGATATTCATCAATCTCATCGAAAGATCGGGCACCTCGTCTCCATCACAGACCGTGTCAGTTGGTGGGAGCTAACATTATTGGCCTCGCATGTGCACCCGTCAGTATCTACTATGGCCAGGACGTTGCTATCTGGCAACAATATTGTATATAGTGGTGATCCATTAAAAGACCTATCACTTCCTGCCATCCTTGACAAATTCATGGAGAAGAAACCAATAGGAAACCGCATTGCTGAAGGAAAATGGCATGGTGGATCTCAAATTGCACCAGCTAAAAAGGTATCCCTTTGTTTCATGTTATCGACTTCTTTTGTTGGCTTTGAACTATTCATATTGTGCTGTTTCTTCTCTTTTAAAATTTTCTCTTGATTTGTTGATATTTTCACTCCAATTCTGTGCCTGATCTTGTAAGAAAAATTTAACTGGTGTTGTACTAGTCTGGATTTGTCAGCACTCTCAAGGGCCTCAATTTCTTTGGATTATCTTTGTGTGTGTCTGCAGCTTGACCTGAATCATCATCTCATTGGAGAAGAGCTACTAGAATCGCGAAAATGAAGTGCCTCCTCAAGATGTGGTCCTACCCACTACATGTGGTCCTACCCACTAGAAGGAGATCCTAGCGCCAACTCAATAAAACGAATTCGACAATGATGGTCGGATATATTACTCGCTCTCAAAGATACTTTACTCAGACTATTTGCTTAGTTTATTCTTATAAACTAAGTAAATAGTTAGGGGTTAGGATAGAGTTATTCATATAACTTTATTTCTTAGTTTTAATTTCATTTCTCTTTCATTTCATTTTTTATCTTACGTGTACTAATTGCTCAATAAGATAAATTGTAGGAAAAAGAAAGTTCATTCATCTCCAAAAGATAAGTCTGTACAAAATTGTTTTTTACAAATTACTGTATTTCTGTTAAAATACCATTACCGATTCAATCTTTATTTCTGTTAAAAAGAGAAATATAAAAGGAAGGCTAGAAAGATACATAGATAAACAGATTCAAACTTCAGTGGCTTACCATTTATTTTCTCCTCCAAAGTTCGCAATAGAGTTGGCTTTTATGAGGCTTATTGATAGATTGGCATTTTCTTCTTTTAGCCTCCTTGCATCGCCTTTCTCATTTTCGAGTGTACAAGCCAAGACCTTTGCATCTAGCCAAGACCTATAAAGGTTAAAGGTAAACCTGAATTTCTAGTTGTGTGGTCAAGACAGAATTTGACTACCTAGCTTAAGAGGCTTATGATGCCGCCCTCTTGAAGAGTTCAACATTTCCTTATCGTAGGAGCATCACCGTCTATGGTACTCACCACATTCACCATGTCTTCTAAGGCTCTCTGATAAGGAAAAAGATATGAATATTCGAGTTATCAATACTCACGCTCATACTCCTACGAGCAAAATTTCCAGCACTCACCTGAATCTTTCGCTTGGTCGAGCACTTCAACCCTAGTATACCACACCTTCTCAAGACGCTCATCACAAAAATGTACTCCTTGTTGGAAAGATCATTGGGGTGTGGGACTAGGTTTTGAGCGTGACTGTAAGAAGATCCTACCACAAAGGGAGGATTAAAACCGATGAAAAGAAGCTAGATGTTCCACTTCTCCTTTAGCGCTTTTTTTCTATGACCATTCTAGAGGTCATAGTTTTCGTAGTTTTGGCAGCAGCTTTTATCGCTGCAATGGTCATTTCTTCACCACCTTCTCCACCGTCTTTTGATGATGGGTAGAGCAGCAAGAAGCTTAGGCAATGGAGAGGCTGAGCTACAATCGTAAGAAGTGAATTAGTAGTTGAAAAGACAAAGGTAAAATACAGTATACATACTGTATTTTTATACCTTTGAGTCATTGCTTTAGCGCGAATCTGGAAGAAACCTTCCCAAAGAGTGGTTTCTTCGCCTTCTTTCTACAACCACATCTAGTTATGGGAGAGTAAGGATCTCTTCGACCATGTTTGATCAAGAGTCTTGAGCGCCTTTGACCACATCCGGTCAAAGCTCTATAGCAAGAGTTGCTATCCTTTCCTTTTCTTGTCCCTCTTGATGATTGGAGCCAGCGTCGATCATCAAGACGATCTCCTTCCCAATCGTAGTTTATGGCGATGCGACAGCTTCCTTCACAAAAAACACAAAACTCTTCCGCTTTACCTTTTCAAGATGCTTGACAAAGACTTTGAAAGGCTAACTGAATTAGTTTTGATGTTATAATAGAAGGGTATCTTGATCCTAAGAGACGCTTTCTTCAATT
Organism: Dendrocalamus sinicus; assembly: GCA_036346575.1. Taxonomy (NCBI): domain Eukaryota; kingdom Viridiplantae; phylum Streptophyta; class Magnoliopsida; order Poales; family Poaceae; genus Dendrocalamus; species Dendrocalamus sinicus. The sequence continues at coordinate 244,202 of JAYEVI010000357.1, read as the reverse complement.
CGCTTCTATTTCACTTGTTGTGCCTACATCCACAACAAGTTACTAAATAGGAGCATTTGAGGCAGCCGGAGGAAGAATTTTAAGAGGGACAACATCATCTGCGCTCACCTTTTTCTTATCGATTATGTTAACCAGCTTGACGCCTTTTGGCCGGAGGAGTTTTCACTCTTTCAACCTCTCCGATCACCATCAATTTGACCCTTGGCCATCTTGACGGAGTCCATACCAACGCTTTGCGTAAGAGAAAGATACCACTTGGTCATGCTTTACGACTAAGAAGTGTTAAAGATAAAGTCAATTTTTCGATTACTTTTAAGTGTCCTTTTCTCTCCTCGATGAAAACATTTACTAGATACGAGGAGCCTCCACCTCAAGCGATGAAGCCTTCTCGCAAATGGTCTTGACTTGAGAATTGATTTCCTCCAAATCAAGGTCTGAACAAATAAACATAGTAATCGATACAACTCAAAAAATGAACCTTGGTTACGAATACGAGTACTAGTATCACTTACCGCTCTTGTAGTCCCGAGTTAAATCTGAAACTCTTGAGTACATCCACATAGGATTTGCTCGACGCTCGAGGGACTAATGCGTGTGTGAAGTCCTTTACTACATGCCAACTCGTAAGCCCCTTATCCTTTAGCTCATTGATGGCTGAGATGTAGGGGCTATTCTCGTATGCGTCTTTGAGGCTAAGTTCCAAAGACTGCTCTTCTCCGCGCCTTTCGATGATGGAGAGGCTGTCTTCACTAGTCGTCTCCCAAGAGAACCACCTCTTTTTCCACCCCACCATGAAGATTAGGTAAACATGGGGATGGAAAGCTCCGTCTTCTTGTCATGGAGCTTCAATCCACAACTCCCAGCTTCTTTGCAGCAACTATATGCAGGCTTAAGCTTTCCTATTTCAAGTGTTTTATTGCAGTTCATAGAATCTTTTTAGGACAGTTCTTTTTCAAGTATTTGCCAAGGCAGGAAAGTATTTTCTAGTGGGGATTTAATTTTTCTTCTCTTTTCATCATAGCTTTTTATAGCTATCGGAGAACTGAGTTTTTCGCGAATTCTCGGGGGCGATTTTAAAAGCGAACGACATTCACCCCCCTCTGTCGCCATTTCGGTCCTCTCCTGCCAGTCAACTATGTCCTCTTCTCCGATCAGTTATTATTAGTGTTCATCAAAACGTTACGCGCAAATAAGGCAATAGACCAGTGCCTAGCTCTTAGGCCGCCTAGGCGACCAGCCATTAAACTAAGGAGGTGGAGATGAGTAAAGGGGAAGGAGGGGGAGGGGGAGCAGAGGCACCTGGAAGGTGGATGCCCATGTTGGCAGCAGGAAGGAGGAGGTCATGAGCGGCGGCGGTCGCCCTGAAGGCGAGAAGAAGACCCTCTAGCGGAGAAGGCACGCTGAAGGCTGCCATGAAAAGAAAAAGGGAAGGAAGTGCGAGGAAGCCCACCGCAGCCCACAAGGCCCACACAGGTCCATGAGGGTAGACCTAAGGCAGCCCTGCCGACGCCTCCTTAGGGCTACAGCCAACGCCGCCGCCTCTTTTCGACGTCTTTCTCGCCCGCGCCGCTCTCGATCTCTCTCTTCTCCCTCTCCCAGGCGCCGCCACAGCCACTTCAGCGGCGCCTGGCTCCGCCTATTCGCCCTCCCGCCTAGCCTCGCCGATCGGGCTACCTCATCAACCCCGTCCGCCCACCTCCTCAACCTCGCCCACCCCACCGCCTTCTCATCCCACCGCCCAGAGGACTCGGTTGCTAGGAGACTTTGCCAGAATCGAAAACCGGAAAACCGCCAAAATTCGAAAACTCAAAATTCATACCGCCGGTTTTTGGTTACGGTCTCCACCGTAATCGACGGTTATCGGCCGTAACGCCGGGATTTTGAACCATGGTCTAAGGTCAAAAGTCCATTTTAAACCCATTAATAACAAAACGAATTATAAGTCATGGCAGAACTAAATGCAATTAAACAGACAAGATGTAAACAAAGACAAGATCACTAATGTCGGTTGAACCAAACTCGCTGGTTTCATTCTAGTAAACTATGCCACCCATTTAAGAAAAGAACCTAGTTGGTTACTCATCATTTTTCCTTCTGGTAGCAGTCCCCATGCGGTGCGAGACCTGAAACAGAAAAGGTCTTTGCTGACTATCTACACTATGAAATCAAATATTATTTATATGAGGTGCATTTTTTTTGTAAAGGATACTAAAAGCTGTGCACAGAACTAAGTACAATATGATGAAACTAAATAATTTGTTTGCTTCTTGCTTCCTGCAATTAATAGGGGTATTTTGGGAAAATATGCCTCTGGATTAGGATTGTGCAAGTATTTGTGAACAAAATTTTCAGTCAAAAGTGCGCAGTATTTGAGAAGAGAGGGAGTATATGAAATGTAGAATTTATGGAAACAATGATGAAATTCGAAGATTATGACAACCAAATAATTTAGAAATTTATGATAAAGTTCGAGAAGTTTGACAACCAAATAATTTTTGTGTTAGCTTTTGCCTGTGCCCCAATACTCAGGGTTTTCTAAAATTGCCCCAGTAGATGTGGGTTAGTGCCAAAAAAAAGTTTAGGACCTGTGTTGCCTGTGGCCCAATACTTAGGGTTTTCTGAAAATTGCTCCAATCCAAGCCATCTTAAAATCCTACTGCAATCCAATTTCAAACAAAATCTCAAAGAATGGTAGCTTGGTATACAAAATTTATGGTCACCATTTGATCCTACTCTGGCCAGATCCCTGATAATTTGTAATTGGAAACTTTCTTTCATTTTTTTAATAATATCTTTTTTCACTTTTGTTACAAATGCAAAGAGTGTTGATCCGCTGCCCCTTTTGCTATGTTCTCAGCAATGCATCGTGTCGCTTGGTGGGAGCTAACATTATTGGCCTCGCATGTGCACCCACAAGATCTACTATGGCCGTGGCGTTGCTATCCGCAACAATATTGTATATAGTGGTGATCCATTAAAAGACCTATCACTTCCTGCCTTCCTTGACAAATTCATGGAGAAGAAACCGAAAGGAAACCGCATTGCTGAAGGAAAATGGCATGGTTGATCGCGTGCCGACAAGGTCACGAACAATATCTGGAGTTGGTGTATCGATCGCTAAGGCGCAACGTCCTTGGATGGTTGTAGTCGGGTCGTCAACGTCATCTCCTTCCCCATTCGAATCTACCACTCTCATCGAAAGATCGGGACCCCTAGTGCTATCAGTTGGTATCAGAGCTCAAGGTTGATCGGTGAGAGATCTTATCTAGTCTTTGCAATTTTTACCTACAGTCCAGAATCCCAAAAAAAAAATACCAGATCAGATCTATTCCCCAAAATCTGAAACAATTTGAGCCTTACGCTATTGCTGCATAGTCTTTGTTTGTTGAGTCTTCGGTTGCATCGTCGCGTCCTTTGCTGGTCTTAGTGTCTAGTTCCTTTAGAGTTTCGAGTTCTGTTTATGTTTTGGACTCACCGTTGCAGTTAGATCCGAACTGTCATAGGAGGCTAGAAAAGGAGGAGGACTCGGTTGCTAGGGAGACTTTGCCCTAATTGGTCCTGGAGTAGGACACGAATTCGGATTCAACTGCATCGCGTGTGAAAAAAAAGAGAAAAAAAGAGAAAAAAAGTGAGACAAGAAGAAACAGGCAGCCGCATCTAGAAGAGCCGCGGCATAAAAAAAGGAAGAAAAAAAAACAGAAGAGAGAGAAAAACCTAACTTTTGCATACGACCTCCGATTGAGGCGATTCTTGATCCGTTGGAAAGGAAATCGGAAGATAGAGCGAAAAAAATGTTAGGCGCAAATAAGGCAATAGACCAGTGCCTAGCTCTTAAACCGCCTAGGCGACCAGCCAATAAACAAAGGAGGTGGAGATGAGTAAAGGGGAAGGAGGGGGAGCAGAGGTACCTAGAAGCTGGATGTCCATGTTGGCGGCAGGAAGGAGGAGGTCATGAGCGGCGGCGCCGCTCAAGGCGGGGCGAAGACCTCTAGTGGAGAAGGCACGCTGCAGTGCCGTGAAAAGAAAAAGGGAAGGAAGTGCGAGGAAGCCCACCGCAGCCCACAAGGCCCACACAGTCCATGAGGGTAGACCTAAGGCATCCTCGCCGACGCCTCCTTAGGGCTACACCAACGCCGCCTCTTTCGACGTCTTTCTCTTGCCCCGCGCCGCTCTCGATCTCTCTCTTCTCCCTATCTCCCAGCGCCGCGCCACGCCTACTTAGCGGCGCTGGCCCGCCTATTCGCCCTCCCGCCTAGCCTTCCGATAAGGGCTACCTCATCAACCTTGTCCGCCCACCTCCTCAACCTCGCGCCCCCCGCTTTCTCATCCCACCGCCCAGAGGACTCGGTTGCTAGGAGACTTTGCCCTAATTGGTCCCGAGTAGGACACGAATTCGGATTCAACTGCATCGCGTGTGAAAAAAAAGAGAAAAAAAATTTGAGACAAGAAGGAACAGGCAGCAGCATCTAGAAGAGCCACGGCATAAAAAAAAAGAAGAAAAAAAAACAGAAGAGAGAAAAAAACCTAACTTTTGCATACTACCTCCGATTGTGGCTATTCTTGATCCGTTGGAAAGGAAATCGGAAGATAGAGCAAAAAAATGTTAGGCACAAATAAGGCAATAGACCAGTGCCTAGCTCTTAGGCCGCCTAGGCGACCAACCATTAAACTAAAGAGGTGGAGATGAGTAAAGGGGAAGGAGGGGGAGGGGAGCAGCGGGACCTGGAAGCTGGATGTCCATGTTGGCGGCAGGAAGGAGGAGGTCATGAGCGGCGGCGGCTGCCCTGAACGTCGGAAGAAGACCCTCTAGCGGAGAAGGCACGCTGCACGCTGCCGTGAAAAGAAAAAGGGAAGGAAGTGCGAGGAAGCCCACCGTAGCCCACAAGGCCCACACAGGTCCATGAGGGTAGACCTAAGGCAGCCCTGCCGACGCCTCCTTAGGGCTACAGCCAATGCTGCCGCCTCTTTTCGACGTTTTTCTCTCGCCCTGGCGCCGCTCTGTCGATCTCTCTCTTCTCCTCTCTCCCAGCGCCGCCACGCACCTAGCGGCGCTGGCTCCGCTTATTCGCCCTACCCGCCTAGCTCGCGGATCGGGGCTACCTCATCAACCTTGTCCGCCCCAGCCTCCTCAACCTCACCCGCCCCAACCGCCTTTTCATCCCACCGGCCCCAGGAGGACTCGGTTGCTAGGGAGACTTTGCCCTAATTAGTCCTGGAGTTGGACACGAATTCGGATTCAACTGCATCGCGTGTGAAAAAAAAGAGAAAAAAGGGAGAAAAAAGTGAGACAAGAAGGAACAGGCAGCCGCATCTAGAAGAGCCGCGGCATAAAAAAGAAGAAGAAAAAAAAACAGAAGAGAGGGAAAAACCTAACTTTTGCATACGACCTCCGATTGAGTCGATTCTTGATCCGTTGGAAAGGAAATCGCAAGATAGAGCGAAAAAAATGTTAGGCGCAAAAAAGGCAATAGACCAGTGCCTAGCTCTTAGGCCGCCTAGCCTACCAGCCATTAAACTAAGGAGGTGGAGATGAGTAAAGGGGAAGGAGGGCGAGGGGGAGCAGAGGCACCTGGAAGTTGGATGTCCATGTTGGCGGCAGGAAGGAGGAGGTCATGAGCGGCGGCGGCCGCCCTGAAGGCGGGAAGAAGACCGTCTAGCGGAGAAGGCACGCTGCAGGCTGCCGTGAAAAGAAAAAGGGAAGGAAGTGTGAGGAAGCCAACCGTAGCCCACAAGGCCCACACAGGTCCATGAGGGTAGACCTAAGGCAGCCCTGCAGACGCCTCCTTAGGGCTACAGCCAATGCTGCTGCCTCTTTTTGACGTCTTTCTCTCACCCTGGCGCCGCTCTCTCGATCTCTCTCTTCTCCCTCTCTCCCAGCGCGCTCCGCGCCAAATTAAGCGGCGCTGCTCCGCCTATTCACCCTCCCCGCCTAGCCTGCCGATCAGGGCTACCTCATCAACCTTGTCCGCCCCAGCCTCCTCAACCTCGCCCACCCCAGCCGCCTTCTCATCCCACCGGCCCAAGTAGGACTCGGTTGCTAGGGAGACTTTGCCCAAATTGGTCCTGGAGTAGGACACGAATTCGGATTCAACTACATCGCGTGTGAAAAAAAGAGAGAAAAAAAGAGAGAAAAAAAGTGAGACAAGAAGGAACAGGCAGCCGCATCTAGAAGAGCCGCGGCATAAAAAGAAGAAGAAAAAAAACAGAAGAGAGAGAAAAACCTAACTTTTGCATACGACCTCCGATTGAGGCGATTCTTGATCCGTTGCAAAGGAAATCGGAAGATAGAGCGAAAAAAATGTTAGGCGCAAATAAGGCAATAAACCAGTGCCTAGCTCTTAGGCCGCCTAGGCGACCAGCCATTAAACTAAGGAGGTGGAGATTAGTAAAGGGGAAGGAGGGGGAGGGGGAGCAGAGGCACCTGGAAGCTGGATGTCCATGTTGGCGGCAGGAAGGAGGAGGTCATGAGTGGCGGCGGCCGCCCTGAAGGCGGGAAGAAGACCCTCTAGTGGAGAAGGCACGCTGCAGGCTGCTGTGAAAAGAAAAAGGGAAGGAAGTGCGAGGAAGCCTACCACAGCCCACAAGGCCCACACAGGTCCATGAGGGTAGACCTAAGGCAGCCCTGCGAACGCCTCCTTAGGGCTACAGCCAACGTCGTCGCCTCTTTTTGACGTCTTTCTCTCGTCCTGGCGCCGCTCTCCGATCTCTCTCTTCTCCTCTCTCCCAGCCCGCGCCAGCCCTAGCGGCGCTGCTCCGCCTATTCGCTCTCCCGCCTAGCTCGCGATCGTATACCTCATCAACCTTGTCCACCCCAGCCTCCCAACCTCGCCCGCCCTAGCCGCTTCTCATCCCACCGGCCCAGAGGACTCGGTTGCTAGGAGACTTGCCCTAATTGGTCCCGGGTAGGACACGACTGATTCAACTGCATCGCATGTGAAAAAAGAGAAAAAGAGAGAGAAAAAGTGAGACAAGAAGGAATAGGCACGATCTAGAAGAGCCACGCATAAAAGAAAGAAGAAAAAAGGTAAGAGAGAGAAAACCTAACTTTTGCATACGACCTCCGATTGAGGCGATTCTTGATCCGTTGGAAAGGAAATCGGAAGATAGAGCGAAAAAACGTTAGGCGCACATAAGGCAATAGACCGTGCCTAGCTCTTAGGCGCCTAGGCGACCACCATTAAACTAAGGAGGTGGAGATGAGTAAAGGGAAGGAGGGGGAGGGGGAGCAGAGGCACCTGGAAGCTGGATGTCCATGTTGGCGGCAGGAAGGAGGAGGTCAAGAGCGGCGGCGGCTGCCCCGAAGGCGGGAAGAAGACCCTCTAGCGGAGAAGGCACGCCGCAGTCGCCGTGAAAAGAAAAACGGATGGAAGTGCGAGGAAGCCCACCGCAGCCCACAAGGCCCACACAGTTCCATGAGGGTAGACCTAAGGCAGCCCTGCCGACGCCTCCTTAGGGCTACAGCCAACGCCGCCGCCTCCTTTCGACGTCTTTCTCTCGCCCTGACACCGCTCTCTCGTTCTGTCTCTTCTCCCTCGTCCCAGCGCACGCGCGCGCCACCTTGCGGCGCTGGCTCCGCCTTATTCGCCTCCCGCCTAGCTCGCCGATCGGGGCTACCTCATCAACCTTGTCCGCCCCAGCCTCCTCAACCTCGCCCGCCCCAGCCGCCTTCTCATCCCACAGGCCCCAGGAGGACTCGGTTGCTAGGGAGACGTTGCCCTAATTGGTCCTGGAGTAGGACACGAATTCGGATTCAATTGCATCGCGTGTGAAAAAAAAGAGAAAAAAAGAGAGAAAAAAGTGAGACAAGAAGGAATACGCAGCCGCATCTAGAAGAGCCGCGGCTTAAAAAAAGGAGAAGAAAAAAAACAGAAGAGAGAGAAAAACCTAACTTTTGCATACGACCTTCGATTGAGGCGATTCTTGATCCGCTGGAAAGGAAATCGGAAGATGGAGTGAAAAAAAAATGTTAGGCGCAAATAAGGCAACAGACCAGTCCCTAACTCTTAGGCCGCCTAGGCGACCAGCCATTAAACTAAGGAGGTGGAGATGAGTAAAGGGGAAGGAGGGGGAGGGGGAGCAGAGGCACCTGGAAGCTGGATGTCCATGTTGGCGGCAGGATGGAGGAGGTCATGAGCGGCGGCGGCCACCCTGAAGGCGGGAAGAAGACCCACCAGCGGAGAAGGCACGCTGCAGGCTGCCGTGAAAAGAAAAACGGAAGGAAGTGCGAGGAAGCCCACCGCAGCCCACAAGGCCCACATAGGTCCATGAGGGTAGACCTAAGGCAGCCCTGCCGACGCCTCCTTAGGGCTACAGCCAACGCCGCCGCCTCTTTTCGACATTTTTCTCTCGCCACGCGACGCCTCTCGATCTCTCTCTCTCCTGTCTCCAGCCCACGCCACACCTAAGCGGCGCTGGCTCCACCTATTCGCCTCCCCGCCTAGCCTCGCCGATCAGGGCTACCTCATCAACCTTGTCCGCCCCAGCCTCCTCAACCTCGCCCGCCCCAGCCGCCTTCTCATCCCACCGGCCCTAGGAGGACTCGATTGCTAGGGAGACTTTGCCCTAATTGGTCCTGGAGTAGGACACGAATTCGGATACAACTGCATCGCGTGTGAAAAAAGTGAGAGAGAAAAAAAGTAGGACAAGAAGGAACATGCAGCCGCATCTAGAAGAGCGCGGCATAAAAAAAAGAAAAAAACAGAAGAGAGAGAAAAACCTAAGTTTTGCATACGACCTCCGATTGAGGCGATTCTTGATCCGTTGGAAAGGAAATCGAAGATAGAGCGAAAAAAACGTTAGGCGGAAATAAGGCAATAGACCGTTGTTTAGCTCTTAGGCCGCCTAGTCGACTCACCATTAAACTTAGGAGGTGGAGATGAGTAAAGGGGAAGGAGGGGGAGGGGGAGCAGAGGCACCTGGAAGCTGGATGTCCAAGTTGGCGCAGAAGGAGGAGGTCATGAGCGGCGGCGGCCGCCCTGAAGGCGGGAAGGAGACCTCTAGCGGAGAAGGTACGCTGCAGCTGCGGTGAAAAGAAAAAGGGAAGGAAGTGCGAGGAAGCCCACGAGGCCCACACAGATCCATGAGGGTAGACCTAAGGCAGCCCCGCCGACGCCTCCTTAGGGCTACAGCCAACGCCGCCGCTGCTTTCGACGTATTTCTCGCCTCGGCGCGCTATCTCGATCTCTCTTTCTCCTCTCGCTAGCGCCGCCAGCGCAGCCTAGCGGCGCTGCTCCGCCTTATTCGCCTCCTCGCCTAGCTCGCGATCAGGCTACCACATCAACCTTGTCCGCCCTCCTCAACCTCGCCCGCCCCAGCCGCCTTCTCATCCCACCGGCCCAGGAGGTTTCGGTTGCTAGGGAGACTTTGCCCTAATTGGTCCTGGAGTAGGACACGAATTCGGATTCAACTGCATCACGTGCGAAAAAAAGAGAAAAAAAAGAGAGAGAAAAAAGTGACACAAGAAGGAACAGGCAGCCGCATCTAGAAGAGCCGCGGCATAAAAAAAAGAATAAAAAAAACAGAAGAGAGAGAAAAACATAATTTTTGCATGCGACCTTCGATTGAGGCGATTCTTCATCTGTTGGAAAGGAAATCGGAAGATAGAGCGAAAAAACGTTAGGCGCAAATAAGGCAATAGACCAGTGCCTAGCTCTTAGGCCGCCTAGGCGACCAGCCATTAAACTAAGGAGGTGGAGATGAGTAAAGGGGAAGGAGGGGGAGGGGGAGCAGAGGCACCTGGAAGCTGGATGTCCATGTTGGCTGCAGGAAGGAGGAGGTCATGATCGGCGGTGGCCGCCCTGAAGGCGGGAAGAAGACCCTCTAGCAGAGAAGGCACGCTGCAGGCTGCCGTGAAAGAAAAAGGGAAGGAAGTGCGAGGAAGCCCACCGCAGCCCACAAGGCCCACATAGGTCCATGAGGGTAGACCTAAGGCAGCCCTGCCGACGCCTCCTTAGGGCTACAGCCAACGCCGCCGCCTCTTTTTGACGTCTTTCTCTCGCCACTGCGCCGCTCTCGATCTCTCTCTTCTCCTCTCTCCAGCCCGCGCAGCCACCTGAGCGGCGCTGGCTCCGCCTATTCGCCCTCCCCGCCTAGCCTGCCGATCAGGGCTACCTCATCAACCTTGTCCGCCCCAGCCTCCTCAACCTCGCCCGCCCCAGCCGCCTTCTCATCCCACCGACCCAGGAGGACTCGATTGCTAGGGAGACTTTGCCCTAATTGGTCCTAGAGTAGGACACGAATTCGGATACAACTGCATCGCGTGTGAAAAAAGAGAGAGAGAAAAAAGTAGGACAAGAAGGAACATGCAACCGCATCTAGAAGAGCCGCGGCATAAAAAAAAGAAAAAAACAGAAGAGAGAGAAAAACCTAACTTTTGCATACGACCTCCGATTGAGGCGATTCTTGATCCGTTGGAAAGGAAATCGGAAGATAGAGCGAAAAAAATGTTAGGCGCAAATAAGGCAATAGACCGAGGTTTAGCTCTTAGGCGCGCTAGGCGACTCACCATTAAACTAAGGAGGTGGAGATGAGTAAAGGGGAAGGAGGGGGAGGGGGAGCAGAGGCACCTGGAAGCTGGATGTCCATGTTGGCGGCAGGAAGGAGGAGGTCATGAGCGGCGGCGGCCGCCCTGAAGGCGGGAAGAAGACCCTCTAGCGGAGAAGGCACGCTGTAGGCTGCCGTGAAAAGAAAAAGGGAAGGAAGTGCGAGGAAGCCCACCACAGCCCATAAGGCCCACACAGGTCCACGAGGGTAGACCTAAGGCAGCCCTACTGATGCCTCCTTAGGGCTACAGCCAACGCCGCCGCCTCCTTTCGACGTTTTTCTCTCGCCACGCGCCGCTCTCGATCTCTCTCTTCTCCTCTCTCCCAGGCGCCGCGCACCGACCTAAGCGGCGCTGGCTCCACCTATTCGCCTCCCGCCTAGCTAGCCGCGATCAGGGCTACCTCATCAACCTTGCCCCACCTCCTCAACCTCGCCCGCCTAAGCCGCTTCTCATCCCACCGGCCCAGGAGGACTCGATTGACTTTGCCCTAATTGGTCCAGGAGTAGGACACTGTAACATCCCAAAAATCCTCTTTCTAAAAAATTTAATTTCAAATTCATTATTTTAAAGTATTTGAGTTTTATTTGGATTTGCTCTGAAATTTTATTTTTGAAAAAGCTAGACTCGAAAAATATTTCAAGTAAAACCTAAAATTATTATTAAATAAAAAGATATTTTGGTTTTATATGAAAATCCTAGTTTAAAATAATTATTTCGAGTTATTTGAATTTTATTTGGTTTCTTGGATTTTCTGGAATTTAAAAATGTATTTTAAAATTTAAAAAGTATTTTAAGTATGAAAATTAAATACCAAAAGTAGTTGGAAATAATTTTATTAAATCCAAAAAGTGTCAAGGAGGTTCTATGAATTTTTTTGAAAATTTTTGAGGTATTTTCATATTTGTCTGAGGCTTATTCAATTTTCTGGGCTTTTCTGACAGTCCAAAATAGAAAATAAAATTAAAATCCCCTCCCTCCCTCTCCGGCCGCCACATGGACGGCCAGATTTGCGCCCACGTCGCCACCGCCATCCCGCCTTCACCATCTTCCCGCTCGCCACGTGTGCGGGCCAGATCCAACCACCTCCGCCCCGGCCCATCTCGGCCGCACCCGCCCACTTAACCCCCGCCCCCATCCCGGCCGCCCGTTTCGCCTTCGCCCGCGCGATCTCGTCCGTCTGCCTCTCCCTCCTCTCCCGACCGTCGGATGCCCATCCCACGCCACGCCCCGCTCCCCTCCCTGATTCCCCGCTGACGGGCCGACCCCACCTGTCGGGCCCGTCCCCTACCTCGCGCCGCCGCCTTGGCCGTTGGCCGGCTCCTCCCTATCCGGCCTCCTCCCCCTTTTCCGCCCGCGCGCCGCCCTCTCCATTCGTGCGCCACACGCCCGCGCCCACGCCTTCCCCTTTTCTCGCGCACGAAGCCCACGCGCCACTCGGGCACCCCGTTGCAACCGCCGCCCACCTCCCGATCTTTCCGGCGAGGAATCCCGCCACGCCTCCACCCCCTCGGCCCTATAAAAGCCACCCCTGAGCACCGCCATCTCCCACCGTGCGCCTTCGCCCGCCGCGCTGCCTGCTCCTCCGGCGAGCAATTACCAGCGAAGGAGAGCCGCCCAAGCGCCGCCGAGGCCACCCCGAGCTCCCTCTCCTCCGCGCGTAGCTTCCCCATCCCTTCTCCGGGCTCGGACGTCGTCGGAGCGCCGCTGCGCCGTGAAGCCCGAGCCGCCGCCCCTCGCTGCCGACGCTTTCGCCACTGCGTAACGCCCGAGCCTCCCGAGATCCCCGAGCGCCTCTGCCGACAGCCCGCCGCCGCGCCGCGTGCGCCGTTCGCGGCGAGCCGTGTTGCCGTGCGCTCCGCCGTGACCACGCCATCTCGGCCGCCCCGGCTCAGTGTAACCGCCACGCGGCGCCACGCCGGCGCCACTCGCGCCACCGCCCCGTCCGCCACCCGCTCCTCCCTGCCACCTCAGCCGGCGCCGTTTCCGTGGGCTTGGTCCATGGACCAAGGCCCACCCGTCAGTTAAATCAGCCCTTGGGTGACATCATGCTGACGTCATAAGTCCCTTTTCCTTTAGAAAATAATTCGGCCGAAATTAAATTCCTCGCTGACGTCATATTTTATATTTTCCTTTAGAACATTAATTCCAGAAAATCCCTTTTTCCATTTTCTCTGAATTTAAACTTCCCGGAGCCCGTTCTTTCTCGTTTTAACTCCGTTTGAGCCCATTCAAATTTCTAAATTCATCAAAAATTCCAAACTATCCATTTCTTCCATCCTTTCAAATATTTGAAATTTATTTGATATTTCAAAATTTAAATTTCAAATTCCAATGCCTAGTTTAATTTCAAAGCCTCGGTTCCATTCCAAATTTTCTGTGCACTTTAAAAATTTAAATTCAAATCTGGCAAAACCTCCATAAAATCCATTTTATCTTTTTCTTGGCCCAAATATTGTCTCAGTAATTTCTTTTCCCAACCGATCATCCAGATATTCGTTCTCCCTCTTGCGAACTCCGAATCTGTTGATTCTTTCTCATCTAAAATCATAACCTATCCAATTATGGCCTCTTTTGAATTTTGGATTTTATTTGAAGTTTATTTGTATTTATTTGCTTCGTTTTCTTCGTCTTTTCCCGCGTAGATTCCAACGTTGTGGAAGACCTCTCCACTCCGCAGCAGGAAGACCCCGAGAGTGTGCAAGAAGGCAAGTCTCCTTTGATCATCTTGAACCTATGATTTTGAAATGTTTTAAATATTTTAAATTATGTGCATTGCTATTTACGTAAAGAATTAGTTCAAATCTTAAGGTGTTAGTTAAACCAACTTTGTTATGTCCTCAATTGAAATTGAATGCCATGTACCTTTGTCACCCTAGAACTCCCTTTGTCTCAGTAATGAGATTATTATGATCACTTGTGAATAGTAGATGGGTAGTATAATGCTTAGTCATGCTATCTAATACTTTGGATAATCTTGAAAATGGGAAATTATGATTTATTGTAGTACTCTTGTGTTTATAAATTTAGTGGTAATTGGAGTTGCCACTGTTCTTTTAAAATAAAATAAAATGTGAAAGATGGTTTAGATTAGGGTGGATGGTTGGTTTGGGTTGGTGCAGTTAGCACGAGATCTTGAAAAGTGTATGTTCCACCCTAGTCAATTAAGGACCGACGCTTGTGTTTGTCCAGACTGAGCACTACCGTACAACCACAAGTCTATATGTGTACGACCTAGCTGACTAACTTATGATAGTCTAGTTTAGGTGCCACCAGTGGAAAGTGGGTGCCGAGGATGGACCGTTATTCACAGTGAGGGACAGGATTTATCAGTACTCATATGGCGCAAGAGGGCTTGATTGGGCGGTTAGCCTACTGCGGTGAAACCTCGTGGTGGTATCTAGCTAGACTAGAATAAGGTAAAGGCTTTGTGATATTTTATCAGGGTCTCATGCCAAAGGAAGTGTGTTGACTTTTAGGATAATTTATCTCTTGTGGGTAAAGTTGTACAACCTCTGCAGAGTGTAAAACTATTCGAATAGCCGTGCCCACGGTCAAGGGCGGGCAAGGAATGCATTCACATGGTAGATTTCTGGTTTTGGTTTTAGAATCAAAGTTTTGGAATTCCGAGAGTGGAGGGAACTCTCGGAAGGGAATCCTGACGGTTGGAGCCAGAGAGGGTGGATGGAACCCGCAGTTTTAAACTTGGTCAGATAGACTGAATTAACTAGTGTTGGTAGATGGAACCTTCACTATAGAAGTAATGATAGTTCTGTTAAGACACATACTTGTTAAATTGATGCCTTCGAAAATAATTAGTAGTAATTGATTTTCAAATATTGCTTTGTGCAAAAGAACCATATAGCCTTCCTTTGTCAAGCCTTGCATCTATTGCATTTTTCCCAAGACTTGCGGAGTACTTTATGTACTCACACGCTGCACTCAAAAATAAATCTCAGAAGAATATGAAGCTCAAGAAGGTGACTACGACTACTTCGCGTGTGGATTCGATGAAGGATTCTAGGAGTACTAGATCGCGCTTCCCCAGTCAATTGCTTGTGGCGTATTGATGGGTCTTCACTGGATTTATCTTCTGCTTCCGCTGTGTTTTATGTGTGTGTGAGGTCTTGAAACCTCAGTTGTAATAATGAGACCTTTCGGTCTGTACTCTCAATTATTGTAATAAAGCGTTGTTGGTTATGTATCATCACTGTTTGACTGTGTGCACTAGCTTTGATCTGGGACTAGTGCTGTAATACATAGAGGGTCCGGGTTCGGAAATCCGAGGTCCCGACAGAGATGGTATCAGAGCCAGGTTGACTGTAGGACGTGACCTAGTTAGAATGGTCGTTAAAAGAAGAGCTTCAAAATTTATTTTATAAAATAAAAATTTAATAATGTGCTATCCTTGTCTTTTCTTGTCTTTCTATCCTTATCTTCGTCATGGCATTCTCCCTTATCTATCTGCTTATTCCCTTTTGGAATGGTAATTGTACCCCTTCCCTTTGTAATTTCTATAGACGGCTCAGTGAGGTTGCGTCTGACAAGCAGTTGGAGAATTCTTGGAAACCTAGAGTATACGGAAGACAACAAATTATTGGAAAGTACTCCTGTCGGGAAAGCCATGATAATGAGTGCATGTCAAGTTAGGTAATTTGGAGAATTGTTGCTAGAATGATATATTTTGGATTCATAATTGACAGGGTTGAATAATATTCGAAAGGATTGAGATAACCAATTGATTATAAATAAATTTAAAGAGTGTCATCTTTATGGATTGACTAGAGAATAAATACAAAGTTGAACTTGGGGGAGCTAATTAGATCGTGGGAAGAGTCTAAACTTTACCTTGGATTTATTATCTAAGATTAACAGGAGAAACTGGATGTAAAACAAGATTTTTGTTGAAGGGATTATCTGTGATCGTTGGAGAATTAGTATTAAGAGATTGATCCAGTAAAGGGAGATTAAAAGATTAAGAAGTTGAATTATCATAAACAATTCATGATATCAATTTTGGGTGATTTGGTTGAATCATGAAGAGTAGATGAATTTTGTGGAGTTACTTGATTATCAGAGTTTGGTGGATCTATTGATGATAAGTGGATACTACTGGAATTCTAGAAGATAATACACTTAGATATCTTGGTGGATTAATTTTTTCATTGTAAAGTGGACTTTGATATGACAATTTGAATTTGGTGGATTTAATAGATCATTGCTAGATAATTGGATTTTAACTAATGGGATTAACTAGATAGTTTAAGGATGTTCGAATGGATAATTTGGAGGATTTAAATTAATTATGGGAGATAGATGGTCCAATAAGAATTAATTGAGGTATTTGAATTCATTCAAATTTGGTGGAACCAAAGTGATGATTATCAAGAGTTTGATGTTGGTGGATTAATGAATATTAAATTATGGCTTAGATGATCTTAAAATTGATTGATGATTACTAAAAGGTTGGATTAATTTTATACCATTTGATCAGAGTCATAGATCTGTTGAATTATATAATGATCATAAAGCAATTGGTGGAAATCGCAAATCACAATGTTATTGGATTCTTGTTAGAAAAATTCTATGGTTTGACGTCGATCCAAATTAGAGCAGAGAATAAAAGTTTAAGAGATTATTTGCTGAAATCAATAAGGTACATTTGTGGTATATGATTTAGGAATCAGGAATTTTTGAAGAGTTGAATGTCTTTCACGGATGAACACTTGCGGAAGTTAAGCCCTTTTGGTGGAATACTGAATTAATCGATATGATAAGGGCAATTGAAGTTAATCCAAAGCTTGCAGGCGACTAAAGATGTACCACTCCGATTTGTTGTTGTCTTCCGTATTTCTCAGTTAAAGGAATACTTCAGAGTATCAAATATCAAGTTAGAATCATGAAGGAACGAGGAGTAGTTCTTTAGTTGTAGTACCCAAGTAAAGTCTTACGATTTTAGAACGCTATATATATTACTTGCTTGTGTGTTAGGTGGACGGTACCAAGTCTTTGTATACTTGTAGTACAGTCGTCCTTAAAAACTATTTTGATTTCGAGCTAAGTTTCTTCTAAGTTGTTGCTTGTTTCTTTATTGTGTGTTGGTTGGGATGCTGTTTAGTTTCCCCCTAATCTCTTACCTATGCTAGTTCCCTCTTATCTTTTGCTGTCCCCGGACCGCTTCAGATGGTGAACACAAGGAGCAACCCTGGCAGCAGCCGTGATGCTAATGCCCAACAAGACAACAACATTCCATCTCCTCCTGCTCAAGCCCCCAACTTGGAACATATGATGGCTATGCAACTGCAACTACTTCAAGCTCTCGCTCAGAATCAAGTGCAACCAGTTCCGCAGGCACCCGTGCAAGCACCACAGTCCAAGCTAGGAGAGTTTATGAGGACTAGACCTCCTACTTTTGCCGGTTCAGTGGATCCCTTGGAAGCCGACGATTGGATGAAGGATGTGGAGAAGAAATTGATTCTGGCTCAATGCAATGATCATGAAAAGGTGTAGTATGCTGCCCATCAACTTAAGGGAATTGGTGCTAATTGGTGGGAGAATTACTGCGCCGCCCATCAAAATGTGCAAGCCATCACATGGGATGAATTTGTTGAGGCTTTCCGCACTACGCATATTCCTACGGGAATAATGGAGTGAAGAAAAGGGAATTTTACCAACTGCAGCAAGGAAACCTCAGTGTTTCAGAATACCTGAACAAGTTCGCCCAACTGTCCAGGTATGCATCAGAAGATGTCTCATCAGAAGCAACGACGATTTGGAGGTTCATGCAAGGACTGAATCCCAACCTCAAGGTGCAGTTGGTGTCCAAAGTTTTTCCGACATTTCAGCACATGATAAATAAGGCCCTTGTCCAGGAAGATGCTCAATATCAATTGCAGGACTCTCGTAAGAGAAAGATGGCTTTTCAGACACAGAGTAATGTAAGCAGTTCAAGGCCTCGAATAGATCCACCCCAGTTCAACAAAGCTCCAGCAGCAACAGATGCACCAAGAACTCCAGGATCTGTGCCTCGTTCAGAGATGAAAGAACCCCACATCTTTACCAGAGTTCGACCTCAGAAAAGCAACACCTCAACCACTGGAGTACAATGTTTTCGATGCCACGAGATGGGGCATTATGCAGGCAATTGCCCACAGAAGCCTCAGGTTAACACTCCAATTCCTTTCAATTTGGGAAGTACACCAGCGTGAACTCTAGTTGTAGGACAAGGACGGAGAGTATCTCCAACTACGGGAAAATCTCCAACAACTCCGCAATCACTAGGAAGAGGACGAGTTAACAACATCACCACAAAAGGTGCCCCAGGGGCAGCAATCATGCTTGGTAAGTTTCAATTTGGTTCTGTTGCCGCACGAAACTAATCCGTACACCAACAAGATAATTGATGAAGAAACAAGATCTATTTTAATCTAGAGACTAAAAACAAAGGTACGAAAATAATATTGTATCGATTGTCTGATTGTTTTTTTGCAATCGGACTTACCCTTTATATTTATAGGGTGCCTGGTCTATGACAAATAAAATCGGCATCAAATCAAGATCTATGGCAAGTAAAATCGGCATCAAATAAAACTAATCACATCTGATAATGGGCCCGATTTCTTTCTCTTCTTTGCTTCTCCGCTGTCGAATCCTCTGCAGATAACTTCCTATAACGCTTCAGTATCCACAAATTTTCGACCGCTTCGTTATAAGCATCGAGTTTCCAAATCGTGATCGAACTCCTTGCGACCACCTTTAGTATGGTCGTAGCCTTCAATGCGATCATAGGCTTCTACGTGGTCATAGTCTCCAACTTGATCGTGGCCTTCAGCGTGGTCGTAGATCCCACCGTGGTCGTAGCCTCCAGCGTGGTCATAGACTCCACCGTGGTCGTAGCTTCCAGCGTGGTCGTGAGACTCCAGCGTGGTCGCGAGACTCCAGCGTGGTCGTATACTCCACCGTGGTCGTAGACCCCAGCGTGGTCGTAGACTCCACCGTGGTCGTAGCCTCCAGCGTGGTCGTAGATCTATCGGCGGCGCCAACCACGACCAATGCAGTCATAGTGACTTTCGACCACGGCCAAAGTAGTCGTAATTCCTTCTGGTGCCCTTTGACCATGGCCAGAACGGTCGTAAACCTCTCGGGAGACATTCAACCATGCCCAAAGTGGTCGTATACGCCACAACGTGGTCGTGGAGCTATCTTGCGACTGCCGACCACGACCAATGTGATCATGATGACTTTCGACCACGGCCAAAGTAGTCGTAATTCCTTCTGGTGCCCTTTGACCATGGCCAGAATGGTCGTAAACCTCCTAGGAGACATTCGACCATGTCCAAAGTGGTCGTATACGCCACAACGTGGTCGTAGAGCTTATCCGACCACTCGCTTAACACCTCACCCGGTTCAGACCATGGACAGTGTGGTCGTAAATGATTCGATGGGCAGCCGATCACGACCAAAGTGGTCGTAAATAGTTCAATGGGCAACCATATAGTCAACCGAATTATATTAATGAAACAACAATTCGGCTATTTTGATCATCTAATGCATAAACATGCTAGTCATCTAATGCATAAACATGCTAGTGTCATTTTTTACTATCAACACATGCCCCCCTGTTTTTTTTAAGCTTGAAAAAAAACACTTGCGTAACGAAACCAGCTAGAGGCAATAACCTACTCACCTCAAACTTTCTTTGGACGATGGTCTACAACACATCAGCCATAAATAATATTTCTCAGGACGATGACGGGCAAACACCGGCCATATTTTCTCATGCATTTTGCCACACACTTGGATAGTACCTTTTTAAATATTTTCCATTAAGTGCTCTAGGCAAATTTTCTCCATGCAAATTTTGCACAAAATAGCTATTTCCAGGAACAATCTCTATAACTTTATACGGACCATCCCAATTTGGAGACCATTTTCCAAACTTATTATCCTTTGACCCAATAGGTAAAATCGTCTTCCATACTAAATCTCCAATTTGAAACGATTTTTCCTTTACCTTCTTATTATAGGCCTTAGCTACTCTTAATTTGTGTTTCTCAATTTCTCTCAAAGCTTTTATCCTCTCATCTGTAACTTCGTCTATTCTATCCATCATTAAGTCATGATAATCCACGGCCGACAAATCATTTTGCCTGGCCAACCTAAGAGCGTCCAGATTCACCTCAACAGGTGAAACGGCCTCCTGCCCATATACTAACTCATATGGTGTCACTTTTGTAGCACCATGCTTAGATATCGATGAGCCCATAATGCCTCGGAGACAGAACCTCATGCCATCTCTTAGGATATTCTTCTATTTTCTTTTAATAAGTTTAATTAAAATCTTATTACTAGACTCGGCTTGCCCATTAGCCTGAGCATAGTATGGTGAAGAATTAAGCAATTTAATTTTCAACGATTCGGCAAACTCACGTACTTGATGAGACACAAAAGACGACCCTTGATCAGTCGTTAAAGTCCGTGGTATGCGAATCTATGAATAATATGCACCAAGATAAAATCAATTACTTCTTTATGTGTCATATTTTTAAGAGGAACGACTTCCATCCATTTTGTAAAATAATCGTAGCTACTAAAACAAAGCGATGACCTTTAGAAGATGCAGTGATTCGATCGATAAAATCTAAACCCCACCCACGAATCGGCCATGGTTTAATAATAGGGTGCAACACGGCAGCTGGTGCTAATTGTATATCACCAAATTTTTGACAGGACTCACAACCTTTATAATATTTAAAACAATCTTCTAACATAGTCGGCCAATAAAAACCAGCTCGTCTCAACAACCATTTCATCTTATGGCCCGACTGATGTGTGCCACAAATACCTTCATGTACCTCACCCATAGCAATTTTAGATTGGTCTGAACTTAAACATTTTAAAAGCAATCCTTCTACAGTTCGGCGATATAATTCTCCATCAAGCAATGTATACTTTAAAGCCTGTCGCCGAATTTTTCTATCTACAGATTTACTGGGATTTTCTAAATAACTAAGGAAAGGTTTTCTCCAGTCATTGAATTCAGCCATATTTGACGTTTCTAAAACATCCGAACTGCTGCCTTGCTGTTCGTCCATATAAACAGGAACATTTTTGTGCATCGGTTTTTCTATCACAAATAGCTTGCCTCTACTAATATGATAACCAGATGCTTGTTGCGCAAGATCATTAGCTCTAAAATTATCTCCTCTATATATATGACTGATAGTAAAATCATCTAGGTTTGATACGATCTCTAAACACTTTTCTAAATATCTATTCAATGAACCATCAAGGCACCGATAAATTCCGAAACTTCTTTGCACAACTAATAACGAGTCACCAAAAGCTTCTATATTTTTACTTCCATGGATTCTAAAATTTGCAATCCTAATAAAAGTGCTTCATACTCGGCCTGATTATTAGTACAAAAATATTCCAAACGGACCGATGTTTGAAAATAGCACCTCTAGGTGAAATTAAGACAATACCAACACCTGTCCTTCTCTGAGGCCGAGCCATCAAAATATGGCTTCCATGGAGATCTGCACAAATAACTAATCAGCTCCATACCATTGTCAACTCTATGATCTACAATAAAATTTGCTACAATTTGGCCTTTCATGGATTTTAAAGATTCATAAGCCAAATCATATTCTACCAATGCATAAGCCCATTTTCGATTCTACCACTTAAAATCGGTTGTTGCAACATATACTTAACAACATCGGTCGACAAGTTACCACACAAGTCTTGGACAATAAATAATGCCTTAAACGGTACAAGCATAATACAAGGATAAACACAATTTTTCAATAAATACATACCTTGTCTCTGCTCCCGAAGACGCCGGCTCAAATAAGTGATAACAAATTCTTTGCCTTCTACCTCTGCGTTAATACAGAACCAATAACACCATCTTCCGTAGCAATATATAGCGAAACGGCGTCCGGCTTAGCGCCTCAAAACAGGAGGAGTAGACAAATACTTCTTAATTTCATCAAAGGCCCTCTGTTGTTACGCCCCAAGTAAATTCGGTTTCCTTCTTTAAGCGAAGTATGGGTGTAAATGCGTCAATTTTCCCAGACAGGTTAGATATAAATCTTCTCAAATAGTTTATTTTTCCTAAGAATTTTTGCACGTCACTTTTACATTCTAGCGCATTTATTCTTTGAATGGCCTCTAATCTAGCAGGATCTATCTCTATTCCCCTCTCATGTATGAGGAATCCTAGAAACTTTCCAGCCGACACGCCAAAAGCACATTTGAGTGGATTCATTTTTAAACCATACCGCCGCATCCTTTCAAATACTAATGTCAAATCGGCCAAATGATGATCCACGTTATCGATTTAACTACTACATCATCAATATATATTTCTAGTATGATACCGAGTAAGTCATGAAAAATTAAATTCATAGCTCACGATACGTAGCGCCAGACATTTTTAAACCAAATGTCATGACAACCCACTCAAATAAACCTACAAAACCAGGACACCTAAAGGCCGTTTTAGACATATCTTCTTCGGCCATAAAAATTTGATTATAACCAGCATTGCCATCTAAAAAGCTAACAACTCTATGTCCCAAAGCATTATTAATCAACATGTCGGCTATAGGCATGGGATATTCATCTTTTGGAGTAGCTTTATTCAAATCTCTAAAATCAACACAAATGCGTAATTTGCCACTACTCTTCTTCTCAACTGGCACAATGTTGGATATCCATTCGGCATATCGACATGGCCTAATAAAACCAGCTCTCAATAACCGGTCTATTTCCTCTTTAATACGGTCATACATATTAGGATTAAACCTTCTAGGTGGCTGTTTATGAGGCCTAAAACCAGATTTAATGGGCAACCGATGCTCTACTAGCTCTCGGCTAAGGCCTGGCATTTCGTGGTACTCCCATGCAAAGCAATCAACATAATTTCTAAGCAACTCAATCATTTTGGCTTTGCAGTCATTTGCCATGTTTTTATTCACAAATGTCGGCCTAGGGATATTACCACTACCTATGTCCACTTCCTCTAATGAATCAGCCGACGTAAAACCATATCCTAATTTTTCTACTTCATCAAAATCATCAATAGCTTCACACATATCGTTCTTACTTGACCGATAATGCTCTACTCGTTCTGCCAACCAATCCAAACTATGCTCCTTATCCATTTATAACATCATATTGCTAAGCCGGGCTGCACAAGCCGGCTGTACAGACACAGGTACAAAACCATCCTTAGTAACACTAACATAGTCATAATCAGAAAGATCTATGCCTGTTAAACACTGAATATTACCATGCTGCCAATCAGTGAAGCATCACCAAAGCAACATAAGCCGATGTGTGCGCTTGAATGACTTCTATATCATCATCTACCTTTGTACTAAAGTTTGATGCAAGGTGGAAGGAATGCAACGATTAGCATGAATCGATCACGACCTAATAAAACACTATAATTACCTTGCGTCGGCGACAAAGAAAGCTGCGGTAAGTTTTGCTCCCAACATAAGCTCCATGGAGATGGCGCTTTTGGCTTGATCGGTTGCGGTAAATCCATTAGCGTCAAATTAGTCTTCATAAGCTCACTTGTCCTCTTTGCCTAATTTCTTAAAAACTGAATATGGCATGAAATTTACAGTAGCTCCACCATCTACAAGCATCCTAGAAATCGGCCTTCCGTTAATATGCCCTTTAACATATAACGGTTTCAAGTGTCGGCATGATTCATCGGGTTTTTCAAAGATAGCTTCTTTAGGACCGAGACACAATTGTGCAACCTCTTCATCAATAGCTCAGAATTCAGAAGGTAGTGTAAAAACCATATTAATATCCATACCTTCCGGAGGTGGAGAGCCATTTTTGACTAGTGGAGACCCCTCATAATCTAACAAATCATGCTCATCATCACTATTTATGCCTGTGACTCTTCAATTTTCTTCACCTCCATTCTTTCTTAGTGGGTATCATAGGCTTGATCTCATTGAATAAATTATCCCTCATTTTTCAGCATGAGCCTCTCTCAATTCTTCTCTGAGCGCTGCAACCTCCTTTTTGCGAATGTGAGAGCCACGGTGGACACCATCGGGCTGCCGTTCCACACCTGCTAATAATGGAATCTTCTCTTTATTTTCAGAGCAACAACACTATTTTCTGCTTCGCTCACGGCCTTCGCTCATCGGTGCAGCATTGTTCACCTCTGAATTTTTACTCGTTTCACCTCCTTCTTTGATGCGGTAAACTCTTTTTGGAGATTTATCATCTCTCCGCTCACAAAACCGATTATTTTATTAAATCGGTCATTTCTAGGCCATGACAACTTGTCGGACAACGGCCTTCTTGGCATTTCCATCCTGGATGAAATGGCCCAAAAACACCGGAGTTGGTGGCATCCATGGACCGCAAAAACCCCATGGTGGACAAGGAGAAAAACCACCAGGAGGAAGACCCCATGGCACAGGCAATAGCGGCCTAGGCATAGGATGTGGTGCGGCTGCAGGGAAATTTTCCCATCGGTGATTCCAACCACCGAACTCTTGCCTTGGAGGATCTTGGTCGCTTCAAATTATAGGGCGACTAAAACTGCTTTGGCGGTCTTACCATCTTCATATTTGGCCGAAGCTCTTTAAATGTGGGCTTCGGTCTCTCAACCCATTTGTTTGTCCTATTCTTTCCCTCATTGATTTTCCAACGACCTACTTCCGGGCTTTTTGGTTTTATCATCCTTGTCCTCTCATTCTCATGCACCCTAGGAGTTGCAGAACCTACTGTAATTTTAATGGACTCATGGCCTTAAGGAGTATTTTCAATTTGAACTGTTCTAACCACACCTCTACTTTCTTCTGTAGGTTCACTACTATCCTCACCAATCATCACATTTTTCCAACGT
The DNA here is from genome assembly GCA_036346575.1 of Dendrocalamus sinicus. Classification (NCBI taxonomy): domain Eukaryota; kingdom Viridiplantae; phylum Streptophyta; class Magnoliopsida; order Poales; family Poaceae; genus Dendrocalamus; species Dendrocalamus sinicus. Next base: position 219,771 of record JAYEVI010000357.1, on the reverse strand, counting down.
TGATTCGGCTGTGATGGCGAACTAGCACCTTCTTATTTTTGAAATCAATCACATTAACTGGAAAAGGTTGAGTGTCTAACTGCATTTTGAGCTCTCAACAAACTTCAATCGTCCTTCATTTATGGCGATTGAACACATTAACGAAAAATATTGCGATCGTTAGTAGCATGAGAATAAGAATTATGCCATTTACAATATGCACGTCTTTTTAATTCTTGGAGGTGGTATGACATGTCTAGTGGGCAATTTTATTTGTTTCTCTTGCAATAAATAATCAAAAATTTTATCACATTTAGCAAGATCGAAAGTATACTTTATTTCTTCATGCCGATTTTTACGTGGAACTGGCCTCAAAGCGAGCAAGCGAATGGTATAGATTTTGAATCCCATGCCCATTCGGCTACACACATATCCACAATCTCATCATCGGATGACGTGGGGTCATGTTCTACTAAATTAACAGGATGGTTCGTTTTATGCTTTTCACGGTCCTATGGAAATTTTTAGATTCTCTAGCCCGGCTTTCTTGAGCAAGAGCCTTTTGCAGCACTTGACTTACATCTAAGAAATCCTGCCCTTCTAATTTTTCCTTCAAATGTAAAGCAACCGAGAAAAGGCTAACTCAAGGCAAGATCCTTATCGGATATTACTAGATTAAAGCATCGGTTTCTTGTATCTCTAAATCTCTGATATATTCAACAACGAGTTCATTGTATTTCTGCTAACCGATGTCAAGTGTGATAATCTCAATTCAGTGTCTCCGTGTAAAAATATTCATGAAATTTTTGTTCTAACTCGTGCCATGAATGAATAGAATTAGGTGTAAGGGATGTGAACCACGTGAGCAGCGATGCAGATAATGACAAAGGAAACAATCTCAATTTTAAAGCATCGCTAGCAGCGCCTCACCGCATTGTGCAATGAATTGACTAACATGCTCTAAAGTGGTTCTGCCATCATCCTGTAAATTTAATAAAATCGGTACTCTGAATCCACGGGGATATGGAACCGTATCATAGAAATCAGGATACGGCTTTTGATAAATCGCATTCTACACTTAGGCTCTACCCCAAGCGTTTCTCTGAATATATTAGCTACTTGCTCTCGATATTTTCATGCCTAACAAATGGCTCAACCATAGGCGATTATTTGCCACATTAGTGTTGTGGCCTAAAAGCATTAGGTTGTGGCATGTCACAAATTTGGGGTGTGGATAGGGAGTATTAAGCACGGAGGATTAAAATAAGCTTCGGTGTTGGCCCATATGGTATTCTGATCCTGTGGTGGTATTGGAGGTCTCTTGTATGCTATAGTTTGATATGGAGGTGCGTGCATACCAGTTAAATTTTCAGCAACTCGGCTGTAGTTTGGAGCGAGACAGCGCGATAGTTGTGACAAATGATGACGTAGCAATATTGGCGAAGTAGGCATGTGGTTTCGGCCACCATGAGTGTCACTCAATAAAGCGTAGTTTATTTGTGCACCAAATTGTGTAGTAAATGCGGATGAACCATGTGGCAAAGTTTCTTGTTCTCTGAGAATGATGAAAATTTAAAGCACTAGCATCACTCATCATAGGTTGTTTTTATTGTGTTCATCTGGATTTGCAACATCACGGCTCGTCGACTAGTCAAAACATTATCCATAGCAATACCAACAGTTTGATTAATCATATGAGCAATATCTTCATGAGAAGGAGAGATTTTACTTACGGTGTTTTTACCTCGGGGTTGATGGAGGCGGATGGCGGTGCAGTTTCTTTCATAATAACGCCTTGTCTTGTCTTCTGAAACACGCCAACATCGTCTTCTCATACTCTAACTTGCGTCGCTCGATCTCTGACGATGTTCCTCCGCACTCGTCAAGCGTGGGCGTAATGACATTGTTGGGATCTACCTCGAACCGTTTGACACCATGGTGCGAAGCTCGATTAGTTCCCTTGTAGATCGCGTGTGATATTGCACCTCTGCTGCTCGTTGCGCGCCGGTTGCTACGTGCGAAGCGAGCCGATCGCCGAGAAGGATGCAATCGGTTCTCAACCGATTAGCGATTGATTTGCCGGCGAGATGAAGAAATTGGCCTTTCGGCCGAGTAGATTGATTTCAATGGAGAAGAAGAACCGATTAGAAATCGATTCCCCAGCGGAGTCACCAATTTTGTTGCCGCACGAAACTGATCCGTACACCAACAAGATAATTGATGAAGAAACAAGATCTATTTTAATCTAGAGACTAAAAACAAAGGTACGAAAATAATATTGTATCAATTGTCTGATTGTTTTTTTGTAATCGGCCTATGACAAATAAAACCGGCATCAAATCAAGATCTATGGCAAGTAAAATCGGCATCAAATAAAACTAATCACATCTGCTAATGGGCCCGATTTCTTTCTCTTCTTTGCTTCTCCGCTGTCGAATCCTCTGCAGATAACTTCCTATAACGATTCAGTATCCCCAAATTTTCGACCGCTTCTCGTTATAACTGTCAGAGTTTCCAAATCATGATCGAACTCCTTGCGACCACCTTTAGTATGGTCGTAGCCTTCAATGCAGTCGTAGGCTTCTACGTGGTCATAGTCTCCAACCTGATCGTGGCCTTCAACGTGGTCGTAGATCCCACCGTGGTCGTAGCCTCCAACGTGGTCATAGACTCCACCGTGGTCGTAGCTTCCAGCGTGGTCGTGGGCTCCAGCGTGGTCGTGACCTCAACGTGGTCGCGAGACTCCAGCGTGGTCGTATGCTCCACAGTGGTCGTAGACCCCAGCGTGGTCGTAGACTCCACCGTGGTCGTAGCCTCCAACGTGGTCGTAGATCTGTCTGACGACTGCCAACCACGACCAATGTGGTCATAGTGACTTTCGACCAAGGCCAAAGTAGTCGTAATTCCTTCTGGTGCCCTTTGACCATGGCGAGAATGGTCGTAAACCTCTCGGGAGACATTCGACCATGCCCAAAGTGGTCGTATCGCCTGGCGTGGTCGTGGAGCTATCTTGCGGTCGTCGACCACGACCAGTGTGATCATGATGACTTTCGACCACGGCCAAAGTAGTCGTAATTCCTTCTGGTGCCCTTTGACCATGGCCAGAATGGTTGTAAACCTCTCAGGAGACATTCGACCATGTCCAAAGTGGTTGTATACGCCACAACGTGGTCGTAGAGCTTATCCGACCACTCGCTTAACACCTCACCCAGTTCAGACCATGGACAGTGTGGTCGTAAATGATTCGATGGGCAGCCGATCACGACCAAAGTGGTCGTAAATAGTTCAATGGGCAACCATATAGTCAACCGAATTATATTAATGAAACAACAATTCGGCTATTTTGATCATCTAATGCATAAACATGCTAGTGTCATTTTTTACTATCAACAGGTTCAAAGCAAGAAGCAGCTTGAGAGCACAGCAAGGAACCAAGAGTCGTGTTTTCCTCCCCTTTCTTTTCCTAGTCCATCCGAATCTCGAGGACGAGATTCTTTCTAAGAGGGGTAGATTTGTAACATCCCAAAAATCCTTTTTCTGAAAAATTTAATTTCAAATTCATTATTTTGAAGTATTTGAGTTTTATTTGGGTTTGCCCTGAAATTTTGTTTTTGAAAAAGCTAGATTCAAAAAGTATTTTAAGTAAAACCTAAAATTATTATTAAATAAAAAGATATTTTGGTTTTATATGAAAATCCTAGTTTAAAATAATTATTTGGAGTTATTTGAATTTTATTTGGTTTCTTGGATTTTCTGGAATTTAAAATTGTATTTTAAAATTTCAAAAGTATTTTAAGTATGAAAATCTAATACCAAAAGTAGTTGGAAATAATTTTATTAAATCCAAAAAGTGTCCAGGAGGTTCTATGAATTTTTCTGGAAATTTTTGAGGTATTTTTATATTTGTCTGAGGCTTATTCAATTTTCTGGGCTTTTCTGAAAATCCAAAATAGAAAATAAAATTAAAATCCCTCCCTCCCTCTCCGCCCGCCACATGGACGGCCAGATTTGCACCCACGTCGCCACCGCCATCCCGCCTTCACCATCTCCCCGCTCGCCACGTGTGCGGGCCAGATCCAACCACCTCCGCCCCGGCCCATCTCGGCTGCACCCGCCCACTTAACCCCCGCCCCATCCCGGCCGCCCGTTTCGCCTCCGCCCGCGCGATCTCGTCCGTCTGCCTCTCCCTCCTCTCTCGACCGTCGGATGCTCATCCAATGCCGCGCCCCGCTCCCCTCCCCGTTTCCCCGCTGACGGGCCGACCCACCTGTCGGGCCCGTCCCCTACCTCGCGCCGCCGCCTTGGCCGTTGGCCGGCTCCGCCCTATCCGGCCTCCTCCCCCTTTTCCGCCCGCGCGCTGCCCTCTCCCTTCGTGCGCCGCACGCCCGCGCCCACGCCTTCCCCTTTTCTCGCGCACGAAGCCCACGCGCCAGTCGGCCACCCCGTTGCAACCGCCGCCCACCTCCCGATCTTTCCGGCGAGGAATCCCGCCGCGCCTCCACCCCCTCGGCCCTATAAAAGCCACCCCCGAGCACCGCCATCTCCCACTCCACCTCGCTCCACCTCTCGATTTCACTCTCCGGTCCCGAGTGCCCTCCCACCGTGCGCCTTCGCCCGCCGCGCTGCCTGCTCCTCCGGCGAGCAATTGCCGGCGAAGGAGAGCCGCCCATGCGCCGCCGAGGCCACCCCGAGCTCCCTCTCCTCCGCGCGTAGCTCCCCCATCCCTTCTCCGGGCTCGGACGTCGTCGGGCGCGAGCGCCGCGCGCGTGAAGCCCGAGCCGCCGCCGCCTCGCCGTCGCCGCCGCCCGGCCACTGCGTGCGCCGAGCCTCCCCGAGATCCCCGGCGCCCCTCGCGGTGCGCCCCTCGCCGCCGCCGCCGTGCCGCCGTTCGCGGTGACCACGCCATCTCAGCCGGCCCGGCTGTGTGGCGCCACGCGGCGCTTCGTCGGCGCCACTCGCGCGCCGGCCGCCCGTCAGCGCCACGCTCCTCCCTGCCACCTCAGCCGGTGCCGTTCCCGTGGGCTTGGTCCATGGACCAAGGCCCCACCCGTCAGTTAAATCAGCCCTTGGGTGACATCATGCGGACGTCATAAGTCCCTTTTTCCTTTAGAAAATAATTCGGCCGAAATTAAATTCCTCGCTGACGTCATATTTCATATTTTCCTTTAGAACATTAATTCCAGAAAATCCCTTTTTCCATCTTCTCTGAATTTAAACTTCCCGGAGCCCGTTCTTCCTCGTTTTAACTCCGTTTGAGCCCATTCAAATTTCTAAATTCATCACAAATTCCAAACTATCCATTTCTTCCATCCTTTCAAAAATTTGAAATTTATTTGATATTTCAAAATTTAAATTTCAAATTCCAATGCCCAGTTTAATTTCAAAGCCTCGGTTCCATTCCAAATTTTCTGTGCATTTTAAAAATTTAAATTCAAATCTGGCAAAACCTCCATAAAATCCATTTTATCTTTTCCTTGGCCCAAATATTGTCTCAGTAATTTCTTTTCCCAACCGATCATCCAGATATTCGTTCTCCCTCTTGCGAACTCCGAATCCGTTGATTCTTTCTCATCTAAAATCATAACCTATCCAATTATGGCCTCTTTTGAATTTTGGATTTTATTTGAAGTTTATTTGTATTTATTTGCTTCCTTTGCTTCGTCTTTTCCCGCGTAGATTCCAACGTTGCCGAAGACCTCTCCACTCCGCAGCAGGAAGACCTCTCCACTCCTAAGCGGCGCCTGGCTCCGCCTATTCGCCCTTCCCGCCTAGCTCCGCCGATCGGGGCTACCTCATCAACCTTGTCCGCCCCAGCCTCCTCAACCTCGCCCTTGGCCGCTTCTCATCCCACCGCCCCGGGAGGACTCGGTTGCTAGGGAGACTTTGCCCTAATTGGTCTGGAGTAGGACACGGTCGGATTCAAGCGCATCGCGTGTGAAAAAAAAGAAAAAAAGAGAAAAAAAGTGAGACAAGAAGGAGCAGTGACGCATCTAGAAGAGCGCGGCATAAAAAAAAAGAAGAAAAACAAACAGAAGAGAGAGAAAAACCTAACTTTTGCATACGACCTCCGATTGAGGCGATTCTTGATCCGTTGGAAAGGAAATCGGAAGATGGAGCGGAACAAAACGTTAGGCGCAAATAAGGCAAAATAGACCAGTGCCTAGCTCTTTGGCCGCCTAGGCGACCAGCCATTAAACTAAGGAGGTGGAGATGAGTAAAGGGAAGGAGGGGAGGGGAGCAGAGGCACTGGAAGCTGGATGTCCATGTTGGCGGCGGAAGGAGGAGGTCATGGCGGCGCGCGCCTCGAAGGCGGGAAGAAGACCCTCTAGCGGAGAAGGCACGCTGCGCTGCCGTGAAAAGAAAAAGGAAGGAAGTGCGAGGAAGCCCACCGTAGCCCACAAGGCCCACACAGTCCATGAGGTAGACCTAAGGCAGCCTGCGGCGCCTCCTTAGGAGCTCTGACCAACGCCGCTGCCTCTTTTCAACGTCTTTCTCTCACGCTGGCGCCGCTCTCTCGATCTCTCTCTTCTCCCTCTCTCCCAGCGCCGCCCGCGCCAGCCTAAGCGGCGCCTGGCTCCACCTATTCGCCCTTCCCGCCTAGCCTGCCGATCAGGGCTACCTCATGAACCTTGTCCGCCCCAGCCTCCTCAACCTCGCCCGCCCCAGCCGCCTTTTCATCCCACCGGCCCCAGGAGTATTCGGTTGCTAGGGAGACTTTGCCCTAATTGGACCTGGAGTAGGACACGAATTCGGATTCAACTGCATCGCGTGTGAAAAAAAAAGAGAAAAAAAAGAGAGACAAGAAGGAACATGCAGCCGCATCTACAAGAGCCGTGGCATAAAAAAAGAAGAAAAACAAACAGAAGAGACAGAAAAACCTAACTTTTGCATACGACCTCCGATTGAGGCGTTTCTTGATCCGTTGGAAAGGAAATCGGAAGATTGAGCGAAAAAAACGTTAGGCGCAAATAAGGCAATAGACCAGTGCCTAGCTCTTAGGCCGCCTAGGCGACCAGCAATTAAACTAAGGAGGTGGAGATGAGTAAAGGGGAAGGAGGGGAGGGGAGTAGAGGCACCTAGAAGGCTGGATGTCCATGTTGGCGCGGGAAGGAGGAGGTCATGGCGGCGCGGCGCCTTGAAGGCGGGAAGAAGACCCTCTAGCGGAGAAGGCACGCTGCAGGCTGCCGTGAAAAGAAAAAGGGAAGGAAGTGCGAGGAAGCCCACCGCAGCCCACAAGGCCCACAGAGGTCCATGAGGGTAGACCTAAGGCAGCCTTGCCGACGCCTCCTTAGGGTTACAGCCAACGCCGCCACCTCTTTTCGACGTCTTTCTCTCCCCCTGGCGCCGCTCTCTCGATCTCTCTCTTCTCCCTCTCTCCCAGCGCCGCCGCGCCGACCCTAGCGGCCCAGCTCCGCCTATTCGCCCCGCCTAGCTCGCCGATCGGGGCTACCTCCTCAACCTTGTCCGCCCGGCCTCCTCAACCTCGCTCGCCCAGCCGCCTTCTCATCCCACGGCCCCGGGAGTACTCGGTTGCTAGGAGACTTTGCCCTAATTGGTCACAGTGTAGGACACGAATTGATTCAAGCGCATCGCGTGTGAAAAAAGAAAAAAAGTGAGACAAGAAGGAACAAGCGGCGCATCTAGAAGAGCGCGGCGTAAAAAAGAAGAAAAACAAGCAAGAAGAGAGAAAAACCTAACTTTTGCATCGACCTCCGATTGAGGCGATTCTTGATCCGTTGGAAAGGAAATCGGAAGATGGAGCGGAACAAAACGTTAGGCGCAAATAAGGCAAAATAGACCAGTGCCTAGCTCTTTGGCCGCCTAGGCGACCAGCCATTAAACTAAGGAGGTGGAGATGAGTAAAGGGAAGGAGGGGGGGGGGAGCAGAGGCACTGGAAGGCTGGATGTCCATGTTGGCGGCGGGAAGGAGGAGGTCATGGCGGCGCGCGCCACAAGGCGGGAAGAAGACCCTCTAGCGGAGAAGGCACGCTGCAGGCTGCCGTGAAAAGAAAAAGGGAAGGAAGTGCGAGGAAGCCCACCGTAGCCCACAAGGCCCACACAGGTCCATGAGGGTAGACCTAAGGCAGCCCTGCCGACGCCTCCTTAGGGCTACAGCCAACGCCGCTGCCTCTTTTCAACGTCTTTCTCTCACGCTGGCGCCGCTCTCTCGATCTCTCTCTTCTCCCTCTCTCCCAGCGCCGCCCGCGCCAGCCTAAGCGGCGCCTGGCTCCACCTATTCGCCCTCCCCGCCTAGCCTGCCGATCAGGGCTACCTCATGAACCTTGTCCGCCCCAGCCTCCTCAACCTCGCCCGCCCCAGCCGCCTTTTCATCCCACCGGCCCCAGGAGTATTCGGTTGCTAGGGAGACTTTGCCCTAATTGGACACAGGTAGGACACGACTGGATTCAAGCGCATCGCGTGTGAAAAAAGAAAAAAAAAGAGACAGAAGGAACATGCAGCCGCATCTACAAGAGCCGCGGCATAAAAAAAGAAGAAAAACAAACAGAAGAGACAGAAAAACCTAACTTTTGCATACGACCTCCGATTGAGGCGTTTCTTGATCCGTTGGAAAGGAAATCGGAAGATAGAGCGAAAAAAACGTTAGGCGCAAATAAGGCAATAGACCAGTGCCTAGCTCTTAGGCCGCCTAGGCGACCAGCAATTAAACTAAGGAGGTGGAGATGAGTAAAGGGGAAGGAGGGGGAGGGGGAGTAGAGGCACCTAGAAGCTGGATGTCCATGTTGGCGGCAGGAAGGAGGAGGTCATGAGCGGCGGCGGCCGCCTTGAAGGCGGGAAGAAGACCCTCTAGCGGAGAAGGCACGCTGCAGGCTGCCGTGAAAAGAAAAAGGAAGGAAGTGCGAGAAGCCCACGCAGCCCACAAGGCCCACAGAGGTCCATGAGGGTAGACCTAAGGCAGCCTTGCCGCGCCTCCTTAGGAGTTCAGACCAACGCCGCCACCTCTTTTCGGCGTCTTTCTCTCCCCTGGCGCGCTCTCTCGATCTCTTTCTTCTCCTCTCTCCCAGCGCGCCGCGCCAAATTAAGCGGCCACGCTCCGCCTGTCGCCCCACGCCTAGCTGCCGATCGGGGCTACCTCATCAACCTTGTCCGCCCGGCCTCCTCAACCTCGCTCGCCCGACCGCCTTCTCATCCCATCGGCCCTGAGTACTCGGTTGCTAGGGAGACTTTGCCTAATTGGTCTGGTGTAGGACACGAATTGATTCAAGCGCATCGCGTGTGAAAAAAAAGAGAAAAAAAAGTGAGACAAGAAGGAACAAGCAGCCGCATCTAGAAGAGCCGCGGCGTAAAAAAAGAAGAAAAACAAACAGAAGAGAGAGAAAAACCTAACTTTTGCATACGACCTCCGATTGAGGCGATTCTTGATCCGTTGGAAAGGAAATCGGAAGATGGAGCGGAACAAAACGTTAGGCGCAAATAAGGCAAAATAGACCAGTGCCTAGCTCTTTGGCCGCCTAGGCGACCACCATTAAACTAAGGAGGTGGAGATGAGTAAAGGGAAGGAGGGGAGGGGAGCAGAGGCACTGGAAGCTGGATGTCCATGTTGGCGGCGGAAGGAGGAGGTCGTGGCGGCGGCGCGCCACGAAGGCGGGAAGAAGACCCTCTAGCGGAGAAGGCACGCTGCAGGTGAAAAGAAAAAGGGAAGGAAGTGCGAGGAAGCCCACCGTAGCCCACAAGGCCCACACAGTCCATGAGGGTAGACCTAAGGCAGCCTGCGACGCCTCCTTAGGGCTCGACCAACGCCGCTGCCTCTTTTCAACGTCTTTCTCTCACTGGCGCGCCGCTCTCTCGATCTCTCTCTTCTCCCTCTCTCCCAGCGCCGCCGCGCCAGACCTAAGCGGCGCTGCTCCACCTATTCGCCTCCCGCCTAGCTCGCCGATCGGGGCTACCTCATGAACCTTGTCCGCCCACCTCCTCAACCTCGCCCGCCTGACCGCCTTTTCATCCCACCGGCCCTGAGTATTCGGTTGCTAGGAGACTTTGCCCTAATTGGACACAGGTAGGACACGAATTGGATTCAAGCGCATCGCGTGTGAAAAAAAGAAAAAAAAAGAGAGACAAGAAGGAACATGCAGCCGCATCTACAAGAGCCGCGGCATAAAAAAAGAAGAAAAACCTAACTTTTGCATACGACCTCCGATTGAGGCGTTTCTTGATCCGTTGGAAAGGAAATCGGAAGATAGAGCGAAAAAAACGTTAGGCGCAAATAAGGCAATAGACCAGTGCCTAGCTCTTAGGCCGCCTAGGCGACCAGCAATTAAACTAAGGAGGTGGAGATGAGTAAAGGGGAAGGAGGGGGAGGGGGAGTAGAGGCACCTAGAAGCTGGATGTCCATGTTGGCGGCAGGAAGGAGGAGGTCATGAGCGGCGGCGGCCGCCTTGAAGGCGGGAAGAAGACCCTCTAGCGGAGAAGGCACGCTGCAGGCTGCCGTGAAAAGAAAAAGGGAAGGAAGTGCGAGGAAGCCCACCGCAGCCCACAAGGCCCACAGAGGTCCATGAGGGTAGACCTAAGGCAGCCTTGCCGACGCCTCCTTAGGAGTTCTGACCAACGCCGCCACCTCTTTCGGCGTCTTTCTCTCCCCACAGCGCCGCTCTCGATCTCTTTCTTCTCCTCTCTCCCGGCGCCCGCGCCGGCCCTAAGCGGCCACGGCTCCGCCTATTCGCCCCGCCTAGCCTGCCGATCAGGGCTACCTCATCAACCTTGTCCGCCCCGGCCTCCTCAACCTCGCTCGCCCCAGCCGCCTTCTCATCCCACTGGCCCCAGGAGTACTCGGTTGCTAGGGAGACTTTGCCCTAATTGGTCCTGGTGTAGGACACGAATTCGGATTCAACTGCATCGCGTGTGAAAAAAAAGAGAAAAAAAAGTGAGACAAGAAGGAACAAGCAGCCGCATCTAGAAGAGCCGCGGCGTAAAAAAAGAAGAAAAACAAACAGAAGAGAGAGAAAAACCTAACTTTTGCATACGACCTCCGATTGAGGCGATTCTTGATCCGTTGGAAAGGAAATCGGAAGATGGAGCGGAACAAAACGTTAGGCGCAAATAAGGCAAAATAGACCAGTGCCTAGCTCTTTGGCCGCCTAGGCGACCAGCCATTAAACTAAGGAGGTGGAGATGAGTAAAGGGGAAGGAGGGGGAGGGGGAGCAGAGGCACACAGGCTGGATGTCCATGTTGGCGGCAGAAGGAGGAGGTCATGAGCGGCGGCGGCCGCCCTGAAGGCGGGAAGAAGACCCTCTAGCGGAGAAGGCACGCTGCAGGCTGCCGTGAAAAGAAAAAGGGAAGGAAGTGCGAGGAAGCCCACCGTAGCCCACAAGGCCCACACAGGTCCATGAGGGTAGACCTAAGGCAGCCTGACGCCTCCTTAGGGCTACAGCCAACGCCGCTGCCTCTTTTCAACGTCTTTCTCTCACGCTGGCGCCGCTCTCTCGATCTCTCTCTTCTCCCTCTCTCCCAGCGCCGCCCGCGCCAGCCTAAGCGGCGCCTGGCTCCACCTATTCGCCCTCCCCGCCTAGCCTGCCGATCAGGGCTACCTCATGAACCTTGTCCGCCCACCTCCTCAACCTCGCCGCCCGGCCGCCTTTTCATCCCATCGGCCCGAGAGTATTCGGTTGCTAGGGAGACTTTGCCCTAATTGGACCTGGAGTAGGACACGAATTCGGATTCAACTGCATCGCGTGTGAAAAAAAAAGAGAAAAAAAAGAGAGACAAGAAGGAACATGCAGCCGCATCTACAAGAGCCGCGGCATAAAAAAAGAAGAAAAACAAACAGAAGAGACAGAAAAACCTAACTTTTGCATACGACCTCCGATTGAGGCGTTTCTTGATCCGTTGGAAAGGAAATCGGAAGATAGAGCGAAAAAAACGTTAGGCGCAAATAAGGCAATAGACCAGTGCCTAGCTCTTAGGCCGCCTAGGCGACCAGCAATTAAACTAAGGAGGTGGAGATGAGTAAAGGGGAAGGAGGGGGAGGGGGAGTAGAGGCACCTAGAAGCTGGATGTCCATGTTGGCGGCAGGAAGGAGGAGGTCATGAGCGGCGGCGGCCGCCTTGAAGGCGGGAAGAAGACCCTCTAGCGGAGAAGGCACGCTGCAGGCTGTCGTGAAAAGAAAAAGGGAAGGAAGTGCTAGGAAGCCCACCGCAGCCCACAAGGCCCACAGAGGTCCATGAGGGTAGACCTAAGGCAGCCTTGCCGACGCCTCCTTAGGGTTACAGCCAACGCCGCCACCTCTTTTCGACGTCTTTCTCTCCCCCTGGCGCCGCTCTCTCGATCTCTCTCTTCTCCCTCTCTCCCAGCGCCGCCCGCGCCAGCCTAAGCGGCCCTGGCTCCGCGTATTCGCCCCCCCCCCCCGCCTAGCCTGCCGATCAGGGCTACCTCATCAACCTTGTCCGCCCCGGCCTCCTCAACCTCGCTCGCCCCAGCCGCCTTCTCATCCCACTGGCCCCAGGAGTACTCGGTTGCTAGGGAGACTTTGCCCTAATTGGTCCTGGTGTAGGACACGAATTCGGATTCAACTGCATCGCGTGTGAAAAAAAAGAGAAAAAAAAGTGAGACAAGAAGGAACAAGCAGCCGCATCTAGAAGAGCGGCGTAAAAAAAAAGAAGAAAAACAAGCGAAGAGAGAAAAACCTAACTTTTGCATACGACCTCCGATTGAGGCGATTCTTGATCCGTTGGAAAGAAATCGGAAGATAGAGCGAAAAAACGTTAGGCACAAATAAGGCAATAGACCGGTGCCTAGCTCTTAGGCGCCTAGGCGACCGACCATTAAACTAAGGAGGTGGAAATGAGTAAAGGGAAGGAGGGGAGGGGAGCAGAGGCACTGAAGGCTGGATGTCCATGTTGGCGGCGGAAGGAGGAGGAGGACATGAGCGGCGGCGCCACGAAGGCTGGAAGAAGACCCTCTAGCGGAGAAGGCACGCTGCAGGCTTCCGTGAAAAGAAAAAGGGACGGAAGTGCGAGGAAGCCCACCGCAGCCCACAAGGCCCACACAGGTCCATGATAGTTCAAGCCTTGGGGTTGATGAAAAAGCAGAAAGGGGACTGATGTACAGCATCCTTGTGCAAATGGCACAACTCATCAATGGTAAGGCGTGCTGCGTCCTGGACAGCGTCGAAGCAGCGGGACCGAGGATGCTTGATGGGATATTTGTGGGAGTTGAATTCCCCTTCCCGTGCATACAGGAATACCTCCATGGTCCAAGAGTCTCGATCCAGGATCCTCGTCTTCCGCCCCCTGAAAATGGGCGGCTGACGGTACTCCAAGCACTGCATAAGCTGACGAAGGAGGCTGGCGAATGCTCCTGCAACCTCTCCATGTGAGTAGTAGTCCCACGGGGCAGCGGAGGATGAACCGGCCATCTACAAAGTTGAATTAAAAGAGAAGATTAGTAAAGCGATTTTAAAAGGATTTAAAGGCAAGAACTGGATACTAAGTAAGAAGAGAGTAGAAGCAAAGAAACTTATATACTTTTGATATACTCCTTTTGTAAATATAAGTCCTTATGGTTTTGCCGTTCCTAAACTAGGTCACGTCCTACAGTCAAATTGGCTCTGATACCATCTCTGTCGGGACCCCGGATTTCCAAATCCGGACCCTCTTTGTATTACAGCACTAGTCCCAGATCAAAGCTAGTGCACACAGTTAAACAGAATAGAAAAATATCACCAACAACGATTTATTACAATAATAGAGAGTACTGACCGCAAGGTCTCATTATTACAAAAGAGGTTTAAGACCTCGCACACATGAAACACAGCGGAAGCAAAAGATAACTCGATGACGACCCATCAATACGCCACAGGCAATTGACTGGGGAAGCGCGTCCTAGTTCTCCGGGAAGAATCCATCACAGCCACAAGCGAAACAGTAGTCGTAGTCACCTTCTTGAGCTTCACCACCTTTATGAGGTTTTTATTTAAGTGTAGCATGTGAGTACATAAAGTACTCCGCAAGTCTTGGGAAAAATGCATAGATGCAAGGCTTAACAAAGGAAGGATATATGGTTCTTTTGCACAAAGCAATGTTTTAATTTCAATTACTACTAATTACTTTCGAAGGCATCAAGTTAGCTAATAAATATTTTAACAGAACTAACATTAACTTAGTAGTGAAGGTTCCATCCACCAACACTAGATAACAAATTTTAAAGCTTCGGGTTCCATCCACCCTCTCTGGCTCCAACCGCCAGGATACCCTTCCGATAATCTAGCTAGATACCACCCGCTGAGGTTTCACCGCAGGTAGGCTAACCGCCCAACCAAGCCCCCTCTTGCGCCATATGAGTCTGATGAAATCTGTCCCTCACTGTGGATAACCAGTCCATCCCTGGTACCCACTTTCCACTGGTGGCACCTAAACTAGACTATCATAAGTTAGTCAGTTAGGTCGTACCCATATAGACTTGTGGTTGTACGGTTAATGCTCAGTTTGGACAAACACAAGCGTCGGTCCTAAATTGATTAGGGTGGAACATACACTTAACAAGATCTCGTGCTTCCTGCACCAACCCAAACCAACCATCCACCCTAATCTAAACCAACTTTCAATTTTATTTTATTTTAAAAGGACAGTGGCAACTCCAATTGCCACTACATTTACAAACACAAGGGTATTACAATAAATCATAATTTCCCATTTTCAAGATTTCTAAAGTATTGAATAGCAGGACTAAGCATTATACTACCATACTAACATCAACAAGTAAATATAATATTCTCATTAATGAGACAAAGGAAATCTCTAGGGTTACAACGGTACATGGCATTCAATTGCAATGGAGGGTATAACAATGTTGGATTAACTATAGCCTAAGACTTGAACTATCATTTTATGTAAATAGCAATGCACATAATTTAAAATAATTAAAACCTTTCAAAATCATAGGTTCAAGATGATCAAAGGAGACTTGCCTTCTTGCAAGGTTTCTGGGTCTTCTTGTTGAGAGGTGGAGAGGTCTTCTTCAACGTTGGATTCTACGCACGAGAGAAAAGCAACAAAACAAATAAATTCCAATAAAAAATTCAAATAAACTCAAAAATTTAAATAGAGGCCATGGTTGGATAGATCATGATTTTAGATGAATTTAGAAATTTGAATGGCTGAATTTGGAGTTAAAATGAGAAAGTTATGCTTGCTTGAAGTTTTCAGTTTGAATAAATCCAGAAATTAAGAAATTTCTGACAGGTGGGGCCCACTGGGAATATTAAATTTTAATCTTTTATTTTAATTCTGAGAGCCTGACAGGTGGGACCCTCTGAACAGTACCCACTAGCGGTCACTGACATGTGGGACCCCTCTGTCAGTGACCTCATCTCGCTGTGTCATCGGCGGTGGGACCCATCGATCTGGACCCACTTGTCAGATGCTGACGCAGGTGGATGGGGCCCAGACGACAGTGGCCCGCACAGACAGCTGCCGCTGACGGGTGGGACCCACTTGTCAGCGCGGAATATAAACGAAAAACTCAACCCAGCGCGCGGAGCCGAGGGCTCGAACGCGCACCGGAGAGTTGAGAGTGTGCGCTGTTAACCAGATGGGCGGGGAGGCTTTGCCTACCCATATAGGGCAGCAATTCCTTTTGAGGAATACCTTCGGGAGGGGCCGGGTAGAGGCGGTCGGAGGCGACGGCGCCGGCGGCGAGGGGAAGCCGGACGTGTTCGGGTGATGCGTACACAAACCTACCCCCCTTAGAAAGAATCTCGACCCCGAGATTCAGATGGACTGGGAAAAGATTAGGGAATTCTTCTCTTAAATCATCTTCACGCTCCCAAGTCGCTTCCGACTCCGAATGGTTGCTCCATTGCACTTTACAAAATTTGATGACCTTGCTTCGGGTACGACGCTCTGCTTCTTCCAATATCTTCACAGGATACTCTGGATAGGTTAGGTCCTCGTTCACATGTACTTCTTCTAGTGACATCTGTTCCTCTGGCACCCGGAGACATTTCCTCAGTTGAGACACATGGAACACATCATGCACTTTGGACAATTGAGGTGGAACTTCAAGCTGATAGGCAACTTCTCCCCTTTTTGCCGTAATAGGGAAGGGTCCAATGAATATAGGGGCAAGCTTCCCACTAACTCCAAAATGTCGCATACCCTTAAGAGGTGAAACTTTCAGATAGACATGATCCCCAGGTACAAACTCTAAGGTTCTTCGACGGTTGTCCGCATAGCTCTTTTGTCAGGTTTGAGCTGTTTTTAATCTGTCCTGGATTAGGCGAACTTGTTCCTCTGCTTGCTTCAACACATCTGGTCCAAATACCTGTCCTTCTCCTGTCTCCTTCCAATATAATGGGGTCCTACATTTCCTGCCATACAGGGCTTCGAACGGAGACATTTGCAAGCTGGATTGATAACTGTTGTTATAGGAAAACTCTGCATAGGGCAAACTCTGATCCCAATTAGCCTTGTTTGTGAGGACACAAGCCCTCAACATATCTTCTAAAATTTGATTTACTCTTTCGGTTTGACCATCTGTCTGAGGATGATATGCTGTGCTAAAGTTTAGATTTGTGCCCAAAAGTCCATGTAACTTATGCCAAAACCTTGAGGTGAATTGAGTCCCCCGATCCGACACGATCTTCTTTGGAACTCCATGCAAACACACGATTCTGGACATATACAACTCGGCGAGTCTATCTCCAGAGTAAGTAGTCTTTACTGGAATGAAATGGGCGACTTTCGTCAGACGATCCACAATAACCCAAATCGAATCATACCCTGACCTTGTTCTAGGTAGTCCGGTTATGAAGTCCATTCCAATTTCTTCCCATTTCCACTCGGGTATCTGCAAAGGTTGTAGAAGCCCAGCAGGTCTCTGATGCTCTGCTTTAATTCGCTGGCAAACATCACATAAAGCTACATACTCTGCAATTTCCCTTTTCATACTTGACCACCAATACCTTTCCTTGAGATCTTGGTACATCTTTGTACTCCCAGGGTGAATTGAATATCCAGACTCATGGGCCTCTTTCAGAATTAACTCCTTTATTTCTTTCTTTTCGGGTACGATAATCCTTTTCCCAAACCAGATGATACCTTCCTCGTCTTCTGAAAATCCAGGTGCCTTCCCCTTCTTCATATTTTCTTTAATTTCCTTGACGTACTTATCTTCTCCTTGTGCTGCCTTGATCATCTCCTCTAGAGTTGGTTGAACCTCCAGAGTAGCCAGGAATCCTTCCTCTACTACTTCCAAGTTGAGTCGCTGAAATTCTGCTTGAAGTGCTGGCATACTGTCTTTGATCCACAGCTTGTTGCAGTAATTCTTTCTGCTCAATGCATCCGCTACTACATTGGCCTTTCCCGGATGGTAATGTATTCCCACATCATAATCCTTTATTAACTCAAGCCATCTCCTTTGCCTCATGTTGAGATCAGGCTGGGTAAATATATACTTCAAACTTTTATGATCCGTGTAGATTTCGCAACGGTTTTCGATCAGATAATGCCTCCATATCTTTAGAGCATGTACCACGGCAGCAAGCTCTAAGTCGTGGGTTGGGTAATTTCCTTCATGGGGTCGTAGCTGCCTTGAAGCATATGCTACTACCTTCCCCTCTTGCATCAGCACACAGCCTAGTCCTTGCTTGGACGCATCACAGAAGACTTCGAAATCCCTTCTAATATCTGGAAGTGTTAACACTGGCGCAGAAGTTAACCTTTTCTTTAGTTCTTGAAAACTATCCTCATAGGCTTTATTCCATTCAAACTTCTTCTCCTTCTTTAGCAACTGAGTGAGAGGTCTGGCAAGCTTGGAGAATCCTTCAATAAAGCGAGGATAGTAACCTGCCAAACCCAAGAAGCTTCTGATCTCAGATACTGACTTAGGTTGTGTCCACTTGAGCACATCGTTTACTTTGTCGGGGTCTACTGACACTCCCCCTGCAGAAATCACGTGACCCAAGAAAGCCACTTTCTTCAACCAAAACTCACACTTACTAAACTTGGCATACAGCTGGTTTTCTCTGAGCTTTTCCAAAACTATCCTCAAATGTTCTGCGTGTTCTTCCTTATTCTTGGAGTATATCAGAATATCATCGATAAACACAACCACAAACTTATCCAAATATTCCATGAACACCTTATTCATCAGATTCATGAAATAGGCGGGAGCATTGGTTAGACCAAAAGACATCACTGTATACTCGTACAATCCATAACGGGTAGCAAATGCTGTCTTGGGTATGTCTTCCGGTCTTATCTTCAATTTGTGATAGCCCGATCGAAGATCAATCTTAGAAAAGACACATGATCCTTTCAACTGATCAAACAGATCATCTATTCTGGGTAAAGGGTACTTGTTCTTAATAGTCACATCATTCAAGGATCGATAATCCACACACATACGAGGACTGCCATCTTTCTTCTTCACTAGTAGTACTGGTGCTCCCCAGGGTGACGAGCTTGGTCTTACAAAACCTTTGTCTTGTAACTCTTCGATTTGCTTCTTAACCTCTGCTAAGTCATTTGCAGGCATACGATAGGGTCTCTTGGAAATTGGAGCTGTTCCCGGTACCAGATTTATGACAAATTCGATCTCTCTATCCGGTGGCATTCCTGGCAAATCTTCAGGAAATACATCTGGGTATTCACACGCTATAGGAACCTTTTCTAAGGTTATTCCCTTCAAACTGTTTAACTTACTTCTCTTCCGGGAAGGTGCATCGGACTGAAACCTTACTTGAATCCCTTCCGTGTTGGTAAGAGTAACAGCACGGTCGGCACAATCTATCTGCCCTTTATACTTGGTTAACCAATCCATACCAAGTATTACATCTAAACCCTTGGAGTCTATTATAATAAGATTTGCTAGGAACTTAACTCCACTAATATCCACAGTTGCATTAGGGCAAACTGTGTTACTCCTCATTTCCTTTCCAGGAGATTGGACTAGCATGGGGTTCTGTAATCTAGCACATCCCAGTTATATCTTTCAACAACATCTCTTGACACAAAAGAATGCGAAGCTCCAGAATCAAATAATGCTGATGCAGGTGCTGAATTGACAAGAAACTTACCCAGAACTACGTCGGGTGCATCCTGGGCTGCTTCCACGGTTACATGATTGAGATGTCCTCGGCTCATTGCCTGCGGAGTCCTTGGTGTTTGAGGCGTCCCACGGCCTTGCCCTGCAGTTGGAGCTCGTGCTGGAGTAGTTCCCAAATTGAAACGAACCGGGGTCACAGCTGGGCGCTTCTGGGGACAGTTGTTGGCATAATGCCCCATGTTCTTGCAGTTGAAACACTGCACTCCTGCTGCTGCAGTCTTGTTTTGCTGTGGTTGGCCACCACTGCCTGCCCGGGGAGGTTGTGGATTTGGGCGGGGTACTGAAAATGGAGTCCTTGGCACGCTTGGCTCTGAGGATTTATGAAGATGAGGTGTGTTGTGGCGAAATCGAGAGCTGCTTGCTCCTTGCTGAGCTTGAAACTTCCTCTTCCTAGTTTCATACAGTTGGCGTTGTGCATCTTCCTGTACAAAAGCCTTGTTCACCAGGTGCTGGAAGGTCGGGTAGTCATTGGACACTAGCTGCACCTTGAGGTTGGGGTCGAGTCCCTGCGTGAACCTCCAAATCTTTGTCGCCTCAGAGGCAACTTCTTCAGATGCATACCTGGACAGCTGTGTGAACTTGTTCAGGTACTCGGAAATACTGAGGTTTCCTTGTTGCAGTTGGTAGAATTCCCTTTTCTTCATCTCCATTATTCCCGTAGGAATATGGGCGGTGCGGAAAGCTTCAACAAACTCATCCCAAGTGATGGTTTGTGCATTCTGATGAGCGGCGCGATGGTTTTCCCACCAGTTAGCAGCCATTCCCTTGAGCTGATGAGCAGCATACAACACCTTCTCATTGTCACTGCACTGAGCTAAGACCAACTTCCTTTCCACATCTTTGATCCAATCATCTGCCTCCATGGGATCCACTGAACCAGCAAAAGTGGGAGGCCTTGTCCTCATGAATTCTCCCAACTTAGACTGTGGGGCCTGGTTGGGTGCCTGCGGGGCTTGTTGCACCTGATTCTGAGTGAGAGCTTGAAGGAGTTGCAGTTGCATGGCCATCATCTGTTCCATGCTGGGGGCTTGAGCAGGAGGTGGTGGAATGTTGTTTTCTGGCTGATTGTTGGCGTCACGGGTGCTGCCAGGGTTGCTCCTTGTGTTCACCATCTGAAGGGGTTCCAGGTTAGCAGAAGGTAAGAGGGAAATAGCAAAGGTAAGGGATTAGGGAGGCTAAGCCACAACCCAACCAAACACACAAGAGAGAAGCAAGCAACAACTTAGGGAAAACTTTTATTAAAATCAAGATAAAATTCATGAATGGTTGTACCACAAGTGCACATAGGCTTGGTACAGTCCCACTAGTACACCAAAGCATAATTAAAGCGTTCTAATAACGTGGACATTTATTTGGTTACTACTGACTCTAAAGTCTACTAATCCTCTGAAATGATGCGTTCCTCAGGGTCCTCCTCTGGTTCCTCTTCAGGTTCTTCTTCAGGTTCTTCTTCAGGTTCTTCATGCTCCGTTACATGGTGCCGCGAACAATCGCAAGTGGTCGAAGCATGAGGACGATTACGACTGGAGGCAGTCGAACGCGAATGGGAATGAGAAAACTTGCGCTGCCTGAGAGTGATGACGGGTGGCGGACTAGGGCGTTGCACTTTCTTGCGCGCTGTGAGCCTGGTGCGGAGTCCCGAAAGTCGAGCAGGTGCCGGGTTGTTGGGGATGACAGCTGGTGCGGGAGAAGATGGTGTGTAGTCAACTGCAGCTTTGAGCCGTCCCAACTCGAATTCTGCTGCCTGGCTCTGAAAAAGTTGCGCACGGAGAGTGTCGGAGTGCTGATAGCTGGAAGTGAGAAGCATTCGGAGTTGTCCAATCTCCTCCAAGGCTCTAGCATAAGTGACTGCCATCGCCTGTGTGAGCTGCACCTGATGTGACAGTCGAGGATCGTCAGCTGGAATATCAAGGGGTTCTGGATACCTCTGACCTGCCTTGGGGTTGATGAAAAAGCAGAAAGGGGACTGATGTACAGCATCCTTGTGCAAATGGCACAACTCATCAATGGCAAGGCGTGCTGCGTCCTGGACAGCGTCGAAGCAGCGGGACCGAGGATGCTTGATGGGATATTTGTGGGAGTTGAATTCCCCTTCCCGTGCATACAGGAATACCTCCATGGTCCAAGAGTCTCAATCCAGGATCCTCGTCTTCCGCCCCCTGAAAATGGGCGGCTGACGGTACTCCAGGCACTGCATAAGCTGACGAAGGAGGCTGGCGAATGCTCCCGCATCCTCTCCATGTGAGTAGTACTCCCACGGGGCAGCGGAGGATGAACCGGCCATCTACAAAGTTGAATTAAAAGAGAAGATTAGTAAAGCGATTTTAAAAGGATTTAAAGGCAAGAACAGGATACTAAGTAAGAAGAGAGTAGAAGCAAAGAAACTTATATACTTTTGATATACTCCTTTTGTAAATATAAGTCCTTATGGTTTTGCCGTTCCTAAACTAGGTCACGTCCTACAGTCAAATTGGCTCTGATACCATCTCTGTCGGGACCCCGGATTTCCAAATCCGGACCCTCTGTGTATTACGGCACTAGTCCCAGATCAAAGCTAGTGCACACAGTTAAACAGAATGGAAAAACATCACCAACAACGATTTATTACAATAACAGAGAGTACTGACCGCAAGGTCTCATTATTACAAAAGAGGTTTAAGACCTCGCACACATGAAAGACAGCGGAAGCAAAAGATAAGTCGATGACGACCCATCAATACGCCACAGGCAATTGACTGGGGAAGCGCGTCCTAGTTCTCCGGGAAGAATCCATCACAGCCACAAGCGAAACAGTAGTCGTAGTCACCTTCTTGAGCTTCACCACCTTCTGAGGTTTTTATTTAAGTGTAGCATGTGAGTACATAAAGTACTCCGCAAGTCTTGGGAAAAATGCATAGATGCAAGGCTTAACAAAGGAAGGATATATGGTTCTTTTGCACAAAGCAATGTTTTAATTTCAATTACTACTAATTACTTTCGAAGGCATCAAGTTAGCAAATAAATATTTTAACAGAACTAACATTAACTTAGTAGTGAAGGTTCCATCCACCAACACTAGATAACAAATTTTAAAGCTTCGAGTTCCATCCAACCTCTCTGGCTCCAACCGCCAGGATACCCTTCCGAGAGTTCCCTCCACTCTCGGAACACAAATTTTTGATTTTAAAACCAAAACCAGAAATCTACCATGTGAATGCATTCCTTGCTCGCCCTTGACCGTGGGCACGGCTATTCGAATAGTTTTACACTCTGCAGAGGTTGTACAACTTTACCCACAAGAGATAAATTATCCTAAAAGTCAACACGCTTCCTTTGGCATGAGACCTAGATAAAATATCACACAGCCTTTACCTTACTCTAATCTAGCTAGATACCACCCGT
Source organism: Dendrocalamus sinicus (assembly GCA_036346575.1). Lineage (NCBI taxonomy): Eukaryota > Viridiplantae > Streptophyta > Magnoliopsida > Poales > Poaceae > Dendrocalamus > Dendrocalamus sinicus. The sequence goes on along the minus strand of JAYEVI010000357.1, from coordinate 197,351 downwards.
GAGGTTTCACCGCAGTAGGCTAACCGCCCAACCAAGCCCCTCTTGCGCCATATGAGTACAAGAAATCCTGTCCCTCATCAGGATAACCACCATCCTCGGTACCCACTTTCCACTGGTGGCACCTAAACTAGACTATCATAAGTTAGTCGGCTAGGTCGCACCCATATAGACTTGTGGTTGTACGGTTAATGCTCGGTTTGGACAAACACAAGCGTCGGTCCTAAATTGATTAGGTGGAACATACACTTAACAAGATCTCGTGCTTCCGCACCAACCCAAACCAACCATCCACCTAATCTAAACCAACTTTCAATTTTATTTTATTTTAAAGGACAATGGCAACTCCAATTGCCACTACATTTACAAACACAAGGGTATTACAATAAATCATAATTTCCCATTTTCAAGATTTCTAAAGTATTGAATAGCGAGACTAAGCATTATACTACCATACTAACATCAACAAGTAAATATAATATTCTCATTAATGAGACAAAGGAAATCTCTAGGGTTACAACGGTACATGGCATTCAATTGCAATGGAGGGTATAACAATGTTGGATTAACTATAGCCTAAGACTTGAACTATCATTTTATGTAAATAGCAATGCACATAATTTAAAATAATTAAAACCTTTCAAAATCATAGGTTCAAGATGATCAAAGGAGACTTGCCTTCTTGCAGGGTTTCTGGGTCTTCTTGTTGAGAGGTGGAGAGGTCTTCTTCAACGTTGGATTCTACGCACGAGAGAAAAGCAACAAAACAAATAAATTCCAATAAAAAATTCAAATAAACTCAAAAATTCAAATAGAGGCCATGGTTGGATAGATCATGATTTTAGATGAATTTAGAAATTTGAATGGCTGAATTTGGAGTTAAAATGAGAAAGTTATGCTTGCTTGAAGTTTTCAGTTTGAATAAATCCAGAAATTAAGAAATTTCTGACAGGTGGGGCCCACTGGGAATATTAAATTTTAATCTTTTATTTTAATTCCGAGAGCCTGACAGGTGGGACCCTCTGAACAGTACCCACTGGCGGTCACTGACATGTGGGACCCTCGCCGCTGACCTCATCCGCCTTAGTCATCGGCAGTGGGACCCATCGGGATCCGGACCCACTTGTCGATCTTGACGCAGTGGATGGGGCCTGCACGACGATGGCCCGCAGAGGCAGCTGCCGCTGACGGGTGGGACCCACTTGTCAGCGCGGAATATAAACGAAAAACTCAACCCAGCGCGCGGAGCCGAGGGCTCGAACGCGCACCGGAGAGTTGAGAGTGTGCGCTGTTAACCAGATGGGCGGGGAGGCTTTGCCTACCCATATAGGGCAGTAATTCCTTTTGAGGAATACCTTCGGGAGGGGCCGGGTAGAGGCGGTCGGAGGCGACGGCGCCGGCGGCGAGGGGAAGCCGGACGTGTTCGGGTGATGCGTAGATTGTAACCTCTGTGTGAAGGGGGTTCGGTTGGAGGGGTCGGCGAGGTCCGGGGATGAACAGAGACGGCCAGCGGAGAGGGAGCAGCGGAGGCAGCTCGGGTGCTCCGGTGCGACGGGAAGCGAAGACCGAGGTGTCGGGGAGATTCGCCGATGCTCGGGGAAGCTCGGGGCGGCGACAGCGGGCTCCGGGGATGTCCGAGGCGACGGAGAAGGCTCGCCGGAGCTGGGCGAGCTTCGAGAGAGAAGCTTCGGTGCGGGCGTTAGGGGCTCCGAAGGAAGGCGGAGGGTCTTTGGGAGGTGGTGCGGCGAGCGAAGGCCGAGGGGCTATTTATAGAGCTCGGGAGGATGAGGCAGCTGGAATTTCTCGCCAAGTCGGCAAATGAGATGGATTCAAATTGGGGATAAGCCGACGGAGGCGACGCGGAGTCCGGGCTTTTAGGGGATAAGGCGCTAACCTCCCTAGGAATTCAAATCCACGTTCAAATCGGAGAAGGAGGCCGTGTTCGAGCGGGATTCGATCGCCGGATTCTTCGGGAGGGAGAGGGAAGCCGGCATCCGCGCGGAGACGAAAGACCTGACCAGCGGGGCCCGCGGTCAGTGAGAGCAGGGCGCGCGTGGCCGACGGACGGGGCCTGCGGGGCAGAGAGAGAAATGAGAGCAGGGTGCGGATGGCAGCCACGTAACCCGGAGGCAGATCGGGCGGCGGGCGCGCTTAAGTGGGAGAGAGCGGTGGATTGAGACCGGGCGCGAAGACGCGGCTCATCCGAGCCGTCCACGCGTCGGGCGAGGAGGGGAGGAAGGTGGGGCTGACGGGCCGGGCCCGCGAAGCAGCGAGGGAGAGGGGAGGTGCGGCCCGGATTTGGCCGAGCGGCGACGTGGGCGGTCCTGGGCCGTCCACGCGTCGGCTGGAAGAACGGTTTGGAATTTTAATTTTTGGATTTGATTTATATTTTTCAGAAAAGGCTAGGAAACTATTTAGGCCTCAGAAAATATGAAAATACCTCCAAAAATTCCAGAAAAATTCACAGAAGCTTCTAGACATATTTTGGACTAAATAAAATTATTTCCAACTACTATTGATATTTAATTTTCATAGTTTGAATTACCTTTTTAGATTTTAAAATAGGTTTTAAATTCCAGAAAATCCAATAAAAGCCAAATAAACTCCAATTACTTTAAAGTAATTAATTTGAACTTAAATTTTTCCAAGAAGCAAATTTTTGGGATGTGACATGAGGGCTTGAGCAGGAGGAGGTGGAATATTGTTGTCTGGCTGAGCATTGGCGCTACGGCTGCTGCCAAGGTTGCTCCTTGTGTTCACCATCTGAAGCGGTTTCCGGGGGCAGCAAAAGATAAGAGGGAACTAGCACAGGTAAGAGATTAGGGGGAAACTAAACAACATCCCAAACAACACACAACGACTTAGGAGAAAACTTAACTTGAAATCAAAATAGTTTGTAAGGATGGCTGTACTACAAGTATACAAAGACTTGATACAGTCCACCTAACACACAAGCAAGTAATATATATAGCGTTCTAAAATCGTAAGACTTTACTTGGGTACTACAACTAAAGAACTAGTCATCGCTCCTTCATGATTCTATCTTGTTCTTTGATACTCTGAAGTATTCCTTTAACTGAGAAATACGGAAGACAATAAACAAATCGGAGGGTACATCTTTAGTCGCCTGCAAGCTTTGGGCTAACTTCAATTGCCCTTATCATATCGATTAATTCAAAATTCCACCAAAAAGGGCTTAACATCCGCAAGTGTTCATCCGGGAAAGGCATAATTATTTCAACCCTTCTAAAATTCTTGATTCCAAAATCATATACCACCAATGCACCTTATTGATTTTGACAAGTAATCTCATTAACTTTTACTCTCTGCTCTAATTTGAATCGACGTCGAACTATAGAATTTTTCTAACAAGAATCCAATAACATTGTAACTTGTGATTTCCACCAATTGTTTTATGATCATTATCTAATCCAACAGATCCACAACTCTGATCAAATAATATAAAATTAATCCAACCTTTTAGTAATCATCGATCAATTTCAAGATCATCTAAGCCATAATTTAATATTCATTAATCCACCAACATCAATCTCTTGATAATCATCATTTTGGTTACACCAAATTTGAATGAACTCAATTAATTCTTATCAGACAAGCTCTCAATTACTTCTTATCGGATAATCTTTCAATTAATTATTATCGGACAATCTCTTAATAAATTCTTATTGGACAATCTATCTCCCATAATTAATTTAAATCCTCCAAGTTATCCATTTGAACATCCTTAAATGACTTAATTAATCCCATTAGTTAAAATCCAATTATCTAGCAATGATCTATTAAATCCACCAAATTCAACTTGACACACCAATTCAATGCCCACTTTGCAAAGGTAAAATTAATCCACCAAGATATCTAATTCCACTAGTATCCACTTATCATCAATAGGTCCACCAAACTCTGATAATCGATTAACCCACAAAATTCATCTACTCTTCATGATTCAACCAAATCACCAAAAATTGGTACCATGAATTGTTTATGATAATTCAACTTCTTAATCTTTTAATCTCCCTTTACTGGATCAATCTCTTAATACTAATTCCCAATGATCACAAATAATCCCTTCAATAAAAATCTTGTTTTACTTTCAATTGCTCCTTTCAATCCTAGATAATAAATCCAAGGCAAAGTTCAGACTCTTCCCATGATCTAATTAGCTTCCCCATGTTCAACTTTGTATTTAATCTCTAGTCAATCTACAAAGACGACACTCTTTATATTTATTTATAGTCAATTGGTATCCACAAATATACCTTTTATCTCAATCCTCTCGAATATTATTCAATCTGGTCAATTATAAATCCAAAATATATCACTCTAGCAACAATTCTCCAAATTACCTAACTTGACATGCACTGATTATCACGGCTTTCTCGACAAGAGTACTTTCCAATAATTTGTTGTCTTCCGTATACTCTAGATCTCCAAGTATTCTCCAAGTCCTTTTCAGACGCAAACTTATCGATCCATCTATAGGAATTACAGAGGGAAGGGGATATAATTACCATTCCAAAAAGTCAATAACCAGATAGATAAGGAAGAATACCATGACGAAGGTAAAGACAGAAAGACAAGAAAAGACAAGGATAGCACATTATTAAATTTTTATTTTATAAAATAAATTTTGAAGCTCTTTTACTAACGACCATTCTAACTAGGTCACGTCCTACAGTCAAATTGGCTCTGATACCATCTTTGTCGGGACCCCGGATTTCCGAATCCGGACCCTCTGTGTATTACTGCACTAGTCCCAGATCAAAGCTAGTGCACACAGTTAAACAGAATGGAAAACATCACCATCAACGATTTATTACAATAAATACGAGTACTGACCACAAGGTCTCAATATTACAACTGAGGTTTCAAGACCTCACACACTCACAGAACACAGCGGAAGCAGAAATAAATCCAACGAAGACTCATCAATACGCCACAGGCAATTGACAGGGGAAGTGCGACCTAGTACTCCGGGAATCCTTCATCAAATCCGCACGCGAAGTAGTCGTAATCACCTTTTTGAGCTTCATATTCCTCTGGGGATTATTTTTGAGTGTAGCATGTGAGTACATAAAGTCCTCCGCAAGTCTTGGGAAAAATGCATAGATGCAAAGCTTGACAAAGGAAGGCTATATGGTTCTTTTGCACAAAGCAATATTTTAATTTCAATTACTACTAATTATTTTCGAAGGCATTCATTTAATAAAGTAAATGTTTAACAGAAACTAACATTTACTTTATAGTGAAGGTTTCATCCACCAACACTAGCTTAACAACTGAACAAGTTTAATACTGCGGGTTACATCCACCCTCTCTGGCTCCAACTGCCAGGATACCCTTCCGAGAGTTCCCTCCACCCTCGGAATACCAAAAGTTTGATTTTAAAACAAAACCAGAAATCTACCATGTGAATGCATTCCTTGCCCGCCCTTGACCGTGGGCACGGCTATTCGAATAGTTTTACACTCTGCAGAGGTTGTACAACTTTACCCACAAGAGATAAATTATCCTAAAAGTCAACACGCTTCCTTTGGCATGAGACCCAGATAAAATATCACAAAGCCTTTACCTTACTCTAATCTAGCTAGATACCACCCGCGAGGTTTCACCGCAGTAGGCTAATCGCCCAACCAAGCCCCTCTTGCGCCATATGAGTACAATGAAATCCACTCCCTCACTGTGGATAACCACCCATCCTCGGCACCCACTTTCCACTGGTGGCACCTAAACTAGACTATCATAAGTTAGTCAGCTAGGTCGTACCCATATAGACTTGTGGTTGTACGGTTAATGCTCAGTCTGGACAAACACAAGCGTCGGTCCTTAATTGACTAGGGTGGAACATACACTTAACAAGATCTCGTGCGAGCTGCACCAACCCAAACCAACCATCCACCCTAATCCAAACCAACTTCCACATTTTATTTTATTTTTAAAAGAACAACAGTGGCAACTCCAATTACTAACTTTACAAAAACAAGGGTATTACAGTAATTCATAATTTTCCCATTTTCAAGATTTATGAAATATTCAATAGCATGGCTAAGCATTGTACTACCATTCTAATACCAACAATTAAATATATTACTCATTAATGAGTCAAAGGAATTTCTAGGGTTACAAAGGTACATGGTAATCAATTTCAATCGAGGGCATAACAAAGTTGGTTTAACTATACCCTAAGATTTGAATTATCATTTTATGTAAATAGCAATGCACATAATATAAAATAATTAAAACATTTCAAAATCATAGGTTCAAGATGATCAAAGGAGACTTGCCTTCCTGCAGTTTCTCTGGGTCTTCTTGCTGTTGGGTGGAGTGATCGTCGACAACGTTGGAATCTACGCGGGAAAAGACGAAGCAAATAAATACAAATAAAATTCATATAAAATCCAAAATTCAAATAGAGGCCATAGTTGGATAGATTATGATTTTAGACGAATTTAGGAGAAAGATTCAGCGGATTTGGAGTTCACACGAGGGAGAATGAATATCTGGAAGATCGGTTAGGAAAAGAAATTACTGAGTCAATATTTGGACCAAGGAAGATAGAATGGGTTTTATGGAGATTTTGCAAGATTTCAATTTGAATTTTGAAAGTGCACAGGAAATTTGGAATGGAATTGAGGCTTTGAAATTAAACTAGGGGTTGGAATTTGAAATTTGAAATTTCAAATATCAAATAAATTTCAAATATTTGAAAGGATGGAAGAAATGGATAGTTTGGAATTTTTGATGAATTTAGAAATTTGAATGGGCTCAAACGGAGTTAAAACGAGGGAGAACGGGCTCTGGGAAGTTTAAATTCAGAGAAAAAGAAAAAGAGGGATTTCTGGAATTATTTTTTAAAGGAAATTGGAATTCTTGCGTCAGCATTGCGTCAGCCCTGGGATTTTGAATTTCGGTCGGATTATTTTTGTATTGGAAAAGAGGGGGAGGGGCTGACGTGTGGGCCCGGTCTATGTGGACCGAGTCCACGGTTTACGGGAGGGGCTGAGGTGGCACGGTGGCGGGCGGTGGCGTGGCGCCGGCGGGCGAAGCGGCCGAGGTGGCGGGGCGTGGAGCCACGTGGCTGCCACCGGCTGCCACGCCAGGCCGAGGCAGCACCGCCGGAGGCGACGATCGGCGCGGCGGCGACGGCGCTCGGCGCACGGCCGGCGGGCGAGGACGGAACGGGAGAGGAGCGCGCGGGAGTCTAGTGGTGGCGCGGGCTTTACTGCTCGGTGATCGGAGGCGGCCGGCGCGCGACTTCGGCGGCGGCGAGAACGGGCTCCGGTGGTGGAGAAGCGCGGCGAGGCGGCGGGCGTCGGGGCGGCAGCGGCCGAAGAGGCCTGCGGCGAGGCGAGAGGCGGACCGGGTCGGCGGCGATTTCTCACCGGAGTCGACGGCGGCGCGGAGGCAAGGGCGCACGGTCTTTGGTGCCTTTGAGCCCGGGAGAGAGTGGGGGTGGGGGAGAGGTAGTACGGAGAGAGGGGAGGCCGGGGGACCCTTTTATAGGCGGCGGAGGGGGAGCGGGGGCGCTTAATTGTCCGCCGGAGATAGCGGCCGGAAAAAGGAAGGGACGGGGAGGAAGGAAAGAGAGGGGAAAAGAAGGAAGGCGAGCGCGGAATCGGGGGGATTCGGCGCGGAGGTGCGAGAGGTTTCCAAAACCTGGGAGAGGGCGGAGGGGAAAGGCCGGATTCGGCGGGGATTCGGTCGGCGGCCGGAAAAGGAAAGGAGGTGGCCGAGCGGGAGGAAGAAGACGACGCGCGGGGAAGGGGAAGGCTGACAGGTGGGGTCGGGCGGTCAGCGGGAGAGAAGGAGCGGGCTCGCCGACAGGCGGGGCCGGGATGCAGAGAGAGAAAGGGAGGTGGAAGCGGGGCGTTTGGATGGGAATCAGGCGGCTGCGGGAGCTAAGCGGGAGGGGATGGCGACGATTGCGCCACGCGGCCGAGGCGGGGATCGGGTGGCTGGAGGCGAGGGAGGAGGCGTGGTGCAATCCCGTGCGCACACGTGGCGAGCGGAGAGGGGAGGAAGGCGGGATCGGCCGGGAGACGTGGCCGGCATCTGGCCGTCCACGTGGCGGCTGGAGGGGAGGGGAGGGGATTTTATTTTTTTGGAAATTAATTTTGATTTTCGGAAATGGCTAGAATATTCAATAAAGCTAAAAAAATGAAATAAATTCCAAAAATGCCAGGAAAATTCACAGAAGCTCGTGGTGACATTTTGGACTCAATAAAAATACTTCCAACTAATGTTGGTATTTAATTTTTCATACTTGAAATACTTTTTAATTTTAAAAATACATTTTTAAACTCCAGAAAATCTAGGAAACCAAATAAAAGCCAAATAACTCCAAATAATTATTTTGAACTAGGATTTTCATATCAAATCAAAATATCATTTTATTTAATAATAATTTTAGGTTTTTCTTAAAATACTTTTCAAATATAGTTTTTTTAAACAGAAATTCAGGGCAAATCCAAATAAAACTCAAATACTTTAAAATAATTAATTTGAAATTAAATTTTTCAAAGAGAGGATTTTTGGGATGTGACATTGGTCCTGGAGTAGGACACGAATTCGGATTCAACTGCATCGCGTGTGAAAAAAAAGAGAAAAAAAAGTGAGACAAGAAGGAACAGGCAGCCGCATCTAGAAGAGCCGCGGCATAAAAAAAAGAAGAAAAACAAACAGAAGAGAGAGAAAAACCTAACTTTTGCATACGACCTCCGATTGAGGCGATTCTTGATACGTTGGAAAGGAAATCGGAAGATAGAGCGAAAAAAATGTTAGGCGCAAATAAGGCAATAGACCAGTGCCTATCTCTTAGGCCGCCTAGGGGACCAGCCATTAAACTAAGGAGGTGGAAACGAGTAAAGGGGAAGGAGGGGAGGGGGAGCAGAGGCACCTGGAAGCTGGATGTCCATGTTGGCGACAGGAAGGAGGAGGACATGAGCGGCGGCGGCCGCCCTGAAGGCTGGAAGAAGACCCTCTAGCGGAGAAGGCACGCTGCAGGCTTCCGTGAAAAGAAAAAGGGAAGGAAGTGCGAGGAAGCCCACCGCAGCCCACAAGGCCCACACAGGTCCATGAGGGTAGACCTAAGGCAGCCCTGCCGGCGCCTCCTTAGGGCTACAGCCAATGCCGCCGCCTCTTTTCGACGTCTTTCTCTCCCCCTGGCGCCGCTCTCTCGATCTCTCTCTTCTCCCTCTCTCCCAGCGCCGCCCGCGCCAGCCTAAGCGGCGCCTGGCTCCGCCTATTCGCCCTCCCGCCTAGCCTACCGATCGGGGCTACCTCATGAACCTTGTCGCCCAGCCTCCTCAACCTCGCCCGCCCCACCGCCTTCTCATCCCACCGGCCCGTGAGTACTCGGTTGCTAGGAGACTTTGCCTAATTGGTCCCGGAGTAGGACACGAATTGGATTCAAGCGCATCGCGTGTGAAAAAAAAAAAAAAAAAAAAAGAGAGAAAAAAGTGAGACAAGAAGGAGCAGTAGCATCTAGAAGAGCCGCGCATAAAAAAAAGAAAAAAACAGAAGAGAGAGAAAAACCTAACTTTTGCATACGACCTCCGATTGAGGCGATTCTTGATCCGTTGGAAAGGAAATCGGAAGATAGAGCGAAAAAAACGTTAGGTGCAAATAAGGCAATAGACCAATGCCTAGCTCTTAGGCCGCCTAGGTGACCAGCCATTAAACTAAGGAGGTGGAGATGAGTAAAGGGGAAGGAGGGGGAGGGGAGCAGAGGCACCTGGAAGCTGGATGTCCATGTTGGCGGCAGGAAGGAGGAGGTCCTGAGCGGCAGCGGCCGCCCTGAATGCGGGAAGAAGATCCTCTAGCGGACAAGGCACGCTGCAGGCTGCCGTGAAAAGAAAAAGGGAAGGAAGTGCGAGGAAGCCCACCGCAGCCCACAAGGCCCACACAGGTCCATGAGGGTAGACCTAAGGCAGCCCCGCCGACGCCTCCTTAGGGCTGCGACCAACGCCGCCGCCTCTTTCGACGTCTTTCTCGCCCCTGGCGCCGCTCTCGATCTCTCTCTATCCCTCTCCCCAGCGCCGCCGCCACCTGAGCGGCGCTGGCTCCGCCTATTCGCCCTCCCGCCTAGCACGCCGATCGGGGCTACCTCATCAACCTTGTCCGCCCACCTCCTCAACCTCGCCCGCCCACCACCTTCTCATCCCACCGGCCCGGGAGGACTCGGTTGCTAGGGAGACTTTGCCCTAATTGGTCCTGGAGTAGGACACGAATTCGGATTCAACTGCATCGCGTGTGAAAAAAAATTGAAAAAAAAAGAGAGAGAAAAAGTGAGACAAGAAGGAACAGGCAGCCGCATCTAGAAGAGCCGCGGCATAAAAAAAAGAGAAGAAAAAGAAAAACCTAACTTTTGCATACGACCTCCGATTGAGGCGATTCTTGATCCGTTGGAAAGGAAATCGGAAGATAGAGCGGAAAAAAACGTTAGGCGCAAATAAGGCAGTAGACCAGTGCCTAGCTCTTAGGATGCCTAGGCGACCAGCCATTAAACTAAGGAGGTGGAGATGAGTAAAGGGGAAGGAGGGGGAGGGGGAGCAGAGGCACCTGGAAGCTGGATGTCCATGTTGGCGGCAGGAAGGAGGAGGTCATGAGCGGCGGCGGCCGCCCTGAAGGCGGGAAGAAGACCCTCTAGCGGACAAGGCACGCTGCAGGCTGCCGTGAAAAGAAAAAGGGAAGGAAGTGCGAGGAAGCCCACCGCAGCCCACAAGGCCCACACAGGTCCATGAGGGTAGAACTAAGGCAGCCCTGCCGACGCCTTCTTAGGGCTACAGCCGACGCCGCCACCTCTTTTCGACGTCTTTCTCTCGCCCTGGCGCCGCTCTCTCGATCTCTCTCTTCTCCCTCTCTCCCAGCGCCGCCCGCGCCAGCCTAAGCGGCGCCTGGCTCCGCCTATTCGCCCTCCCCGCCTAGCCTGCCGATCGGGGCTACCTCATCAACCTTGTCCGCCCCAGCCTCCTCAACCTCGCCCACCCCAGCAGCCTTCTCATCCCACCGGCCACCACCTCGCCTCTGCCTGCACATCCCATCGCCGCCGCATCCATCCATGGTGGAGCCAAACCCCAAAGCAAAGTCCACGAGGAAAGCTAAGAAGCCAGCCGCCGGCGGGGAGGAGGACATGGACGCGCTGAGGTCCGACGTCGCCTCGTTCGCCTCTTCCCTCGGCTTCCTCCCGGCCCAGCAGCTCTCCGGCCACGATTCCGACTTCCGCAATTCCGGCCCCATAAAACCCCTAAACCGTCAAAGCCCCCAAACCCCGAAGTCCCCAAAACACCACAATACCCCAAACCCTAAATCTACCAAGAAGCCACATCCTCTCGATCTCCATTATCCCCATACCGTGCAAATGCTGGTGCCGCTACCAATTACCCTCGATAAAGGCAAGGGCTTGATGGTGGAGGTGGGGAGGCGAGAGGGCTTCAAACCCTACCACGTCGCATCCAATGATGGTGGGGTGCTGCACAGGGTGACAGAATGGGGAGCGAGAGGCCATGGCAGCAGTGAGATGAGATGAGGTCACAACAACATGCCGACGGCAGCAACGGTGCTTCGGCTGGTGCCCAGAAACTCCGTCAAGTGCACCAAGGAGGAAGAAAGATGCGAGGTAGGAGAAGATATGGGTAATTTGGTCCAATGGGGCCAAAATACGTGTACAATGGCATTTTGTTAATATGGTGACCTCCAATGGCATTTTTTCCCAGTCATCACTTCACAATGGCATATCTCAAAATCGCCACTTAGTGGCATATGTGTACATTACAATACCCCCAAAAAAATTGTAGGGCTAGTTGAATTAAAAATGCATTTGTTTGATAAATATGTTACTCAAACTTGCTTTATGTACTAATAAACAACCTATAACCTTTCAAGAAATGCACCTTTTTCTTGGTGTACGATTTCTTGTTGAAAAGTTTCAAAAGGATGTTTTAAATTTTCTTTGACATGCTTTTTTCCATTCATTACCCTTGTGGATCGTCAGTGGTCTTCTAGACTCTAGCAAGAGTCTAGGCAAATTTGTTGCTTCATCTAAATGTGTAAAAGATCATAGTCACACCTAAAAGCCAAGTACTTACCGTTGAGTTAGCAACCCGGATGAAATAGGATCTTGTCGTTTTTTTCCACATTTCCTTTTTTCTTTTTTTTATCCTACCATTCCATTACAGAATTTATTTCTTTTTGAAGTTTAAGAAAGAGCCAAAATAGCTTGAAATAAATAATAATTGTTCCGAAGAATACTTCCACTTAAAATTGGCCATTGATGCATGGTATAAATGTAACCTTAATGAATTAACTGACTTCTTTTAGTTATTAAAATAAAAATCTAAAATCTGACCTGTTAGTGGTCTAAGCCAAGGTACCAAAAATCGGAACCAGAAGAAATCCCGGTCGGTGGCCGGTAACGGTAACCGGGTGGTTACCGGCCGTTTACCGGAAAAACCGGTTATAATTTGAAAATCAAAATTTGAATTTTGAGATATTTTGAAACCGGTAACCGAAAAACCGGAAAAAAAACCGGCCAAAATTCGAAAACTCAAAAATTCATACCGGCCGGTTTTTTGGTTACCGGTCTCCACCGGTAAAACCAGTAATCGGCGGTTATCGGCCGGTAACCGCCGGGATTTTGAACCATGGTCTAAGGTCAAAAGTCTAGTTTAAACCCATTAATAACAAAACGAATTATATGTCATGGCAGTAACCAAATGCAATTAAACAGCACAAGATGTAAACAAAAAGAAGGATCACTAATGTCGGTTGAACCAAACCTGCTGGTTTCATTCTAGTAAACTATGCCAGCCCATTCAAGAAAAGAACCTAGCTGGTTACTCATCATTTTTCCTTCTGGTAGCAGTCCCCATGCAGTGCGTGACCTGAAACAGAAAAGGTCTTTGCAGATCAGAATTGGTCCTGGGGTAGGACATGAATTCGGATTCAACTGCATCGCGTGCGAAAAAAACAGAAAAAAAGAGAGAAAAAAAGTGAGACAAGAAGGAACAGGCAGCCGCATCTAGAAGAGCCGCGGCATAAAAAAAAAGAAGAAAAAAAAGTGAAGAGAGAGAAAAACCTAACTTTTGCATACGACTTCCGATTGAGGCGATTCTTGATCCGTTGGAAAGGAAATCGGAAGATAGAGCGAAATTGGAGATTTTAGATCCGTGTAAGCCACCAGGCACACACGCGCCCCAAAAACGCCGCTTAGGGCCTCGAACGGCCCGCAAACCGAGGAAAATTAAGTTTCTCGAATTTGCTCAAAATTGACAGAGCCCTTCGCACGTGATTCTAAGGTCCCCGTGAAGACGGCACCCTTTTTCGAGCTCCGTAACTCCGTGCAACGCCATCTAGTTTCTTTCTGCACGGTGTGTCTTCGTTTGTGTTCTAGGCTCGCGTCTCTAGTACGGTCTAGCCTAGGACCAACATGGTGTCGTCGTTGAGCGATTATTCGACTTGCTTTGACTAATGTGGTTCTAGTTATCCTTTGTTCACTCTCAGCCCACCCATAGCTCCACAGATTTGGCTACCACCTCACAGGGACTAGCGACCGAGGCAGCGATACACCCAATTTCCAGGAGATATTGTCTTGTCTTGTCGGCTGCAATCACCTCCTGCTTGCTGTGATAAGAACTTGTAAGAGCTTGACAGATAAGGTTGAGAGTGTGCGACTTGATTTAACCACATCTCAGTAGTTGTGAGGGCATAACCTGCAGTTTTATTATTTTTTTCTCTTCTTGGTTTGTTCTTGTCTTCTAACAATGTCAGGAGAACCAGTGGACCTGTGGGCAGCACCACATTCCCCTCGGACTAGGGGCATCATACAACACTTTGAGCGCCAAATGAAGCTGCACACTGAGGGACTTGATGAGGATGTAAGGGTCACCAACGAACGCCTTGGCCAATTGGAGGCCGCGCAGATCGACACCAACACTACGCTTGCAACATTGGAGGCTTCCGTTGGCACCGTCAACGCTTCACTTGCTGAGATTTTGAGACGCCTTGATGAGAGGGGCGTGCATCTCCCGCTGCACCAACTCAGCGTACTCGTGCCAATATTGGTGTCTTGGGCGCAGGTGGACGAAAATGGTGGAGATGAATATGCGGCCGCACCGAGATTGATGATGATGAGGACGCCACCGTCATCGCCAACCACGCTGGAATGAGGTACGTGAGAATGATGAATCGCTTGGTAAGATTAAGTTCACTATGCCACCTTTTGATGGAAAATATAACCCGATGCTTATATCACTTGGGAATTGGCCGTTGATCAGAATTTGCTTGTCATGCATTCCCGAAAACAAAAGAGTTAGGGCTGCTACTAGTGAGTTTATTGATTTTGCGTCTGTTTGGTGGAGTGAATATTGTAAGAAAATCCTTTCACCATACCACCAACTTGGGATGCATTAAAAAGAATCATGCAAGCTAGATTTGTTCCCTCATATTATGCACGTGATTTGTTACATAAGTTGCAACAATTGAGGCAAGGTAGTAAAAGCGTAGAGGAATATTTTCAAGAATTGCAAACAGGCATGTTGCGTTGTGACTTAGAGGAAACTGAGGAAGCCGCTACGGCTAGGTTTATGGGTGGTTTGAATAGGGAAATTCAGGATATCTTAGCTTACAAGGAATATAATTCTATCACTCGTTTATTTCATCTTGCTTGTAAAGCTGAAAGAGAAGTACAGGGACGCCGCGCGAGCACTAGGACTAACGTTTCTGCAGGTCGTGCAAACATTTGGTCTCAACGTGCATCTGCCGCACCATCAAGCCAACCCCCTGCACCTTCTTCCTCCAACAGCAAGCCACGGTTTTCATCATCAAATTCGGCATCTCGGGCATGCGAAGCAACAAAGGGGACAGCCCAAGCACATGCGAAGAGCTCTTCGTGTTGGTGATATGCCCTAGAGGCAACATGGAGATGTTGAATATATCACATACTATGTTTATGATACATTGCTTCGTTCCTTGAAATAGACATTATCATTATTGATCAATGAGTATGTGACTTATTCATGAGACTCTTAATGCCAAAATGTTGCTATTTCTAAATGATCCCTGATCATATATCATATGAGGAACAAATATGATTCAAAGATCAGCATATGTATTGATTGATGATCATGTCTCATGGATCATGGTATGGAGATACCAAATCAATAATATGGACATGTGTTAGTGAACATATGTTGATAGACCCGCCATGAGACACTGCAGAGATTCCATGTGTCATTAGTTGGTCTCAAGTAGTGTTTATGTAGAATCCTTAGACTTGAGATCATCATGGTTCCCAACATGCGTAGTAGCCTATTTTGGGACTACTAACCACTACTCCGTGAATCGGGTAGTCATAAAAGTAGTCTTCGGGTTTGCTATGAAACATGTAGTGGGATGTGAATGATCAAGATAGAATTTGCCCTCCTTATGGGAGAGATATCTCTGGGCCCTCGATGTAATGGATTATGAAAGTGCATGGCCATGCCAATGTGATTGAGGAGTCAATCACAAGTTTATAATCCATCACGGAATCGAGAGAGTGATTGAGCTATTAAGAGGATGACACAGTCTCGCTTGTGCTTAATCTATATCGTGAGGCAAAGGGATTCGTACATGAGAACATTACAGTGTTCAGCCGATATGATCTTTACGTATACTTTGGGGTTAATATGTCTTGCTAGAGGCCGCTATTAACAGGGGTGACCGGAAAGGTGTTTCCGGTCGCGACCAAGTATACGTGAACCTGCTGGGTCGCACACTTAACGGGTTGGAACACTAATTCGAATGTGATTCGGATGTGGGCTCAATTCGGATAGAGATCCGATAGACTCCTATTGGGCCTCGGTCCACGAGGCCCAAGTGAGGAGGTCTATATATTTGGAGGCGGGGCTGAGGATGTACGCCTGCTCCTCCCGAGCAAAACCCTAGCCGCCACCTCCCGAGCCAAACCCTAGCCGCCGCGAGTCTTTGGTACACTCGCGGTCGGCGTTCCACCCGGGACGTGTGGATACCGGTGGAGGCGCTGCTCGCTGCGGCGTTGATCGGCATCAACAAACTACAGATTGATCTGCTCGTGGTGTGGTTGATCGCGTGGAGGAGACGATCTGTTCGGGACGATCGGCTACTTCCACTACTACCTCGACGCGCGCGGTTGGATCGGCTTCTCCAACTCTTCTTCACTGCACTGCGCATCTAGTGGTGACGATCTATGATCCCTCCTTAGCATGATGTCCTGGTGTGCGCGGTAGAAATTTTTTATTTTCTGCTATCGTAGCCTACGCGCGTTCCTTTACTTCGTCCGTTGCATCTACGAGACGAACGAGTGATATCCAATGTCATCAATGCAAGGGGTATGGCCATGTGAGGAGTGAGTGCCCAACCAAGCGTGTTTTATTGCAAGAGATGATGGTGAGTATTCTTCTGCTAGTGATTTGGATGAGGATACATATGCTATGCTTGCAGCTGACCATGCAGGTAGTGGGAAGGAGCAAGAAGAAGAGCACATTGGTGCTGAAGATGCAGAGCGCTATGAGAGCCTCATTGTGCAGCGTGTGTTGAGTGCACAAATGGAGAGGGCAGAGCAAAATCAGCGGCACATCCTTTTCCAAACAAAGTGCATCGTGAAGGAACGCTCATGCCGAGTGATAATTGATGGAGGGAGCTGCAACAACTTGGTGAGCTCCGATATGGTGGAGAAGCTTGCGTTGAACACCAAACCTCACCCACAACCTTACTACATTCAATGGTTCAATAACAGCGGCAAGGTGAAGGTAACACGAATGGTGAGAGTAAATTTTGCTATTGGTTCGTATCACGATGTTGTAGAATGCGATGTTGTACCTATGCAAGCATGCTCTATGCTGTTAGGTAGACTGTGGCAATATGATAAAGATTCAACGCATCATGGTAAGACAAACCAATATTCTTTTGTGCATCATGACAAGAAAATTGTGTTACATCCTATGTCTCCAAGCTATTTTCAAAGATGAGATTGCTAGAGCTAGTAGAGAGAAAATCAGGAGCATAATAGGAGTGAAAATCATATTGTTGCAAGCTAACTTGAGCAACATAAAAAGAAAAACTCTAAATCTGTTCATGAGATGAAAATGAGATTAAATTGAAAGGTGCATGTTTTCTTGCTACTAAGTCTGATGTGACTGAGCTGGATGCTAGTACTTCTATTTGCTATGCCTTACATTGCAAACAAGCTTTATTTTCATTCGAGGAGGTACCTTCTGCTGTGCCTCCTGTTATCACTAATCTTTTGCAGGAGTACATGGATGTCTTTCCAAAGGACATGCCACCAGGGCTACCACCAGTGCGAGGGATTGAGCAGCAGATTGATTTGATTCCCGGGGCATCTTTGCCCAATCGTGCGCCATACAGGACCAATCCGAAAGAAACTAAGGAGATTCAGCGTCAAGTTCAAGAATTGCTTGATAAAGGCTATGTGCGTGAGTCTCTTAGTCCTTGTGCTGTTCCGGTAATTTTAGTGCCTAAGAAAGATGGATCATGGCGTATGTGTGTGGACTGTAGAGCGATCAATAACATTACCATTAGATATCGTCACCCTATTCGTAGGTTAGATGATATGCTTGATGAATTAAGTGGCTCTATTGTCTTCTCTAAAGTTGATTTGCGTAGTGGGTACCACAAAATTCGCATGAAATTGGGAGATGAATGGAAAACAGCATTTAAAACTAAGTTCGGTTTGTATAAGTGGTTAGTGATGCCATTTGGTTTAACTAATGCACCTAACACATTCATGAGATTAATGAACGAGATTTTGCATGCTTTCATTGGTAAATTTGTAGTGGTCTATTTTGATGATATATTGATATATAGCAGATCACTAGAGGAACACCTTTGCCATTTACGTGCTGTTTTGATGCTTTACGTAATGCACGTTTATTTGGTAACGTTGAGAAGTGCACATTTTGCACGGATCGAGTCTCTTTCTTGGCTATGTTGTTACTCCACAGGGCATTGAAGTTGATCAAGCCAAGGTTGAGGCAATACAGAGTTGGCCGACTCCTAAAACGGTCACGCAGTGCGAAGTTTTCTAGGACTTGCTGGATTCTATCGTCGTTTTGTGAAGGATTTCAGCACCATCGCTGCACCATTGAATGAGCTCACTAAAAGGGGTGCCGTTTACTTGGGGAATGCACAGGAAGACGCCTTCAACACATTGAAAGATAAGTTAACACATGCACCATTACTCCAACTTCCAGATGTTAGTAAGACTTTTGAGCTAGAATGTGATGCTAGTGGAATTGGATTGGGTGGTGTGCTGTTGCAAGAAGGTAACCCTGTGGCATACTTTAGTGAAAAATTGAGTGGGCCTAGTTTGAACTATTCTACTTATGATAACGAATTATATGCTCTAGTTCGAACTTTAGAGACATGGCAACATTATTTATGGCCCAAAGAATTTGTCATTCATTCTGATCATGAGTCATTAAAGCATATTAGAAGTCAAGAACAATTGAACCATAGGCATGCAAAGTGGGTTGAATTCATAGAGTCTTTTCCTTATGTCATAAAACACAAAAAAGGAAAGGAGAATGTTATTGCTGATGCATTGTCTAGGAGATATACATGCTCTCACAACTTGACTTCAAAATTTTTGGATTGGAAACAATTAAGGAGCATTATGTTCATGATGATGATTTCAAAGACGTGTTGCTGAATTGCAAAGAGGGAAAAACGTGGAATAA
Source organism: Dendrocalamus sinicus (assembly GCA_036346575.1). Taxonomy (NCBI): domain Eukaryota; kingdom Viridiplantae; phylum Streptophyta; class Magnoliopsida; order Poales; family Poaceae; genus Dendrocalamus; species Dendrocalamus sinicus. The sequence goes on along the minus strand of JAYEVI010000357.1, from coordinate 178,623 downwards.
ATTTGTTCTAAATGATGTATTTGTGTTTAGAGCTAACAAACTATGCATTCCAGCTAGTTCCGTTCGTTTGTTGTTGTTACAGGAAGCACATGGAGGTGGGCTGATGGGGCATTTTGTAGCGAAGAAGACGGAAGACATACTTGCTAGTCATTTCTTTTGGCCAAAGATGAGACGTGATGTGGAACGTTTTGTTGCTCGCTGCACTACGTGTCAAAAGGCTAAGTCACGACTTAATCCTCACGGTTTGTATATGCCTCTACCTGTTCCTAGTGTGCCTTGGGAAGATATTTCTATGGACTTTGTTTTAGGACTGCCTAGGACAAAGAATGGGAGGGATAGCATATTTGTTGTTGTGGATAGATTTTCTAAGATGGCCCACTTCATACCATGTCATAAAAGTGATGATGCTACCAATATTGCGGATTTGTTCTTTCGTGAAGTTGTTCGTTTGCATGGTGTGCCAAATACAATAGTTTCCGATCGTGACACTAAATTCCTTAGCCATTTTTGGAGAACTTTATGGGCTAAATTGGGGACTAAGCTGTTATTTTCGACTACATGTCATCCCCAAACTGATGGGCAAACTGAAGTTGTGAATAGAACGTTATCTACCATGCTTAGGGCTGTTTTGAAAAAGAACATTAAAATGTGGGAAGAATGCTTGCCTCATATTGAATTTGCTTATAATCGTTCACTGCATTCTACTACAAAGTTGTGCCCTTTTGAGATTGTCTATGGCTTTGTGCCTCGTGCTCCTATTGATTTGCTACCACTTCCATCTTCGGAGAAGTTAAATTTTGATGCTAAACAGCGTGCTGACTTGATGTTGAAACTGCATGAGACAACCAAAGAAAATATTGAACGTATGAATGCTAAATATAAACTTGCTGGTAGTAAAGGAAGGAGGCATTTAACTTTTCAACCGGGTGATTTAGTTTGGTTGCATTTGAGAAAAGAAAGATTTCCTGAATTGAGGAGGTCTATGTTGATGCCTAGAGCTGATGGTCCTTTCAAAGTGTTGGAAAAGATTAATGACAATGCATATAAACTTGAGTTGCCTGCATATTTTGGGGTTAGTCCCACCTTTAACATTGCAGATTTGAAGCCATACTTGGGAGAAGAAGATGAGCTTGAGTCGTGGACAACTCAAATGCAAGAAGGGGAGGATGATGAGGACATCCTTTCCATGCATATAACCATGCCGACTCCACATCAAACTGAAACTATGATACAAGGACCAATGACTAGAGCGCGAGCACGTCAACTTAACCATCAGGTGAATGCGTTCCTAAGTTTGCATACAAATGTTTCAAAGAATGGAATACTACTTAATTCTTGTGATGATTTAATTGTCCTTAGGAACCACGGGGAAGAACCACATGAGCTCAAGTATAGAAGTGGAACCATCAAGCGCAAACCAAGTCCTGTTCACGAGTTTGACTCGGATTCGGCCTTGTTGACAGCGTCTACTTCAAACGGCCATAACTTTTGATCCAGAAGGTTTCTCAGAGCCCGTGAGTACTCGTTGCAAAGCTCTTAAAGTCTACTTTCAGATGGATCTGGCCTCACCTCCAAATTCCATACGAGTCGGTCAGAAACTGCAAAACAATTCACATCGCTTTTCAAGTCCGAGTCAAAGTGGGCCTTGGGCCTTGTAATTCGAGTCCTATTCGGCTTCCTTGTGTTTTGGCCGATCCTCCACCTTCCGTGTCCCTTAAATAGGCAGCTGCACCCTCTTATAGGGTTTGGGTTTTGATAGACTAAGTTAGCTTTTGCTACTTCGCCTTGTACTCGCGCGTGTCGGCTAGACCGCCCGAATACTTGTCTTCGGAACCCCACCGTTTTTCTGTTTTTGATTGAATCTTACATCGTTATTTGCAATTGAGTTGCTGTTCATCTTGTTCTTGCTTGTTCTTCGATTGCTTGCAGGAACAATTACCCTCGTGGTTAGGTTGATCGCGCGCCGACAAGGTCACGAACAATATCTGGAGTTGGTGTGTCGATCGCTAAGGCGCAACGTCCTTGGATGGTTGTAGTCGGGTCGTCAACGTCATCCCCTTCGCCAATCGAATCTACCACTCTCATCGAAAGATCGGGACTGCTAGTGCTATCAGTTGGTATCAGAGCTCAAGGTTGATCGGTGAGAGATCTTATCTAGTCTTTGCAATTTTTTACCTACAGTCCAGAAAACCAAAAAAAATAGTAGATCTATTCCCCAAAATCCGAAACAATTTGAGCCCTTATCTATTGCTGCGTAGTCTTTGTTTGTTGAGTCTTCGGATGCATCGTCGTGTCCTTTGCTGGTCTTAGTGTCTAGTTCCTTTAGAGTTTCGAGTTCTGTTCACGTCTTGGAATCACCGTTGCAGTTAGATCCGAACTCGGTTTCTAGGGAGGCTTTGCCCAAGTTGGTCTCGGAGTAGGACACAAATTCAGATTCAACCGCGTCGTGTGTGGAAAAAAAAGAGAGAAAAGAAGGAACAGGCAGCCGCATTTAGAAAGAGCCACGGCAAAAAAAAAGAGGAGAGAGAAATAGCTAACTTTTGCATATGACCTCCGATTGAGGCGATTCTTGATCCGTTGGAAAGGAAATCGGAAGATAGAGCGAAAAAAAATGTTAGACGCAAATAAGGCAATAGACCAGTGCCTAGCTCTTAGGCCGCCTAGGCGACCAGCCATTAAACTAAGGAGGTGGAGATGAGTAAAGGGGAAGGAGGGAGAGGGGGAGCAGAGGCACCTGGAAGCTGGATGTCCATGTTGGCGGCAGGAAGGAGGAGGTCATGAGCGACGGCGGCCACCCTGAAGGCGGGAAGAAGACCCTCTAGCGGAGAAGGCACGCTGCAGGCTGCCATGAAAAGAAAAAGGGAAGGAAGTGCGAGGAAGCCCACCGCAGCCCACAAGGCCCACACAGGTCCATGAGGGTAGACCTAAGGCAGCCCTGCCGACGCCTCCTTAGGGCTACAGCCAACGCCGCTGCCTCTTTTCGACGTCTTTCTCTCGCCCTGGCGTCGCTCTCTCGATATCTCTCTTCTCCCTCTCTCCCAGCGCGGCCCGCGCCAGCCTAAGCGGCGCCTGGCTCCGCCTATTCGCCCTCCCCGCCTAGCTCGCTGATTAGGGCTACCTCATCAACCTTGTCTGCCCCAGCCTCCTCAACCTCGCCCGCCCCAGCTGCCTTCTCATCCCACCGGCCACCACCTCGCCTCTGCCTGCACATCCCATCGCCGCCGCATCCAACCATGGTGGAGCCAAACCCCAAAGCAAAGTCCACGAGGAAAGCTAAGAAGCCAGCCGCCGGCGGGGAGGAGGACATGGACGCGCTGAAGTCCGACGTCGCCTCGTTCGCCTCTTCCCTTGGATTCCTCCCCGGCCCCGGCAGCTCCTCCAGCTTTGACGATTCCAACTTCCGTAAGTCCGGCACCATAAAACCCCCTAAACCGTCAAAGCCCCCCCAAACCCCCGAAGTCCCCCAAAACACCGCAATACCCCCAAACCCTAAATCTACCAATAAGCCACATCCTCTCAATCTTCATTATCCCCATACCGGTGCAAATCTTGGTGCATACCAATTACCCTCGATAAATGCAAGTGGCTTGATGGTGGAGGTGGGGAGGCGAGAGGGCTTCAAACCCTACCACGTCTGATGAGGACATCCTTTCCAAGCATACAACCATGCCGACTCCACATCAAACTGAAACTATGATACAAGGACCAATGACTAGAGCAGGAGCACGTCAACTTAACCATCGGGTGAATGCGTTCCTAAGTTTGCATACAAATGTTTCAAAGAATGGAATACTACTTAATTCTTGTGATGATTTAATTGTCCTTAGGAACCATGGGGAAGAACCACATGAGCTCAAGTATAGAAGTGGAACCGTCAAGCCCAAACCAAGTCATGTTCACGAGTTTGACTCAGATTCGGCATTGTTGACAGCGTCTACTTCAAATGGCCTTAACTTTTGATCCAGAAGGTTTCTCGGGGCCCGTGAGTACTCGTTGGAAAGCTCTGGAAGTCTACTTTAAGATGGATCCAGCCTCACCACCAAATTCTATCGAGTCGGTTAGAAACTGTAAAACAATTCACATCGCTTTTCCAGTCCGAGTCAAAGTGGGCCTTGGGCCTTGTAATTCGAGTCCTATTCGGCTTCCTTGTGTTTTGGCCGACCCTCCACCTTCTGTGTCCCTTAAATAGGTAGCCGCACCCTCTTCTAGGGTTTGGGTTTTGATAGACTAAGTTAGCTTTTGCTACTTCGCCTTGTACTCGCGCTGTCGGCTAGACCGCCCGAATACTTGTCTTCGGAACCCCACCATCTTTCTGTTTTAGATTGAATCCTACATCGTTTATTTGCAATTGAGTTGCTGTTCATCTTGTTCTTGCCTGTTCTTCGATTGCTTGCAGGAACAATTACCCTCGTGGTTTGGTTGATTGTGCGCCGACAAGGTCACGAACAACCTCTGGAGTTGGTGTATCGATCGCTAAGGCGCAACGTCCTTGGATGGTTGTAGTCGGGTCGTCAACGTCATCCCCTTCCCCAATCGAATCTACCACTCTCATCGAAAGATCGGGACCGCTAGTGCTATCAGTTGGTATCAGAGCCGTCAAGATGGCCAAGGGGTCAAATTGATGGTGATCAGAGAGGTTGAAAGAGTGAAAACTCCTCCAGCCAAAAGACGTCAACTGGTTAAAATAATCGATAAAAAAAGGTGAGCGCAGATGATGTTGTCCCTCTTAAAATTCTTCCTCCAGCTGCCTCAAATGCTCCTATTTAGTAACTTGTTGTGGATGTAGGCACAACAAGTGAAATAGGGGCAGCCGAATTGAAGCAAGCGTCTCTTAAGATCAAGGTACCCTTCTATTATAACATCAAAACTAATTCAGTTAGCCTTTCAAAGTCTTTGTCAAGCATCTTGAAAAGGTAAACTGGAAGAGTTTTGTGTTTTTTGTGAAGGAAGTTGTCCCATCGCCATAAACTACGATTGGGAAGGAGATCGTCTTGATGATCGACGCTGGTTCCAATCATCAAGAGGGATAAGAAATGGAAAGGATAGCAACTCTTGCTATAGAGCTTTGACCAGATGTGGTCAAAGACGCTCAAGACTCTTGATCAAACATGGTCGAAGAGATCCTTACTCTCCCATAACTAGATGTGGTTGTAGAAAAGAAGACGAAGAAACCACTCTTTGGGAAGGTTTCTTCCAGATTTGCGCTAAAAGCAATGACTCAAAGGTATAAAAATACGAGTATGTATACTGTATTTTACCTTTGTCTTTTCAACTACTAATTCACTTCTTACGATTGTAGCTCAGCCTCTCCATTGCCTAAGCCTCTTGCTGCTCTACCCATCATCAAAAAGACGGTGGAGAAGGTGGTCGAAGAAATGACCATTGCAGCGATAAAAGCTGCAGCCAAAACTATGAAAACTATGACCACTAGAATGGTCATAGAAAAAGAAGGCGCTAAAGGAGAAGAGGAACATCCTAGCTTCTTTTCATCATTTTTTAATCCTCCCTTTGTGGTAGGATCTTCTTCTGGTCACGCTCAAAACCTAGTCCCACACCCCAATGATCTTTCCAACAAGGAGTACATTTTTGACGATGAACGTCTTGAGAAGGTGTGGTATACTAGGGTTGAAGAGCTCGACCAACTGAAAGATTCTGGGTGAGTGCTCGGAAATTTTGCTCGTAGGAGTATGAACATGACTATTGATAACTCGAATATTTATATCTTTTTCCTTATCCAGAGAGCCTTAGAAGACATGGTGAATGTGGCTGAGTACCATAGACAGCTGATGCTCCTACGATAAGGAAATGTTGAACTCTTCAAGAGGGCAGCAGCATCATAAGCCTCTTAAGCTAGGTAGTCAAATTCTGTCTTGACCACACAACTAGAAATTCAGGTTTACCTTTAACCTTTATAGGTCTTGGCTTGTACACTCGAAAATGAGAAAGCTGATGCAAGGAGGCTAAAAGAAGAAAATGCCAATCTATCAATAAGCCTCATAAAAGCCAACTCTATTGCCAGAACTTTGGAGGAGAAAATAAATGGTAAGCCCTGAAGTTTGAATCTGTTTATCTATGTATCTTTCTAGCCTTCCTTTTATATTTCTCTTTTTAACAGAAATAAAGATTGAATCGGGTGAGCTAGTCAATGAAGTCGAAAAGAAGACTAAAGTGATTAGAGAGATTACTTGATACGGGGAGGGGTCCCGATCTTCTCGGTGAGGAACCGTGGATAGTTGATGCGAAGTAGACGATGTCGCTAGTTGAACACTCGCGCCAATGCACGAACCCTCAACTCTTCGGAATACGCCCAAAACACGCCGGATAATTGTTCGTCGCGAGACCACAAACGACGAACGCCAAGTCCCCAATTCCCAATGGAACGATGGCTTGACCTTGAATTGCAGAACGAACAATGGATCGCCTTGTTCTCTCTCAAAGTCCTCGCATGAACTCTGGTGTTGAAAGAACAAGCAATAGCTATGTTTCAATCTTATGCATAAAGTTGGTCTGAGCCCTAAAGGCTGCCAATACAAGGCTTATATAGCCCCTTGGGATGTCCATATGGTCCCCAAACCAAGTACAACTCAACCCTATATGGTTTTAGATACAAACTCTCACAAAAAGGAAACTATAATTTTCACCCATCATATTGTTTTGATCATAACTTTTTATCCGTGAAAAATTTGAAGGTGGGACCAGATCCATTCCGTAGCTCTTGAAATTATCTTTCCAACGAGTACAAGAACACCTGAATCGGACTCCGTTTGTGAAAGTTATGGCCTTTTTAGTAACTGACTGTCAGGCTGTCCCGAACCGAATCCGAATAGAATTCTGAGTTGAATCCGAGTTTGAATTGGTTTGAGCACGTGGGAAGTCCGAATTTGGTTTGAAAATCTTATCCAAAACTTGTAGATTAAGTCCTTGGGCTTCTCCCCTTTTGCTCTCCCACTGCATGAGCTTCTTTCCTCCTTGATCAGCTGCATGGTCTGCTTGGATTTCTCCTTTCCATTCCCATGGGCTTTGAGCTTGTTGTTCTTGGTAGCAAATATGATTAACCTCCTTGTGCTTCTCCATTGCTCTGGCCCCGGAATCATCATAATATTCAAACCTAATAATAAGCAAGAATTTGGCATAAGGTAGTATATCGTTCCCACGAATAGAAGGAAATTCATTAAGAAACAAATTCACCTGACAATATTTAATGCAGCTCAATACTACTTTCCAGTGAAATAATGTATTTGATTGGAAAGTACTAATCATGTGCGTATCCGCATCATCACTTGTATTAGCAAAAAGAAAGGTGAAAGGATAAAATTGCTTGAAACTCAGCTATCAGGTAAGAACAATTTCACCTTCAACTAGTTGACGCAACTAGTGTTGTATGATTTACAACTATATGGTCATAGAAAGACTCGACCAAGGGGTAGTCGCTATTAGACTTTTGATTACCTGGTCATAGAAGGACTTACGACAACATGGTCATATAAGGATCTAGACCATATGGTCGTAGAAAAGCTTATGGTTATAACGAGTATTGCCTTGACCAATTTTAACTCTTTTCGTAGAGTCCATGGCAAAAAATAAATGCCAATCTGAAGCAATGACTAGTAGTGAGGAAGAAGCAAAGCTCTCCTTCAAGACTACGACCTTCTTCTGAACAATCTACTCAATGAGTTTGGTGCTAAAAAAATTATTCCCTTTGAGGTGACCACATCCGCTCATATGAATACGATCTTACTACAAGCCAAGACTTTAGAAAAGCATCTAGCTACTCTGAAGGCTGATCAGATGGAGTCGATATGGAATGCAGTCTGGGGCGCTATAAGCTATTCATGGCAAAACTCAAGGCATGCGACCGGAACCTGAATCTGTATCTCATTGAGCATGACTTCGCCTGTTCTTTGCAGGAGGCATCTCGCCTAATCGAAGAAGTAGAGCCAATTGGACGAAAGGTGTCCAAAGAAATGCAACTTGGCTCTTCCCCTCCTCTAAAATAAAGTAATTTGTAAAAAACAATTTTGTACAGACTTATCTTTTGGAGATGAATGAACTTTCTTTTTCCTACAATTTATATTATTGAGCAATTAGTACACGTAAGATAAAAAATGAAATGAAAAGAGAAATGAAATGAAATTAAAACTAAGAAATAAAGTTATATGAATAACTCTATCCTAACCCCTAACTATTTACTTAGTTTATAAGAATAAACTAAGCAAATAGTACGGAGTAAAGTATGCTGAGAGCAGAGTAATATATCCGACCATCATTGTCGAATTCGTTTTATCGAGTTGACGCTAGGGATCTCCTTCTAGTGGGTAGGACCACATGTAGTGGGTAGGACCACATCTTCAGGAGGCACTTCATTTTCTGCCAGTTCTAGTAGCTCTTCTCCGATGAGATGATGATTCAGGTCAAGCTGCAGACACACACAAAGATAATCCAAAGAAATTGAGGCCCTTGAGAGTGCTGACAAATCCAGACTAGTACAACACCAGTTAAGTTTTTCTTACAAGATCAGGCACAGAATTGGAGGGAAAATGTCAACAAATCCAGAGAAAATTTTAAAAGAGAAGAAACAGCACAATATGAATAGTTCAAAGCCAACAAAAGAAGTCGATAACATGAAACAGAGGGATACCTTTTTAGCTGGTGCAATTTGAGGTCCACCATGTCATTTTCCTTCAGCAATGCGGTTTCCTTTCGGTTTCTTGTCCATGAATTTGTCAAGGAAGGCAGGAAGTGATAGGTCTTTTAATGGATCACCACTATATACAATATTGTTGCCAGATAGCAACGTCCTGGCCATAGTACATACTGACGGGTGCACATGCGAGGCCACTAATGTTAGCTCCCACCAACTGACACGGTCTGCAATGCAGAGAACACAGCAAAAGGGGCAGCAGATCAACACTCTTTGCACTTGTAACAAAAGTGAAAAAAGAGATTATTAAAAAAATGAAAGAAAGTTTCCAATTACAAATTATCAGGGATCTGGCCAGAGTAGGGTCAAATGGTGACCATAAATTTTGAATACCAAGCTACCATTCTTTGAGATTTTGTTTGAAATTGGATTGCAGTAGGATTTTAAGATGACTTGGATTGGAGCAATTTTCAGAAAACCCTAAGTATTGGGCCACAGGCAACACAGGCCTAAACTTTTTTTTTGGCACTAACCCACATCTACTGGGGCAATTTTAGAAAACCCCAAGTATTGGGGCACAGGCAAAAGGTAACACAAAAATTATTTGGTTGTCAAACTTCTCGAACTTTATCATAAATTTCTAAATTATTTGGTTGTCATAATCTTCGAATTTCGTCATTGTTTCCATAAATTCAACAGTTTCATATACTCCCTCTCTTCTCAAATACTGGGCACTTTTGACTGAAAATTTTGTTCACAAATACTTGCACAATCCTAATCCAGAGGCATATTTTCCCAAAATACCCCTATTAATTGCAGGAAGCAAGAAGCAAGAAGCAAACAAATTATTTAGTTTCATCATATTGTACTTAGTTCTGTGCACAGCTTTTAGTATCCTTTACAAAAAAATGCACCTCATATAAATAATATTTGATTTCATAGTGTAGATAGTCAGCAAAGACCTTTTCTGTTTCAGGTCACGCACCGCATGGGGACTGCTACCAGAAGGAAAAATGATGAGTAACCAACTAGGTTCTTTTCTTGAATGGGCTGGCATAGTTTACTAGAATGAAACCAGCAGGTTTGGTTCAGCTTCTGACATTAGTGATCCTTCTTTTTGTTTACATCTTGTGCTGTTTAATTGCATTTGGTTACTGCCATGACTTATAATTCATTTTGTTATTAATGGGTTTAAACTGGACTTTTGACCTTAGACCATGGTTCAAAATCCCGGCGGTTACCGGCCGATAACCGCCGGTTACCGGTTTTACCGGTGGAGACCGGTAACCAAAAAACCGGTCGGTATGAATTTTTGAGTTTTCGAATTTTGGCGATTTTTTTTTCGGTTTTTCGGTTACCGGTTTCAAAATATCTCAAAATTCAAATGTTGATTTTCAAATTGTGACCGGTTTTTACGGTTTTTCCAACCGCCGGTAACCGCCTGATTACTGTTCTGCCGCCGATCGGGATTTCTTCCGTTCCGTTTTTGGAACCTTGGCTTAGACCACTAACAGTCGATTTTAGATTTTTATTTTAATAAGTAAAAGAAGTCAGTTAATTCATTAAGGTTACATTTATACCATGCATTAATGGCTAATTTTAAGTGGAAGGTTGCTTCGGAACAATTATTATTTATTTCAAGCTATTTTGGCTCTTTCTTAAACTTCAAAAAGAAATAAATTCTGCAATGGAATGGTAGGATAAAAAAAAAGAAAAAAAAGGAAATGTGGAAAAAAATGACAAGATCCTATTTAATCCGGGTTGCTAACTCAACGGTAAGTACTTGGGCTTTAGGTGCGACTATGATCTTTTACACATTTAGATGAAGCAACAAATTTGCCTAGACTCTTGCTAGAGTCTAGAAGACCACGACTGATCCACAAGGGTAATGAATGGAAAAAAAGCATGTCAGCAAAAATTTAAAACATCCTTTTTGAAACTTTTCAACAAGAAATGCGTACACCAAGAAAAAGGTGCATTTACTAAAAGGTTACAGGTTGTTTATTAGTACGCAAAGCAAGTTTGAGTAACATATTTATCAAACAAATGCATTTTTTAATTCAACTAGCCCTACAATTTTTTTGGGGGGTATTGTAATGTACATATATGCCACTGCGAAGTGGCCGATTTTGAGATATGCCATTGTGAAGTGATGACTGGGGAAAAAATGCCATTGGAGGGTCACCATATTAACAAAAATGCCATTGTACATGTATTTTGGCCCCATTGGACCAAATTACCCATATCTTATCCTACCTCGCATCTTTCTTCCTCACTGGTGCACTTGACGGAGTTTCATGGGCACCAACTGGAAGCACCGTTGCTGCCCGTCAGCATGTTGTTGTGACCTCATCTCATCTCACTACCGCCATAGCCTCTCGCTCCCCGTTGCTGTCAACCCAGGCAGCACCCCCACCATCATTGGATGCAGATGTGGTAGGGTTTGAAGCCCTCTTGCCCTCCCCCACCTCCACCATCCAGCCATTGCATTTATCAGAGGGTAATTGGTGGCGGCACCAGCATTTGCACCGGTATGGGGATAATGGAGATCGAGAGGATGTGGCTTCTTGGTAGATTTAGGGTTTGGGGGTATTGCGGTGTTTTGGGGACTTCGGGGTTTGGGGGCTTTGACGGTTTAGGGGGTTTTATGGGGCCGGACTTGCGGAAGTCGGAATCGTCAAAGCCGGAGGAGCTGCCGGGGCCGGGGAGGAAGCCGAGGAAGAGGCGAACGAGGCGACGTCGACTTCAGCGTCCATGCCTCCTCCCGGCGGCCGGCTTTAGCTGTCCTCGTGGACTTTGCTTTGGGGTTTGGCTCCACCATGGCTGGATCGGCGGCGATGGGATGTGCAGCAGAGGCGAGTGGTAGCCGGTGGGATGAGAAGGCGGTGGGGCGGGCGAGGTTGAGGAGGTCAGGGCGGACAAGGTTGATGAGGTAGCCCCGATCGCGTGCTAGGCGGGAGGGCGAATAGGCGGAGCCAGCGCCGCTAGGTCGGCGCGCGCGGCGCTGGGAGAGAGGAGAAGAGAGAGATCGAGAGAGCAGCGCGAGGCGAGAGAAAGACGTCGAAAGAGGCGGCGGCGTTGGTCGTAGCCCTAAGGAGGCGTCGGCAGGGCTGCCTTAGGTCTACCCTCATGGACCTGTGTGGGCGTTGTGGGCTGCGGTGGGCTTCCTCGCACTTTCTTCCCTTTTTCTTTTCACGGCAGCCTGCAGTGTGCCTTCTCCGCTAGAGGGTCTTTTTCCCGCCTTCAGGACGGCCGCCGCCGCTCATGACCTCCTCCTTCCTGTCGCCAACATGGACATCCAGCTTCCAGGTGCCTCTGCTCCCCGTCCCCCTCCTTCCCCTTTACTCATCTCCACCTCCTTAGTTTAATGGCTGCTCGCCTAGGCGGCCTAAGAGGTAGGCACTGGTCTATTGCCTTATTTGCGCCTAATGTTTTGATGAACACAAATAATAACTGATCGGAGAAGAGGACAGAGTTGACTGGCAGGAGAGGCGGTGGTGCAAGTGAGCTGGAGAGGTGGAGTAGCCTTCGAAAGTTGGCGGGCGGCGGTGTGCTTTCGCACGTGACAACGTTGAGTAGGTGGCGTGATAGATAGCAGAGGAGGAGGCCGATGATAAGGTTGGGGTGATGAAGACGATGGTGGATAGAGTCACCTATGAGAATTGGAGGAGGTGAAGTGACTTAGGGAGAATGCAGCGCTGGTTATGCCCTGTACATAGGGTTGGAAATGAGCCAAGCCGAGCCAGCTCGAGCCAGAATCATCCAAGCTCATCCGAAGTTGCGGCTCGGTTTGGCTCAGCTTGTTAAGAAATTGAACCAAAAAGGTAGTTCGGCTTGGCTCGTTTTCTAGCTCGAGCTAGCTCACGAGGGCTTGTGAGCCGAGCTGCCCAGAACAAGAGCCTGAATCGTGAGAGAGAATTAGATAGGACAATTGTTTTTTAGGCCAATTGCATTCACAATATCATCCATTGTGCAGCCATGGAGGTCCTTGTAGGAAACTATTTTTAGTGGCAAGCCATGCTGCAACGAGTGAATCGTACTGGCAACTGATGAATACATGTTTAAATGGTAAAACTTAATGAACTAAATGTCTTTGAAAAAATAGAACAAAAGACAACATTAACAGTTGCAGTAGAATTGTGTGTGTTGGGGGCAGGGGGAGGGGAACCTATATTTCATTCCTTTTATCAGTTCCTAGTGAGTCATCTCTATAACAAATAATTCCTTCATCCACAAATAAAAAGGAACAAACAATGGCCATTTTTGTGATGACGGTTTAACTTTGATAACACGTATGCAGAACAATTTGGACTGCACCATCTGGAAATGAAAGCAACTCATCCTTGTTAATTCAAGGTCACAACAGCCTCTAGTTTACCTTACCATAAATATACACATCCAAAAACCAAGTTCAGTTACAAGTTTTCATAGGGCATTGTCACCGGCACTTATAACGGGAATGGTTACAAATCTCAGTATCTCACCACACCCTAGATTACTAAATCCTAATGACAAGTTGAGTTCCAAGAAGCAGAAAGCTACTATCATCATTCTTTTCATTCTACTGAAGTTTCCTTGTTTAAATCCAGACAATGAAATAGACTGACTAATAAAAACAGGTAGATGTACATGTAAACAAAACTAACATGTAGATGTACATGTAAACAACACTACTTACATGCAAATGGACTCCCAGAAATTGCTATGGCATGCGCAAGCTACTGCAAGTAGGGCTAGAAAAAGCGCATGGTTCTGAGCGCATTTAGTTGCAAGTGTTTCTTTCCCAAGATGCACTAATCAACTTCACAAGCAAGGAGCATACCAAGTTCAAGAAATACATGCTCCGAGCAAATCACATCATCACAAAGCTAAAAAAACAATATCCAACTAAAGAGGATACCGAAATGGGAAATATGGCTTAGAAACAGCTCCAGATTTACATGTTTAGATAATATTTGATAATTCACTTTCAAATAATACAAGCAGCATACCTTTAGTTCACGAGCAGTACTGCAAGTGAGCTTTTTTTCCCCCAGCATGGATCATCTTGGCTCAGATCCGACCTGTAGTGCCACCGCCGCCTGTTGCCAGTCATGATGCCTCCGCTTTGTCTGCCTCGCCGGTCGGGAGAGAGATGGAGTTGGGGACAGGGTTAGGGGCACTAGATTTGGTACCGATGTCATGCTACTCATGGACGCCGACATCGGTAAGGTAGAGGAAGGCAAAGGGATGCCAGATCCAGAGGCTGTGAGGATGGGCATGGCTAGATCCGGCAGTGGTGGCAATGGGGATAGCCAAATCTAATCAGATTTAGAGAAGAAGCGTTGCTGTCTCACCGCATCATTGCTATCCGAAGTTGGGGAAGAAGCCCTACTGTGATGGAAGAGTGCCTTGTACACAAGACAGGAGGCGTGTTGTCGATGTTTTAATATCGATCTTACATATGATTTGTTTGGATTCGGGGAAACTCTTAGAAGACTCAATGTGTGCACATGCAGAGTAGAGACATGGGAAATTTTTTATCTTGGTTCGGGCCTTCTCCTCAAAGAATAACAACCCTACGCCCAGTGTGATTGCTAGTTGCTAAAAAGTGGATTACAACAGAGAATTACATGAATGACTAGTGCTAATTTCATGAATGATTCACCTATCATCCTCCTCTCTCCCTTCAACATTAACAATTATATAGCCAGTGAGGTGATGGCAGTTGTTGCACGTCGAAAGACGTCTTGATGCTTCAGATGATAACCGCCTAATAGAAGTTACTGTGAGAGAGGCATAAGAGGCCGTTCTGATGGAGACGAGGTGCCCAATCTTTCGATGAGATTGATGAATATCGATTTTGGTGGAGGTGACTCTCACGATCCGACTACAACTGTATGACGACGCTTGCGCCTTAGCAATCGCTGTACCAACTCTGAAGTGTTATTGACCTCGCTGGAGGCGCGATAAACCTGAACACGAAGTTCAATCCCTGCGAGCAATCGGAGAACTAGCAAGAATAAGACGTAGGCAATCTGATATTGCGAATATGAATGAAGCATAAATTGTATTGCGAATAACACAGATGGGATCTCGAAGCTGTCTTGACAGGTGGTCGTCCGACACAACTGAAGAACAAAGTTTGCACAATGGCTAAACCTAAACTCAACGAAATCCAAGTCTTAGCAACGGAGGTGGTGGCTCCTTTATAGGGAGAACGACCAGGGGGGCGTCCAAGAGCACGCCCTAGGGTTACAAGGCCCATGGGCCCAAATGGAGGTGGCGCAGCACCCTTTTTGACTCGGACTCAGAAACCAACGTGGAGTCTTTTGATGATTTCGGCCGGCTCAGATGGAATTTTAAGATAAGGCTGGATCCGTTGGAAAATAGACTTCCTAAGGTTTCCATGAAGTACAAGAACATCCCAATCGCAGTCCGAATCTGATTCCAGAACGTGTCCAACTCGAATTCTTGTTTGGCTTGGCCCCAAAGTGACGTGGTGAACGCCATTATTCCATCCAGGCATGTCCATGACTCCACGTCCCTCTCCTTCATCCTTTCCCAGGTTCCTAAGCACAATTAAATCACTTGCATTAGGTAGCGGTCTATTCTCGATAATATATGAACCTAGGAATGAATTCACTGGTAATTAAGTTGACGAGCACGAGCTCGAGTGAGTGGTCCTTGTAACACTTGCTATGGCTGAGTTGTATCCATGGAAGGCTTGTCCTCATCATCCTCCCCTTCTTGCATTTGAGTCGTCCTCGACTCAAACTCGTCCTCTTCTCCCAAGTAGGGCTTTAAATCTGCAATGTTAAAAGTGGGACTCACAGCAAAATCTGCGAGCGATTGAAGCTTGTATGCATTATCATTAATCTTTTCTAACACCTTGAAAGGACCATCAGCTCTTGGCATCAATTTGATTTTCTCAATTCAGGAACCTATCTTTTCTTAAGTGCAACCAAACAAGATCCCCAGTTCAAAAGTTAAACGTTTCCTCCCCGACTACCAGCAAGTTTATATTTAGCATTCATGCGTTCTATATTCTCCTTAGTTGTCTCATGCATTTTTAAAATCAATTCAGCACGCTGTTTAGCATCGAGGTTCAATTTCTCCAAGATGGACGAAGCATTAAGTCAATAGGAGCACGAGGCACAAAACCATAAAACAACTTCAAAAGGGCACATCTTTGTAGTAGAATGCAATGAACTATTGTAAGCAAACTCAACATGAGGCAAGCATTCTTCCAACATTTTTAAATTCTTTTTCAACACAGCGCTAAGCATGGTAGATAAAGTTCTATTCACAACCTCAGTTTGTCCATCAGTTTGGGGATGACAAGTAGTAGAAAATAACAGCTTAGTCCCCAATTTAGCCCATAGAGTTCTCCAAAAATGGCTAAGGAATTTAGTATCACGATCTGAAACTATAGTATTGGGCACACCATGCAAGCGAATAACTTCACGAAAGAATAAATCAGCAATATGGGTAGCATCATCGCTCTTATGACATGGTATAAAATGGGCCATCTTAGAAAATCTATCAACAACCACAAATATACTATCCCTCCCTTCTTGGTCCTAGGCAATCCTAAAACAAAGTCCATCGAAATATCTTCCCACGGAGCGGTAGGAGCGGGTAAAGGCATATATAAACCATGAGGATTAAGTCGTGACTTAGCTCTTTGACATGTAATGCAGCGAGCAACGTGGCGCTTGCGTCCGTCTCATTTTGGCCAAAAGAAATGATCAGCAAGTATGTCCTCCATTTTCTTCACACCAAAATGTCCCATCAACCCGCCTCCATGTGCTTCCTGTAACAACAACGATTTAACGGAACCAGCAGGAATGCACAACTTGTTGGCTCTAAACATAAACCCATCATTAATGACAAACTTATTCCACATTTTCCTTCTTGATAATTCAACAGATTTCCGCAAAATCAGCATCGTGCACATATTGCTCTTTAATAGTCTCTAATCCAAAAATTTTGAAGTCAAGTTGTGATAGCATGGAATATCTCCTAGACAAAGCATCAGCAATAACATTCTCCTTTCCCTTCTTGTGTTTTATGACATAAGGAAAAGACTCAATAAATTCAACCCACTTTGCATGTCTACGGTTCAGTTTACCTTGACTTCGAATATGCTTTAAAGATTCATGATCGAATGTATAACAAATTTTTGGGCCATAAATAATGTTGCCAAGTTTCTAAGGTTCGAAAAAGTGCATATAACTCCTTATCATAAGTAGAATAATTCAAACTAGGCCCACTCAATTTCTCACTAAAGTATGCTACAGGTTTGCCTTCTTGTAACAACACACCACCAATTCCAATTCCGCTAGCATCACATTCTAGTTCAAAAGTCTTATTGAAATCAGGAAGTTGGAGTAGGTGTGCATGTGTTAACTTATCTTTCAATGTGGTGAAGGCGTTCTCACATGCGGTGCTCCAAACAAATGGCACGCCCTTCTTGGTAAGCTCATTCAATGGTGCGGCGATGGTGCTGAAATCCTTCACGAAGCGGCGGTAGAACCCAGCAAGTCCTAAAAAACTCCGCACCCGTGTGACCGTGTTAGGAGTCGGCCAACTCTGGAGTGCTTCAACCTTGGCTTGATCAACATCAATTCCTGTGGAGTAACAACATAGCCAAGAAACGCAACTCGATCGGTGCAAAGGTGCACTTCTCAAGGTTACCAAATAGGCGTGCCTCACGTAAAGCATTAAAAACAGCACGTAAATGGTCAAGATGTTCCTCTAATGATTTGCTATATATCAATATATCATCAAAATAAACCATCACAAATTTACCAATGAAAGCACGCAAAACCTCGTTCATTAGTCTCATGAAGGTACTAGGTGCATTAGTTAAACCAAAAGGCATTACTAACCACTCATATAACCCAAACTTAGTTTTGAATGCCGTTTTCCATTCATCGCCTAATTTCATGCGGATTTGATGATAACCACTACGCAAATCAACCTTGGAAAAGACAACAGAGCCACTTAATTCATCAAGCATATCATCTAACCTAGGAATAGGATGACGATACCTAATGGTAATGTTATTGATTGCTCTACAATCCACACACATGCGCCATGACCCATCTTTCTTTGGTACTAAAATGACCGGAACAACACAAGGGCTAAGGGATTCGCGCACATACCCTTTATCAAGCAACTCTTGAACTTGGCATTGAATTTCTTTAGTTTCTTCTGGATTGGTTCTGTATGGTGCGCGGTTGGGCAAAGATGCACCGGGAATTAAATCAATTTGATGCTCAATCCCACGAAGTGGTGGCAGCCCCGGTGGTATGTTCTTTGGAAAGACATCTTGGTACTCCTGCAAAATGTTATTGACAGCAGGTGGCAAAGAAGGAGGGATATCCTCAAAGGAAAACAAAGCTTTTTTGCAAACTAATGCATAGCAAACAGAATCACTAGCATTCAACTCAGTCATGTCAGATTTGGTAGCAAGGAAACAAGCACCTTTCAATTTAATTTCTTTATTCTTCGCATGAACAGATTTAGGTTCTTTCTTTTTATGTTGGTCAAGTTCTTTTGCTACAATCTGATTTTCGCTCTCAACATTCTCTCGGCTTTTCTCTCGACTAGCTCTAGCAAGATCATCTTTAACAATTTGTTCATGAGTCATAGGATGCAGCACAATTTTCTTTCCATTAAACATGAGAGAATATTGATTATTCCTACCATGATGCACACAATCAGTGTCATATTGCCAAGGTCTTCCTAATAACAATGAGCAAGCTTGCATAGGAACACCATCGCAATCAACATAATCTGGTATGAACCCATAGAAAAGTGTACTCTCACCATCCGTGTTACCTTTAACTTACCACTGTTGTTGAACCACTGAATATGGTATGGGTGGGGATGAGGTTTAGTTGGCAAAGCAAGCATCTCCACCATATCCATACTCACCAAATTGTTGCAACTCCCACCATCAACAATTATGCGAATCGAGCGTTCCTTGACAACGCCCTTGATTTGGAACAAATTATGGCACTGATTTTGCTCAGCACGAGACACTTGAGCACTTAGTACGCGTTGCACTATAATGCTCAAATACTTGTCGGCATCTTCGGCGCCAACATGCTCCTCCTCACGGTCAGATCCATCATCATGTCCTGCAGGTCATTTGCAAGCATAGCATATGTTTCATCATCAAAATCACTAGCAGAGGAATACCCACCATCATCGCGTATAATCAATACACGCTTGCTTGGACAGTCCGCATCATGTGTCCATAGCCTTTGCAACGATGGCATTGAATGTCTCTCGTTCGTCTGTCGAAGCAACCAAGAGGAAGTTTTGCAGAAAGTTGTGGTGCTGATTTGGGTGCTTCAAACTCGTGGCGCCGAATTTGGCGTAGTAGGCGCTGCCTGTTATTGGAGGGTAATGGCGGGCGCCACGGTGGATGAGGCGAAGGTGTGTGCATCCATGAATTTGTGCGACTGCGAGAAGAGTTAGATCGCATCCTCACTGGCGTCCCTGCAATTCACGTTCAGCTTTGCAAGCAAGATGAAACAATCTAGTCATGGAGTTGTAATCTTTGTAATCAAGAATGTCCTGAATTTCACGATTCAACCCTCCCAAAAACCTAGCCATTGATGCCTCCTCATTCTCAACTAACCCACAACGCAACATACCAATCTGTAATTCTGATAGTATTCTTCCACGACTTTGCACCTTGTTGTAAGCGTTGCGGTTTATTTAACAAATCACGAGCATAATATGAGGAACAAAGCGATGGCGCATAAGCAATTTTAAAGCCTCCCAAGTGTTAGGTATGTTATTGGGATGTTGACGGCAATGTTCTTTCCACCAAATAGAAGCAAAGTTGGTAAATTCACTAGTGGCAGCCCTAACTCGTCTATTCTCTGGAAAAATCATGGCAAGCAAATTTTTGATCAACAGCTAGTTCCCAATCAAGATATCCATCAGGATCATATTTACCACTAAAAGAGGGCATAGTGAATTTAACATTAGCAAAAGCATCATCGTGGTCACGTACCTCACGTCGTGGAAGTTCTCTTCGCATACCTTGTTGGTTAAAACGCAATGGTCGAGGAACTCGATCGTTGTTGTAGTTAACCCTGCCATCTGCCTCGGAATCACCCACATCGTCGAATTCATCTTGTCCCTCTACCATCACAGCAGGGGGAACAACAGCCGAAGCTTGGGCAATCTCCTCAAGGCGCGCCATAATATCTGCCAAAGAATTGTTAGTGATACCTTGTGCTTTCTCCATCGTAGCAAGCGTTGCATTTGTCTCAATCTGGGCGCCCTCGAGTTGAGCAAGTCGCTCATTTGTGACTCTAACATCCTCCTCAAGGCCCTCCATACGATGATTCATCTCGCGAGTGAAATGTTGTATGATTCCCTTAGTCTGAGGAGAATGAGTTGTATCTGATTTGTAAACTCTCCTGAACTGCCATTGTTAGCAAAAACACAAGAATGTGTCCCTAACAAGTACTAGGGTAAGGTGGTTCAAAAGTCGCTCATCTCAAACCTTCTATCGAATTCTTACCAATTCTTACCAAGCACACAGGGGTGATCAGCAACCAGTGATGACAATATATCTTCGAAGATTGGATGGAGCAATTGCCGGTAAAACTCGATGCATGCGATTGTAGAAAAGGTGTAGCTGGGAAGGCTCAAGTTTAGTAGCAAGGAATAGCAATAATCAATTCAGAAAATGCAAGCCGAAAAATCGTTCAACGCCGGTTGGTGCTGGCCCTAGGCTATACCGTACTAGAGACGCGAGCCTAGAACACAAATGAGTACACCGCGCAGAAATAAACTAGATGACATTGCACACGGAGTTCCGGAGCTCGAAAAAGGATGCCGTCTGCACGGGGAACCTTAGAATCACTTGTAGACGGTTCCTGTCAATTTTGAGCAAATTCTGAGAAACTTGATTTTTCCTCGGTTTGCGGGCCCGTTTTGAGGGCCTAAACGACGTTTTTTGGGGTCGGAGCTGCCGCGTATGTGCCTGGAAGCTTACGCGAATCTGAAATCTCCAGTTTTTCCAAACTTCTTTTTTTCGCTCTAACTTCTGATTTCCTTTCCAACGGATCAAGAATCGCCTCAATCGGAGGTCGTATGCAAAAGTTAGCTTTTTCTCTCTCCTCTTTTTTTTTGCCGTGGCTCTTTTAAATGCGGCTGCCTGTTTTCTTCTTTTCTTTTTTTTTCACACACAGTGTGGTTGAAACCTACTCCGAAACCAACTCTGAGATCGTGGCCTACTCCGAGACCAACTCTGAGATCGTGGCCTACTCCGAGACCAACTCTGAGATCGTGGCCTACTCCGAGACCAACTCTGAGATCGTGGCCTACTCCGAAACCAACTCTGGCAAAGCCTCCCTAGAAACTGAGTCCTCCTCCTTTCCTTTCCTCACCGTGGCAGTTCGGATCTAACTGTAGCGGTAAGACCAAAACGTGAATAGAACTCGAAACTCTAGAGGAACTAGACACTAAGACCAGCAAAGGACACGATGATGCAACCAAAAGTTCAACAATGCAATGTACTGAAAAGAAAAATTGCGAGGCTAAGACTGGTTTGGACAGATTGATCTACTGCTAATTTTTTTTTGGGTTTTTGTGTACTCTAGGTAAGGAATAGCAATCTAATCTATGGTAAACTGGAAATTCTCACCGAGCAACCTGGCGCTCTGATACCACTTGATGGAGACGAGGTGCCTGATCTTTCGATGAGATTGATGAATATCGATTTTGGTGGAGGTGACTCTCACGATCTGACTACAACCGTACGACGACGCTTGCGCCTTACCAATCGCTGAACCAACTCTGAAGTGTTATTGACCACGTTGGAGGCGCGATCAACCTGAGCACGAAGTTCAATCCCTGCGAGCAATCGGAGAACTAGAAAGAATAAGACGTAGGCAATCTGATATTGCGAATATAAATTAAGCATAAATTGTATTGCGAATAACACAGATGGGATCTCGAAGCTGTCTTGATAGGTGGTCGTCCGACACAACCGAAGAACAAAGTTTGCACAATGGCTAAACCTAAACTCAACGAAATCCAAGTCTTAGCAACGGAGGCGGTGGCTCCTTTATAGGGAGAACAACCAGGGGGCGTCCAAGGGCACGCCCTAGGGTTACAAGGCACATGGGCCGAAGTGGAGGTGGCGCAGCACCCTTTTTGACTCGGACTCAGAAACCAATGTGGAGTCTTTTGATGATTGCGGCCGGCTCAGATGGAATTTGAAGATGAGGTTGGATCCGTTGGAAAATAGACTTCCTAAGCTTTCCATGAAGTACAAGAACGTTCCAATCGGAGTCCGTATGAAAATGTAATGCCCGTTTGAACTTGGTACCATCACAGTAGTCCGAATCTGATTCCAGAACGTGTCCAACTCGAATTCTTGTTTGGCTTGGCCCCAAAGTGACGTGGTGAACTCCATTATTCCATCCAGGCATGTCCATGACTCCACGTCCCTCTCCTTCATCCTTTCCCAGGTTCCTAAGCACAATTAAATCACTTGCATTAGGTAGCGGTCTATTCTCAGTAATATATGAACGTAGGAATGAATTCACCTGGTAATTAAGTTGACGAGCACGAGCTCGAGTGAGTGGTCCTTGTAACACTTGCTATGGCTGAGTTGTTCCATGGAAGGGATGTCCTCATCACGTTCACCATGTAGCGGCTATTGTTAGAGAGAGATCATGTGCAGTTAGTGGACTAACGCACGTTTGAACCACCTTGTCAAACGAACTAACAATGTAGTTCATTATCATAGATAAGTCAGTTAGAGATAAACTTATCGTAGGAATGTCCACGATCATAGAGTGGCTGCAGTAAAACTTACGACTACATGATCGTAGAAAGACTAACGACCATGGGATAGTCACAGTAAGACTTACAACTATGTGGTTGTAGAAGGACTTACAACCATATGGGTAGCCGCAGTAAGACTTATGATTATGAGGTCATAGAAGAACTCATGATTATATGGTCGTAGAAGTACTTGCGACCATCATACATATTTACCTCTTATCGATAAGGGGTATATTTAAGGAATATAATGACATAATAATTTGAGGATTATTCTATCCTCATCATCTAACCCCCTAACTTCAAGTGAAAATAACTTATTCGACTAAGCATGGTCGTAGATAAAGAGTGGTCAAAAGCAAAGACCTTCTTGACCCTTATCGACTAGGAATTGGCTTGGTCGACTTGGTGATTTTGCTTGAGTTGTGAAGACAGAAAGACATCGGACAGAGAAAATGCAATCGATTTCCCTCGAGCTGTCTGTTGATTTAGTTTCCAAAGAAAACGTTCGGTTCCCAAAGCAAACATTTAGTTCCCGAGAGAAGAAACCGATGCATTATTTATAAAAATTTACGGGGGGTGACTTTTGGTTTTCACTTTCCCCATTTGCTCTAACTTGTTCGAGCTCTTTGCTCAGATTAATCTCCAATCTCGCACGAATCCCTTCCAATCTCCTGAAAGAGTGACAAGGTCTTCCTCAAGCTGGGTAGAATCAGAGATGGATCGTGCCAAGATGAAGGCATTGGAGGCTGCAAAGAAGATTCCGCCACGGCGATTCATCGATGGATCAAGCCACTTTGGTAATCTTGGCAATCTGACAGATCGGAAAGATTCCGGTGTTCCAAGCGTATTGTGAGTGTGGCCTCCGTCTTCTTGGTCATCCCTTCTTGACGGTTGTTCTCAAGTATTTCGGGGTCGAGTTGGTGAACTTGGTTCCCAATTCAATCGCGATGCTCAGCATCTTTGTATACCTATGCGAGGCATATCTGGGTATCCCAGCAGATCTCGAGCTCTTCTTATTTTACTACGAGATGAGCTGACAATCAGGGATTGCTGGGAGTTGTGGATTGAAGCTCCATGACAAGAAGATGGAGCTTTCCATCCCCATGTTTACCTAATCTTCATGGCTGGGGTGGAAAAAGAGGTGGTTCTACTGGAATATGACTAGTGAAGATAGCCTCTCCATCGTCAGAAAGGCCGCGGAGAAGAACAGTCTTTGGAACTTAGCCCTCAAAGACGCCACGGGAATAGCCCCCTACATCTCAGCCATCAATGAGCTAAAGGATAAGGGGCTTACGAGTTGGCATGTAGTAAAGGACTTCACACACCGCATTAGTCCCTCGAAGCGTCGAGCACATCCTATGTGGATGTACTCAAGAGTTTCAGATTTAACTCGGGACTACAAGAACGGTAAGTGATACTAGTACTCGTATTCATAACCAAGGTTCATTTTTTGAGTTTTATTGATTACTATGTTTATTTGTTCAGACCTTGATTTGGAGGAAATCAATTCTCAAGTCAAGACCATTTGCGAGAAGGCTTCATCGCTTGAGGTGGAGGCTCCTCGTATCCTAGTAAATGTTTCTGTCGAAGAGAAAAAGGTGAGCGCAGATGATGTTGTCCCTCTTAAAATTCTTCCTCCAGCTGCCTCAAATGCTCCTATTTAGTAACTTGTTGTGGATGTAGGCACAACAAGTGAAATAGGGGCAGCCGAATTGAAGCAAGCGTCTCTTAAGATCAAGATACCCTTCTATTATAACATCAAAACTAATTCAGTTAGCCTTTCAAAGTCTTTGTCAAGCATCTTGACAAGGTAAACTGGAAGAGTCTTGTGTTTTTTGTGAAGGAAGCTGTCGCATCGCCATAAACTACGATTGGAAAGGAGATCGTCTTGATGATCGACGCTGGTTCCAATCATCAAGAGGGACAAGAAAAGGAAAGGATAGCAACTCTTGCTATAGAGATTTGACCAGATGTGGTCAAAGACGCTCAAGACTCTTGATCAAACATGGTCGAAGAGATCCTTACTCTCCCATAACTAGATGTGGTTGTAGAAAGAAGACGAAGAAACCACTCTTTGGGAAGGTTTCTTCAGATTCGCGCTAAAGCAATGACTCAAAGGTATAAAAATACAGTATGTATCTGTATTTTACCTTTGTCTTTTCAACTACTAATACACTTCTTACGATTGCAGCTCAGCCTCTCCATTGCCTAAGCCTCTTGCTGCTCTACCCATCATCAAAAAGCGGTGGAGCGGTGGTCGAAGAAATGACCATTGCAGCGATAAAAGCTGCAGCCAAAACTACGAAAACTATGACCACTAGAATGGTCATAGAAAAAGAAGGCGCTAAAGGAGAAGAGGAACATCCTAGCTTCTTTTCATCATTTTTTAATCCTCCCTTTGTGGTAGGATCTTCTTCTAGTCACGCTCAAAACCCAGTCCCACACCCCAATGATCTTTCCAACAAGGAGTACATTTTTGACGATGAGCGTCTTGAGAAGGTGTGGTATACTAGGGTTGAAGAGCTCGACCAACCGAAAGATTCAGGTGAGTGCTCGGAAATTTTGCTCGTAGGAGTATGAACGTGAGTATTGATAACTCGAATATTTATATGTTTTCCTTATCCAGAGCCTTAGAAGACATGGTGAATGTGGTGAGTACCATAGACAGTGATGCTCCTACGATAAGGAAATGTTGAACTCTTCAAGAGGCAGCGGCATCATAAGCCTCTTAAGCTTGGTAGTCAAATTCTGTCTTGACCACACAACTAGAAATTCAGGTTTACTTTTAACCTTTATAGGTCTTGGCTAGATGCAAGGTCTTGGCTTGTACACTCGAAAATGAGAAAGGCGATGCAAGGAGGCTAAAAGAAGAAGATGCCAATCTATCAATAAGCCTCATAAAAGCCAACTCTATTGCCAGAACTTTGGAGGAGAAAATAAATGGTAAGCCCTGAAGTTTGAATCTGTTTATCTATGTATCTTTCTAGCCTTCCTTTTATATTTCTCTTTTTAACAGAAATAAAGATTGAATCGGGTGAGCTGGTCAATGAAGTCAAAAAGAAGACTAGAGTGATTAGAGAGATTACTTGATACGGGGAGGGGTCCCGATCTTCTCGGTGAGGAACCGTTGATAGTTGATGCGAAGTAGACGATGTCGCTAGTTGAACACTCGCGCCAATGCGGTTTATAAGAATAACTCTATCCTAACCCCTAACTATTTACTTAGTTTATAAGAATAAACTAGCAAATAGTACGGAGTAAAGTATGCTGAGAGCAGAGTAATATATCCGACCATCATTGTCGAATTTGTTTTATCGAGTTGACGCTAGGGATCTCCTTCTAGTGGGTAGGACCACATGTAGTGGGTAGGACCACATCTTTAGGAGGCACTTCATTTTCTACCAGTTCTAGTAGCTCTTCTCCAATGAGATGATGATTCAGGTCAAGCTGCAGACACACACAAAGATAATCCAAAGAAATTGAGGCCCTTGAGAGTGCTGACAAATCCGGACTAGTACAACACCGATTAAGTTTTCTTACAAGATCGAGCACAGAATTGGAGGAAAATATCAACAAATCGAGAGAAAATTTTAAAAGAGAAGAAACAGCACAATATGAACAATTCAAAGCCAACAAAAGAAGTCGATAGCATGAAACAAAGGGATACCTTTTTAGCTGGTGCAATTTGAGATCCACCATGCCATTTTCCTTCAGCAATGCGGTTTCCTTTCGGTTTCTTCTCCATGAATTTGTCAAGGAAGGCGGAAGTGATAGGTCGTTTAATGGATCACCACTATATACAATATTGTTGCGGATAGCAACGTCACGCCATAGTAGATCTTGACGGGTGCACATGCGAGGCCAATAATGTTAGCTCCCACCAATGACACGTGCGCATTGCTGAGAACACAGCAAAGGGGCAGCAGATCAACACCCTTTGCATTTGTATGAAGTGAAAAAGAGATTATTAAAAAAATGAAAGAAAGTTTCCAATTACAAATTATCAGGGATCTGGCCAGAGTAGGGTCAAATGGTGACCATAAATTTTGTATACCAAGCTACCATTCTTTGAGATTTTGTTTGAAATTGGATTGCAGTAGGATTTTAAGATGACTTGGATTGGAGCAATTTTAGAAAACCCTAAGTATTGGGCCACAGCAACACAAGTCCTAAACTTTTTTGGCACTAACCCACATCTCTGGGGCAATTTTAGAAAACCCCAAGTATTGGGGCACAGGCAAAAGGTAACACAAAAATTATTTGGTTGTCAAACTTCACGAACTTTATCATAAATTTCTAAATTATTTGGTTGTCATAATCTTCGAATTTCGTCATTGTTTCCATAAATTCTATAGTTTCATATACTCCCTCTCTTCTCAAATACTAGGCACTTTTGACTGAAAATTTTGTTCACAAATACTTGCACATTCCTAATCCAGAGGCATATTTTCCCAAAATACCCCTATTAATTGCGAGGAAGCAAGAAGCAAACAAATTATTTAGTTTCATCATATTGTACTTAGTTACGTGCACAGCTTTTAGTATCCTTTACAAAAAAATGCACCTCATATAAATAATATTTGATTTCATAGTGTAGATAGTCAAAAGACCTTCTCTGTTTGAGTCACGCCTTGCATGGGAATTGCTACGAAGGAAAAATGATGAGTAACCAACTAGGTTCTTTTCTTGAATGGGCTGGCATAGTTTACTAGAATGAAACGACGGGTTTGGTTCAACTTCGACATTAGTGATCCTTCTTTTATTTACATCTTGTGGTGTTTAATTGCATTTGGTTACTGCCATTGATACGGGGTCGCCCGATCTTCTCGACGTAGGATGGATACTCACGGGAGTCTTGATGAATCGTAATGATCCTCCAATGCCAGCGCAAGGGACGAACACTCATTAATCCGCCAAAACACACTCGTGTTGATTTCGCCGACCACCAAGCGAAGATCTATCGTTCTCACATCCCAAAATTTGGCTTTTTGAAAAATTTTAATTCAAATTAGTTATTTTAAAGTAATTGGATTTTATTTGGCTTTCCTGAATTTTCTGGAGTTCAAAACCTATTTTTAAAATTTAAAAAGTAATTTAAAATATAAAAATAAAAATATCAACAATAGTTGGAAATAATTTTAATTAATCCAAAATGTCCCCAGGAGCTTCTGTGAATTTTTGTGGAATTTTTGAAGGTATTTTCATATTTTTCTGAGGCCTAAATAATTTTCTAGCCTTTTCTGAAAATCTAAATCAAATTCGGAAAATAAAAATCCCTCCCTTCCCCTCCGGCCGACGCGTGGACGGCCCAAATCCGCCCAAGTCGCCGCTCGGCCTGATCCTGGCCGCATGCTCCCCTTCCCCTCGCTGTCTAGCGGGCCGGCCCGTCGGCCGGCGGCCCGCCTTCCTCCTCCTCTCGCCGACGCGTGGGCGGCTCGGATGAGCCGAGTCTCGCGCGAGCCATCCAGCCGCCGCTCTCACTTCCTCCTCACCTCGCTGACTGCGGGTCCCGCCGTCGACCACGCCGCGCTCGCTCCCGCTGCCACCCGGCCCTTTGTCGGGCCGTCGTCCCAGCGAGCCGCCTCCTTCCTTTCTTCTCTCCCGCTTTCCTTCTTTGCGCCGGCGACCAATCCGAGCGGATCCGGCCTGCCATCCTGCCTCTCCCGATTTTGGCAACCCCGAGCCCCGCCGGAAGCAAATCCCGATCTCGCGCCTCCTTCCTTCCTGCCTCCCTTTCCGTTTCTCCCCTTCCTTCCTTTTCCGGCCGCCAGCACCGGCGAACGATTGGCGCTCCCCTGCTCCCCCTTCGCCCCTATAAAGGCCCCCCCTCGGTTCGCCTCCCTCCGCCCAACACCTAGACACGCTCCACCTCCCTTCCCGAGCACCAAAGAGCCCCGCCATCGAGCTTCCTCTTTTCCGAGCCCCGCCCAACTCCGGCGAGCCTTCGTCGCCGCCTCGGTCATCCCCGAGCCGCCGTCGCCTCCCCGAGCTCCCTCTCGTCCGTGCGATCCTCCCGACACCTCGGCCGCCTCCCGCCGGCGGGCGCTGTCGTGCCGGAGGACCCGAGCCAGCTCCGCCACCCCCCTTGTCGCCGGCCTTCTCCGCTCATCGCCGCACCTCGTCGACCCCTCCGTGGGACTCGTCTCCGCTCCAGGACCGCGTTTTGGACCTCATCGGCACCTCTCCGCTACTCCCTCGCCGCCGACGACCCTGCCTCCGGCCACCTTCCCCGGCCTCCCCTCCGGCAGGTAACTCAAAAGGGTTACCTACCCATATTGGGTAGGCAATGCCTCCCCGCCCGACTGGTTAGCAGCGCTAACTCCTCCTCCCCCCGGCTCCCTCGGCGCGCGTTCGAGCCCCCGGCTCCACACGCTGAGGTCGAGCCATTCTTTTAAAATCTCGCACTGACCACTGCCGCCTGGGCCCCACCCCTCTGTGCTGGTCTCTGACAAGTGGGCCCGAAGTTCAGTGGGTCCCAAGTGTCAGAGGTTGAATTAGTGGGCTCACTGTCCAGTGGGTCCCACATGTCAGTAACCACCAGTGGTTACTGTTCAGTGGGCCCCACCTGTCAGCCTCTCGAAATAAAAATAAAGAATAAAATTTAATTCTCCAGTGGGCCCCACCTGTCAGAAATTTTCGAATTTCTGGATTTATTCAAATATGAGATTTTCATTTGGGCATAACTTTCTCATTTTAACTCGAAATCCAGCCATTCAAATTTCTAAATTCATCTAAAATCATAATCTACCCAAATATGGCATCTGTTGAATTTTTGGATTTTATTTGAATTTTATTTGTATTTATTTGCTTTGTTTGCCTCGTCTTTTCTCGCGTAGATTCCAACGTCGTCAACGATCCCTCTTCACAGCAGCAGGTAGACCCAGAAACCCTGCAAGAAGGCAAGTCTCCTTTGATCATCTTGAACCTATGATTTTGAAATATTTTAAATTATGTGCATTGCTATATACGTAAAGCATTAGTTCAAATCTTAAGGCAATAGCTAATCCAACTTTGTTATATCCTCCATTGAGATTGAATGCCATGTACCTTTGTAACCCTAGAACTTCCTTTGTCTCATTAGTGAGATTATTATAATCATTTGTGAATAATAGACTGGTAGTATAATGCTTAGTCATGCTATCTAATACTTTGGATAATCTTGAAAATGGGAAATTATGATTTATGTAATACCCTTGTGTTTATAAATGTAGTGGCAATTGGAGTTGCCATTGTTCTTTTAAAAATAAAATAAGAATGTGAAAGTTGGTTTAGATTAGGGTGGATGGTTGGTTTAGATTGGTGCAGTTAGCACGAGATCTTGAAAAGTGTATGTTCCACCCTAATCAATTAAGGACCGATGCTTGTGTTTGTCCAGACTGAGCATTAACCGTACAACCACAAGTCTATATGGGTACGACCTAGCTGACTAACTTATGATAGTCTAGTTTAGGTGCCACCAGTGGAAAGTGGGTGCCGAGGATGGACCGGTTATCCACCGTGAGGGACAGGATTTCTTGTACTCATATGGCGCAAGAGGGGGCTTGGTTCGGGCGGTTAGCCTACTGCGGTGAAACCTCGTGGGTGGTATCTAGCTAGATTAGAGTAAGGTAAAGGCTTTGTGATATTTTATCTGGGTCTCATGCCAAAAGCGTGTTGACTTTTAGGATAATTTATCTCTTGTGGGAAAAGTTGTACAACCTCTGCAGAGTGTAAAACTATTCGAATAGCCGTGCCCACGGTCAAGGGCGAGCAAGGAATGCATTCAAATGGTAGATTTCTGGTTTTGGTTTGTAAAATCAAAAGTTTTGTATTCAGAGTGGAGGAACTCTTGGAAGGGTATCTGGCGATTGGAGCAGAGAGGGTGGATGTAACCCATGATATTAAACTTGTTCAAGATGTTTAAGATAGTGTTGGTTGTTGGAACCTTCACTATAGAGATAATGTTAGTTCTGTTAAAACATTACTTTGTTAAGTTGATGCCTTCGAAAATATTTAGTAGTAATTGAATTTAAAATGTTGCTTTGTGCAAAAGAACCGTATAGCCTTCCTTTGTCAAGCCTTGCATCTATGCATTTTTCCCAAGACTTGCGGAGTACTTTATGTACTCACATGCTACACTCAAAAATAATAAGCAGAAGAACACGAAGCTCAAGAAGGTGAATACGACTACTGCTTCGCTTGTGGCTGTGATGGATTCTTCCCGGAGGATTAGGTCGCGCTTCCCCAGTCAAGTGCCTGTGGCGAGTTCATGGGGCTTCATCAAGTTATCATTTGCTTCCGCTGTGTTTCATGTGTGCGAGGTCTTAAACCTCTATTGTAATAATGAGACCTTGTGGTCAGTACTCTTAATTATTGTAATAAATCGTTGATGGTGATCTGGGACTAGTGCAGTAATACACAGAGGGTCCGGGTTTGGTAATCCGGGGTCCCGACAATCGTTCACCCAATTCCCAGCGGAAAGGCTGAATGATCTTGATTGAAGAGAACGCTCCTAATTCCCTATGGAACATCGGCAGCCATGCTAAACTCGAACAAACTTTAGTAGATTGATTTTTCTCAAACATGGTCTGTGCCCTAAAGGCTGCCATTACAAGGCTTATATAGCCCCTTGGGATGTCCATATGGTCCCCAAACCAATTACAACTCAACCCTATATGGTTTTAGATACGAACTCTCACAAAAAGGAAACTAAAGTTTTCACCCATCATATTGTTTCGGTCATAACTTTTTATCCGTGATGAATTTGAAGGTGGGACCAGATCCATTACATAGCCCTTGAAATTATCTTTCCAACGAGTACAAGAACACCCGAATCGGACTCCGTTTGTGAAAGTTATGGCCTTTTTTGTAACTGCCTGTCTGGCTGTCCCGAACCGAATCCGAGTTAATCCTGAGTTGAATCCGAGTTTGAATTGGGTTGAGCACGTGGTAAGTCTGAATTTGGCTTGAAAATCTTATCCAAAACTTGTGGTTTATGTCCTTGGGCACCTCTCTTTTGCTCTCCCACTGCATGGGCTTCTTTCCTCCTTAATCAACTGGATGGGCTGCTTGGCTTTCTCCTTTCCATTTCCATGGGCTTTGAGCTTTTTGTTCTTCGTAGTAAATATGATTAACCTCCTTGTGCTTCTCCATTGCTTTGGCCCCAGAATCATCATAATATACAAACCTAATAATAAACAAGAATTTGGCATAAGATAGTATATCGTTCCCACAAATAGAAAGAAAGTCATTAAGAAACAAATTCACCTGACAATATTTAATGCGGCTCAATACTTCTTTCCAGTGAAATAATGTATTTGATTGAAAAGTTCTAATCATGTCTGTATCCGCATCAGCCATGACTTATAATTTGTTTTGTTATTAATGGGTTTAAACTGGACTTTTGACCTTACACCATGGTTCAAAATCCCGGCGGTTACCGGCCGATAACCGCCGGTTACCGGTTTTACCGCTGGAGACCTGTAACCAAAAAACCGACCGGTATGAATTTTGAGTTTTGAATTTTGGCGGTTTTTCCGGTTTTGGTTACGGTTTCAAAATATCTCAAAATTCAAATTTTGATTTTCAAATTGTGACGGTTTTTACGGTTTTCCGTAACCGCCCGGTTACCGTTACCAACCGCCGACCGGGATTTCTTCCCGTTCCGGTTTTTGGAACCTTGGCTTAGACCACTAACAGGTCAGATTTTAGATTTTTATTTTAATAAGTAAAAGAAGTCAGTTAATTTATTAAGTTACATTTATACCATGCATCAATGGCCAATTTTAAGTGGAAGGTTGCTTCGGAACAATTATTATTTATTTCAAGCTATTTTGGCTCTTTCTTAAACTTCAAAAAGAAATAAATTCTGTAATGGAATGGTAGGATAAAAAAAAAAAAAGAAATGTGGAAAAAACGACAAGATCCTATTTCATCCAGTTGCTAACTCAACGGTAAGTACTTGGCTTTTAGGTGCGACTATGATCTTTTACACATTTATATGAAGCAACAAATTTGCCTAGACTCTTGCTAGAGTCTAGAAGACCACGACTGATCCACAAGGGTAATAATGGAAAAAAAGCATGTCAGCAAAAATTTAAAACATCCTTTTTGAAACTTTTCAACAAGAAATGCGTACACCAAGAAAAAGGTGCATTTACTAAAAGGTTACATGTTGTTTATTAGTACATAAAGCAAGTTTGAGTAACATATTTATCAAACAAATGCATTTTTAATTCAACTAGCCCTACAATTTTTTGGGGTATTGTAATGTACATATATGCCACTACGAAGTGGCCGATTTTGAGATATGCCATTGTGAAGTGATGACTTGGAAAAAATGCCATTGGAGGGTCACCATATTAACAAAAAATGCCATTGTATACGTATTTTGGCCCCATTGGACCAAATTACCCATATCTTCTCCTACCTCGCATCTTTCTTCCTCACCGGTGCACTTGACGGAGTTTCATGGGCACCAGCGAAGCACCGTTGCTGCCCGTCAGCATGTTATTGTGACCTCATCTCATCTCACTGTCGCCATAGCCTCTCGCTCCCCATTGCTGTCACCCCAGGCAGCACCCCCACCATCATTGGATGCAGACGTGTGATAGCACTAGCGGTCCCGATCTTTCGATGAGAGTGGTAGATTCGATTGGGGAAGGGGATGACGTTGACGACCCGACTACAACCATCCAAGGACGTTGCGCCTTAGCGATCGATACACCAACTCCAGAGGTTGTTCGTGACCTTGTCGGCGCACAATCAACCAAACCACGAGGGTAATTGTTCCTGCAAGCAATCGAAGAACCGGCAAGAACAAGATGAACAGCAACTCAATTGCAAATAAACGATGGAGGATTCAATCTGAAACAGAAACACGGTGGGTTGCGAAGACAAGTATTCGGGCGGTCTAGCCGACACGCGCGAGTACAAGGCGAAGTAGCAAAAGCTAACTTAGTATATCAAAACCCAAACCCTAGAAGAGGGTGCGGCTGCCTATTTAAGGGACACGGAAGGTGGAGGGTCGGCCAAAACACAAGGAAGCCGAATAGGACCCGAATTACAAGGCCCAAGGCCCACTTTGACTCGGACTGGAAAAGCAATGTAAATTGTTTTGCAGTTTCAGACCGACTCAGATAGAATTTGGAGGTGAGGCCAGATCCATCGGAAAGTCGACTTCAAGAGCTTTCCAACGAGTACTCACAGGCCCCGAGAAACCTTCTGGATCAAAAGTTATGGCCATTTGAAGTAGATGCTGTCAACAAGGCCGAATCCGAGTCAAACTCGTGAACAGGACTTGGTTTGCGCTTGACGGTTCCACTTCTATACTTGAGCTCATGTGGTTCTTCCCCATGGTTCCTAAGGACAATTAAATCATCACACGAATTAAGTAGTATTCCATTCTTTGAAACATTTGTATGTAAACTTAGGAACGCATTCACCTGATGGTTAAGTTGACGTGCTCGTGCTCTAGTCATTGGTCCTTGTATCATAGTTTCAGTTTGATGTGGAGTCGGCATGGTTGTATGCATGGAAAGGATGTGTGAGACCATGTGGAGGTCACCCCATGGTTGTGATGAGTAATTGACTCTTGATCTTGAAAGATTGAGTTTGGTTTTTGAGGTTTGAGCTGTCTCTGCAAAGTCGTAAGCCTTGAGATAGGTTGGCAGACCATTTACGACCACATTGTCCTTGGTTGAAACCTGGGAGATGCACTTTTCAAGTGGTCGGAAGGCTTTACGACCACGTGGGTCGTGGTCAGAAGCCGTGTGCACTGTTTTACGACCACGTTGTGGCGTTTACGACCACTTTTGTCGAAAGTGGTCATACGACCACGTTGTCGCAGACTTCACTTCCTAAGAACGAAAGTGGGTTTCGACCACGTTATGGGCAAACGTGGTCGTAGCTCGGTCGGATGCGGTCAGACGAGCGTGGAGCGCGGTCGCAAGTGGGCGACTGCGGTCGGAAGTGTTCAAACGTGGTCGGAAGGGTTTCAACCACGGTGAGACAAGTCGTACGTGATCAGAAAGGGCTTCGACCACGGTGAAACTTGGTGTACGTGGTCTGAACGGGGTTCGATCATGGTGGAAAGCGATGAATGTGGTCGGAAGATGGTTCGATCTCGCGATAAGCGATCGTAGCTGCTGTTAACCGGTCGTATGGTTTCTAAGAAGCGGTCACAAGACCTGGGAATCGATCGTAACGACTTGGGTTGAGGTCGTAGGGTTTGAGCAGGCTCTGGTGAGCTCAAGTGTATCTCTGTGCAACAGAGTGGTCGTATTGTGTCTAGACTTTGAGCGATAAAGACGTAACAATGTTGTGTGCGGTCGTATGCTTAGTACGACTTGGGGATCGGCCTTACGACTTGGTAGTTGTCGCGATCGGGTGCAGAAGTCGAAGCCTGTGTGATCGATGATCCTTGGTGACTAATTGGTGGTCGACTAAGGCCGTTCGTCTTGGTGACTGGCTTGATAGTCGTGGGATCGATGAGCTTTACGACTTGGTGGTCGTAAGGCTCGCGACTTGTTGTGCGCTCTCGTCTTGGTGGTCGTAGGAGTTGATGCGACCTTGTGATCGTAACGACCTATCTGTGGTAATCATTGCAAGCTAGCGATGGTCGTAGCTTGTGTCTTGGTGGTCATAGCAGCCTAGTGAGTGGTCATAGGCTATGGGAGTCTCGGTGAGCTCGAATGTTTCTCTGTTTGGTGCAACAGAGCGGTCACATGGTGTCGGACCTTGTCACGATGGTCGTAGCTTGGGTTAGCATTGGCGTAGCCTTTGGTAATGGTCATATGGCCTTTGGGGTGGTCGTATAGACTTGTAGAGCGGTCGAGACCTTGTGCATCTCTTGCGTTCTTCTTTCGACCACTTCTTGAGTTGTGCATTCGAGTAGTCGTAGGGGTTTACGATCGAGGTTTTGTCTTTGTGACACTTGTTGGTTGTACCGATGGTTTGTCTCATTGTTTGGTGCGGTGCTATGTGATGGTTTGCTTATGCGTGTGGCTGCGAGGACTTGGAGCTATTTCATGGCGAGTGTGGGAGGACCGGGACTAGGCACGGGAGGTGTTGAGGTCCGGACGGTCGGAGGCGCCGAAGATGATCGAGGTGGTGAGGTGGTTGCAAACCAAGGAGACGAGGAACCGGAGTTAGATCTCTGGGAGCGAACGCGACGGCAACGGGCAAGGAGGATGGGACTAGGCTCGGGGAAGAGCTGAGGTCCGGATGGTCGAGGCCGAGTGCGGTCATGCGCAGCGAAACAGACTGGGACTAGGCTCTGGAGGAGTTGAGGTCCAATCAGTTGGAGGCAGGCGCGGACGTGCGGAGACAAGTCTTGGTGAGGCCTGGAGTGGTCCGGATGAGACACAAGCGGTGTCGGGGTCCAGAACGACCGAGTGAGGCCGAAGAGGACTTGGTCTTGCGAGATGGTTGCAGGACCTTGGAGCCAAGTCTTGGTGAGGCTAGGATGGTCGGGATGAGACACGGGTGGTGTCGCGGTCCAGAACGACTAGGTGAAGCCGAAGAAGACTTGGGGCTCTAGGTGGTTGCAAGCGTGGGCGGCAAGGCAGCAGAAGGAAGCTTCCGGGAAGGTGCCGAGGGGCAATCTGGTGAATTGACTCGAACCTGAGAGAGGAAGTGGATTCTGTTGGAAGTTAATGGGTAAAGCACTGTGAAACTGGCTGTGGAAGCGGGTTGTCGCAGTGGTGTCGAGTGATAAAACCCGGTGTTAGGTGGGGTTTACGGGTTATCCCCAAAGTGGACTAATGGGTGAATCCATTAAGGTTAGTCTTGGGTGTGAGACTATAAAAGGGAGAGAGGAGGCAAGTGTTTGGCAAGTTGGCCGGCTGGGCCTTGGAGACAGCCGCGTCTCCCTCCCTTGGGAGTTTGTGTGCGTGTGTTCGCTCTAGGGTTAGAGCTTGTCCTCCCGAGGGGAGTGGCTGTGTGGAGAGTCTGTGAAACCTTCATGTATCCAATCATTCATCTCTCTTCCTCTATTTGAGTTGTGTTCTCTGTTTATTGCTTGGATTTCCTGATTGCGATTTCTCTGTTTGCTCTCTTTTCTCGTTCTTGGTTTGAGGAGGCTTGGTCTTGCTTTGTTCTGATCTGGGGAATCAATCTCAAGGCCATTTGGCCAATTCTTCCCAAGAGTAGCAAGTGATTGGAGAAGGTCTCTTTGCCGAATGGTCGACCACGCCATGTCCTCTGATCTAGTTGTGACTTTGGCTTTCTTATTGGTCTCGGCAGAAAAGTTCTAGTTTCTTTGCAAATCTTCTTTCAGAGGATGAGTTCTTGAATCATTCAGAGTCTCATGACCAAAAGATCTATGAGTCTAAAGTTACTTGGAAATTAGATCTTGAGGTCGAGCACTGAGTGACTCCTCTGTTTTTCAGTATCGATCTCGTGGTTCTTCTCGGTTGCAGCAGAGAGACTTCGGCCGCTCTGTATTTTCTCAACTTGAGGTCATTCCGCTGATGTGGTTGAAGTCTCCTGGTTATTCGACTCAAGTCTATCAAGTTATTTGTTTTTGAGTCTTGTCGGTCGTGCGCGCTTTCTCTGTTTTCGGTCATTTCTGTGCAGTCTCTATTGTCGGTCTGATTTCCCATTTTCAGTGCATCGTCTACTTGACCGAGTGACTCGATCGACCACGAGTTGGCGTTCGACCTCGCTGTCACAGACGGTCTATCTCTGACGGTCTATCTCTTGGTCAGATCGATCACGATCGGACATTTCAACTGTTTTGTTTTGTATTCAGCCAGTGGCTATTCTTGATCTGGTGTCGATCTTGAGTTCGGTTCTCTAGTGAACATTCGATCTTCGTCTTCATAGGTTTGTAGTTATTGGAGAAGAAAATTGTGTGAATACTTGGGGAAGTTTTAAGGCACCATTCACCCCCCCTCTGGTTGCCAGTTCGGTCCTACAATTGGTATCAGAGCGAGGTTGGCTCTGGTTTTGATCTTAACCGATCTGGAGCTTGGCAACTAGTAGGGAATCCTGTGAGTTTCTCTTTGCATCTTGTTGGGGGTGTTTTGCCAATGATGTCCTTTGCGACAAGAGGCTTATTTTCGGTCAGAAGGTGATTTTATTTGCAAGAAACCACGAGTGTGAACTTTGTGGTACATTCTTTTCCTTCGATTGCTCAAGTGCCAGAGAGGTCATAGTACCAAGGACGGCGACGAGAGCAGTATTCGCAGGTGCTGGGACGAGGTCATAAAGAGTTGTGATCACGGTCTCAGTTGCCCCACCTGCGACTACATTTCATCGACCTGGTGCTTTCCCTCGGTGCCTGGCTCTCGGTAGAACAACAAGCCTCGGTATATCCTGTTCTATGACCATGGTGCACTCGACTACGTTTTCTGAACTAAGAACAAGAGCATAATTCATCACTTGCATTTTCATCTCTAGCATTTATTGTCTGTTTTCTGAGATGATGAAAATGCTTTGAGGAGTGAGCATGATGATATGAGTGCTGCTTCTTGCATCTTAGTCTTCTCTGTTCTTTTGGATTGGGATTCTTCTTGTTGTGAGCATAGTCTTTTCTTTATCAGCATTTATGCCATGTGTTTAGTTGCTTCTATTTTGGCTAGTGCAATTCTCATTGGCTCATTGGCATCGTGGACTTGGTTTGTGTGTTCTTGTTCTTTTTGTCCACATGCTGTCCCGAGGAGGAATTTCCGCCATTGCTCAATTGTCGACCTTGTTCATCTAAACGAGGTGCGCATCTACGGCGAGAAGAAGTTGTGAGTTTCTTTGCTGCTTTTGTTGGTCCTCTTCTTGGTGCTTTCAAGTTAGGTATTCACTACTTTTTCATTATGGAACTCGTTTCACTTGTTGAGTTGTCCATTTGCGGTGTGCCTCAGGGATTGATCTTCTTGCTTGGACCACCCATTGCATCTTGTTATCTTGCATACTTCTTTTGTGAGTGTGTCAAATCTTGAGTTCCCAAGTACATGACGACTGACCCTTTGGGATCCAAGACTTGGGCACTCTGTTCTTGCCTTTTGTTGGTATCTAGACGCTTGTTGGAGAACATGGGATTGATTGGAGTTTTAGTCTTCTGCTTCATCATGTGACTAGAACATTCATTGGTTCTCCACTTCATGGCCTCCAAGAGGCATATGCTCTCACGTTGGCGTCCTTACCTACTTTGTGAGCTACCTTTTATCTTCATGCTCTTTTATTCATGATTGATCATAATTAGCATGATGTGCTTGTTCATGTGCTCACTTGTACCATACTGGCATGTTTTTTTTCTCTCAATGCATTCATGTCATGCCTTTATGAGTATGTTGCTTAAGTATCCATGTACCTTGTCATATCTGTTAGATGCTTAAGCTTTGACTTGACTTCATGAGCTAAGTAGAATGTGTGTATTAGAAGTCAAGTATCATCATGACCTTGTGCTCTATAGTATCTATCATGGTTCACATCTTGCTCCTTATGTTCATTCATCATTATTTATACATGTTAGTATACTTTTCATGATTCTGATTTGTCATGTTATATGTCTACATGATGTATGCATATGTATGGATAGTATGAGCTTGAGTATATCTTGGATAGTTTCTCTGTGTCATGATGCTGTGTTTATTCATGTCTCTGTATCTTTTCTGGTATACATGCTTATATCCATGCTAGCATATGCTTCTGTGATCTTTTCTTGTCACTTGCTATGTGTATGGTTGTGATTCATTGAGATGCTTGTATACTTTGATCTTATTGCTGTTGTGGCATGAAATAAACTGCATGACAACTCAGTAGCATTAGTCTGTACTTATGCTTAGATATCATGAGAACTGTGGATATGTCACAAGCTTCTTCTAGTGTTGGGTGGCACTAGGCTTTGTGTTCTAGATGCTTTTGATGAGGGCTGGATTGAGTTTGTGTGGGGGTGTGTTCTCATGCATTAATATTTGTAATGCTACTGTTTGTGGTCATTTGTCTTAGTACTGGATCCATGCCTGTATATTATTTACCCCAGTACTAGGACACCAGTTGTTCCCTGTGTTTAAACTGCAGGCTGTGTGTGAGGGGGAGACTGGTATAGCCTTTACGACCGCTCCATGATTTTTGCAACTGCATCGACTGTGGAGTGAAGTCGTAAACGACCATGGTCTGGACTCTTGGCCGAAGTCGCACATGACATGAGTCAGACTCGTTTTATGACCATCGCTAGGACGTGACGAGCACAGACTGGATTGGACTACAACCATGAGCTAGACTCAACCATGACCACAATCTGAACTCAACTTCGGTCACAACTCGGGCTCGACTATGACCGATCCTCAAACACGACTACAACCGCGGTCCAGACCGATACGCGACTTCGATAACTCCACAACGGTCTGGACTCAGATACAACCACGACCCCGGAATCATCTTCGACTACGGCAAAATCTACCAAGCGACTACGACAGAGGTTTGTTCTCCCTTGTGATCTTTCAGTGTTCTACTTCCAACCACTTGGCTTTACATAGTATATCTTCTCTAGTGGTAGGAAGGGGCTGTTTGGATAGTAGGAGCCAACTCTAGGTGATGTTATCTCATTCTCACCTCTCATCCAAATGATTCTCTAGGATCATCTACTACCTAGTTTGGGTTTTGGTTCTCTAGGATTCTCTTCTACCTAGATTGAACTTTTTCTTGGCCACTAGAGTCTTGTGCATTGACATAGTGTGCTTTTGCCCCGTGGTATGAGGTTATAGACTAGAGACCATGAGGATAGAGTGTGTTTGGGAATCACCTCCTTGAGCTAGAACCTTCTCTTTCTGGATTTTGTGCCAAATTTCCTGGTTCTTCTCATTTTGCCTTCTCTAGGGGGAGTTGGAGCCTTTTTGTCTGTTCAGGCTATTTTTCAGGGGGAGTTCATCCCTTGTGCATTCTTTTGTCTCATAATGCATAAAATTCACATGAATGTCTGTACAGTCTTTGGAGCCTTGACTATTATCTTTATGTGACATAATATCATGTTTTATACCTTGCCATATCTTGTGATAGCTTGATTTATCATACCCTTCTATGTGTTGCTTTGCTCTTGCCATACTAGCCAAATTAAATGTGAATAACTTAAAGTAAAACATGTCTTGTTCAATCTTGTGACTAGTCTGGCTTTAGTGATCCTCTCTTGATTCATGCCATGTCAAATAGGCTAAGTTGAGTCTTGAATTTGTTTTTGAGGTTTAGTTTGAGCTAATTTAGTTCATTAGTGATGCATGAGTTAAGTTTTAACTCTTTGTTCTTGAACTAATTCAAGTAAATGCAAAAAGATCTCTTTTGTGCAAAAAAACTGATCTCACCAATTCTGTCTCATGAGATGGCTTGCCATTGCACTAGGCATGAACTCAGGGGGAGTTTTGGATGACCAAGATCACCTCCTTAAGCTTATTGCTTGGAGTGATCGCATAAGGCTTGAGATCTAGCACATGGCTATGAAAACAAAAATTCTTGTGAAAAATGGTTGAAACCAATCATGAATTTCTGATAA
Organism: Dendrocalamus sinicus; assembly: GCA_036346575.1. Classification (NCBI taxonomy): domain Eukaryota; kingdom Viridiplantae; phylum Streptophyta; class Magnoliopsida; order Poales; family Poaceae; genus Dendrocalamus; species Dendrocalamus sinicus. The sequence continues at coordinate 137,713 of JAYEVI010000357.1, read as the reverse complement.
AATCCAAATGTGCTAATTTTGCTCAACTACAAGTATTCTACAAGTGGTTTCCAAAGTGCTACAAGTGATACCTAGTGCTTGAACAATATGTCTCATTTTTGGGCTCGTAGCTCTCTAAATCAACTCAACTATAGCTTCTTGATTCAGCTTAGAATATTGACATGGCTTGACTCACGTTTGGATACCTTCTTCTAGACTATAATCTTGAGTGACTTGACATGCTAATCAAACCATTTAAATTCAGATTTTGACTTATTTGGCTTGAGCTTGGCAATACATGGTTTGTTATGATCTAGATAGCATTGTCACTTTTTATGGCTTGGTATACTCCTTGTAAAATCACTTAGGATAATCTTCATGGCTCCCCTTGCTCCCATTGTTTAAATTGAATCATTTGTAGGCACTCCATTTCATTCATGCTCTATTTTTCTTCCTTGCATCTTGATGACTCTATTGCCAAAAGGGGGAGAAGGATAGAGAAAAAGGCATTAAGGGGTGCAAAAGGCATTAAAATGGGAGAATGCATTAAGGGATGGGAGAAGGATAGAAAAAGGCTTTAAGGGGGAGAATGCTTGGTCATCTTGCTATGACAATGGTCATGTGAGCAACTGCTTTTTGGACCATGAGCAAGATTGGACTTTTTGTGTGATTTGGAGCTTTTGTAGAAAATTTGATCTTTCTCTGTTTGCTCCATTTCACTCTGTGTCAACATGGTCATGAGTTCCTTCTTCACTTCTTTTAGACCATGTGGGGCTTTTGCATCTTCTTTCCTTTTTTATTTCAAAAACAAACTCTTCTTCATGCCTTTTTCGGTGTTTGTCAATATACTCATCAAGGGGGAGATTGTGGGACCATGTGGAGGTCACCCCGTGGTTGTGATGAGTAATTGACTCTTGATATAGAAAGATTGAGTTTGGTTTTTGAGGTTTGAGCTGTCTCTGCAAAGTCGTAAGCCTTGAGATAGGTTGGCAGACCATTTATGACCACATTGTCCTTGGTCGAAACCTGGGAGATGCACTTTTCGAGTGGTCGGAAGGCTTTACGACCACGTGGGTCGTGGTCAGAAGCCGTGCGCACTGTTTTACGACCACGTTGTGGCGTTTACGACCACTTTGTCGAAAGTGGTCATACGACCACGTTGTCGCAGACTTCACTTCCTAAGAACGAAAGTGGGTTTCGACCACGTTATGGGCAAACGTGGTCGTAGCTCGGTCGGATGTGGTCAGACGAGCGTGGAGCACGGTCGCAAGTGGGCGACTGCGGTCGGAAGTGTTCAAACGTGGTCGAAAGGGTTTCAACCACGGTGAGACAAGTCGTACGTGATCGGAAAGGGCTTCGACCACGGTGAAACTCGGTGTACGTGGTCTGAACGGGGTTCGATCACGGTGGAAAGCGACGAACATGGTCGGAAGATGGTTCGATCTCGTGATAAGCGATCGTAGCTGCTGTTAACCGGTCGTATGGTTTCTAAGAAGCGGTCGCAAGACCTGGGAATCGGTCGTAACGACTTGGGTTGAGGTCGTAGGGTTTGAGCAGGCTCTGGTGAGCTCAAGTGTATCTCTGTGCAACAGAGTGGTCGTATTGTGTCTAGACTTTGAGCGATAAAGACGTAACAATGTTGTGTGCGGTCGTATGCTTAGTACGACTTGGGGATCGGCCTTACGACTTGGTAGTTGTCGCGATCGGTGCGGTCGGCTTTGTGTGATCGATGATCCTTGGTGACTAATTGGTGGTCGACTAAGGCCGTTCGTCTTGGTGACTGGCTTGATAGTCGTGGGATCGACTGAGCTTTACGACTTGGTGGTCGTAAAGGCTCGCGACTTGTTGTCTGGCTCTACGTCTTGGTGGTCGTAGGAGTTGGTACGACCTTGTGATCGTAACGACCTATCTGTGGTAATCATTGCAAGCTAGCGATGGTCGTAGCTTGTGTCTTGGTGGTCATAGCAGCCTAGTGAGTGGTCATAGGCTATGGGGAGTCTCTGGTGAGCTCGAATGTTTCTCTGTTTGGTGCAACAGAGCGGTCACATGGTGTCCAGACCTTGTACGATGGTCGTAGCTTGGGTTAGCATTGGCTGTAGCCTTTGGTAATTGGTCATATAGCCTTTGGGGTGGTCGTATAGACTTGTAGAGCGGTCAGAGACCTTGTGCATCTCTTGCGTTCTTCTTTCGACCACTTCTTGAGTTGTGCATTCGAGTAGTCGTAGGGGGTTTACGATCAGGTTTTGTGCTGTGACACTTGTTGGTTGTACCGATGGTTTGTCTGTGGTTTGGTGCGGTGCTATGTGATGGTTTGCTTGTCTGTGTGGCTGCAGGACTTCGGAGCTATTTCATGGCGAGGTGTGGGAGGACCGGGACTAGGCACAGGAGGTGTTGAGGTCCAGACGGTCGGAGACGCCGAAGATGATCGAGGCTGGTGAGGTGGTTGCAAACCAAGGAGACGAGGAACCGGAGTTAGATCTACCGGAGGCGAACGCGACGGGCAACGGGCAAGGAGGACTGGGACTAGGCTCAGGGAAGAGCTGAGGTCCAGATGGTCAGGAGGCCGAGTGCGGTCATGCGCAGCGAAACAGACTGGGACTAGGCTCTGGAGGAGTTGAGGTCCAATCAGTTGGAGGCAGGCGCGGACGTGCGGAGACAAGTCTTGGTGAGGCCTGGAGTGGTCCGGATGAGACACAAGCGGTGTCGGGGTCCAGAACGACCGAGTGAGGCCGAAGAGGACTTGGTCTTGCGAGATGGTTGCAGGACCTTGGAGCCAAGTCTTGGTGAGGCTAGGATGGTCGGGATGAGACACGGGTGGTGTCGCGGTCCAGAACGACTAGGTGAAGCCAAGAAGACAGGGGCTCTAGGTGGTTGCAAGCGTGGCGGCAAGGCAGCGAAGGAAGCTTCGGGAAGGTGCGAGGGCAATCTGGTGAATTGACTCGAACTGAGAGAGAAGTGGATTCTGTTGGAAGTTAATGGGTAAAGCATCGTGGCCCGGTGTGGAAGCGGGTTGTCGCGGTGGTGTCGAGTGATAAAACCCGGTGTTAGGTGGGGTTGACGGGTTATCCCCAAAGTGGACTAATGGGTGAATCCATTAAGGTTAGTCTTGGGTGTGAGACTATAAAAGGGAGAGAGGAGGCAAGTGTTTGGCAAGTTGGCCGGCTGGGCCTTGGAGATAGCCGCGTCTCCCTCCCTTGGGAGTCTGTGTGCGTGTGTTCGCTCTAGGGTTAGAGCTTGTCCTCCCGAGGGGAGTTGCTGTGTGGAGAGTCTGTGAAACCTTCATGTATCCAATCATTCATCTCTCTTCCTCTATTTGAGTTGTGTTCTCTGTTTATTGCTTGGATGTCCTGATTGCGATTTCTCTGTTTGCTCCCTTTTCTCGTTCTTGGTTTGAGGAGGCTTGGTCTTGTTTTGCTCTGATCTGGGGAATCAATCTCAAGGCCATTTGGCCAATTCTTCCCAAGAGTAGCAAGTGATTGGAGAAGGTCTCTTTGCCAAATGGTCGACCACGCCATGTCCTCTGATCTAGTTGTGACTTTGGCTTTCTTATTGGTCTCGGCAGAAAAGTTCTAGTTTCTTTGCACATCTTCTTTCAGAGGATGAGTTCTTGAATCATTCAGAGTCTCATGACCAAAAGATCTATGAGTCTAAAGTTACTTGGAAATTAGATCTTGAGGTCGAGCACTGAGTGACTCCTCTGTTTTTCAGTATCGATCTCGTGGTTCTTCTCGGTTGCAGCAGAGAGACTTCGGCCGCTCTGTATTTTCTCAACTTGAGGTCGTTGCGCTGCTGTGGTTGAAGTCTCCTGGTTATTTGACTCAAGTCTATCAAGTTATTTATTTTTGAGTCTTGTCGGTCGTGCGCGCTTTCTCTGTTTTTGGTCATTTCTGTGCAGTCTCTATTGTCGGTCTGATTACCCGTTTTCAGTGGATCGTCTGTCTTGACCGAGTGACTCGATCAACCACGAGTTGGCGTTCGACCTCGCTGTCACAGATGGTCTATTTCTGACGGTCTATCTCTTGGTCAGATCGATCATGATCGGACATTTCAACTGTTTTGTTTTGTATTCAGCCAGCGGCTATTCTTGATCTGGTGTCGATCTTGAGTTCGGTTCTCTAGTGAACATTCGATCTTCGTCTTCATAGCTTTGTAGTTATTGGAGAAGAAGATTGTGTGAATACTTGGGGATGTTTTAAGGCACCATTCGCCCCCCCTCTGGTTGCCAGTTCGGTCCTACAGGATGTCCTCATCAGACGTGGTAGGGTTTGAAGCCCTCTCGCCCTCCCCCACCTCCACCATCAAGCCACTGCATTTATCAGAGGGTAATTCGTGGTGGCACAATCATTTGCACCGGTATGGGGATAATGGAGATCGAGAGGATGTGGCTTCTTGGTAGATTTAGGGTTTGGGGGTATTGCGGTGTTTTGGGGGACTTCGGGGGTTTGGGGGGCTTTGACGGTTTAGGGGGTTTTATGGGGCCGGACTTGCGGACGTCGGAATCGTCAAAGCTGGAGGAGCTGCTGGGGCCGGGGAGGAAGCTGAGGGAAGAGGCGAACGAGGCGACGTCGGACTTCAGCACATCCATGTCCTCCTTCCCGCCGGCGGCTGGCTTCTTAGCTTTCCTCGTGGACTTTGCTTTGGGGTTTGGCTCCACCATGGCTGGATGCGGCGGTGATGGGATGTGCAGGCAGAGGCGAGGTGGTGGCCGGTGGGATGAGAAGGCGGCTGGGGCGGGCGAGGTTGAGGAGGCTGGGGCGGACAAGGTTGATGAGGTAGCCCTAATCGGCTTGCTAGGCGGGGAGGGCGAATAGGCGGAGCCAGGCGCCGCTTAGGCTGGCGCGGGCCGCGTGGGAGAGAGGGAGAAGAGAGAGATCGAGAGAGCGGTGCCAGGGCGAGAGAAAGACATCGAAAAGAGGCGGCGGCGTTGGCTGTAGCCCTAAGGAGGCGTCGGCAGGGCTGCCTTAGGTCTACCCTCATGGACCTGTGTGGGCCTTGTGGGCTGCGGTGGGATTTCTCGCACTTCCTTCCCTTTTTCTTTTCACAGCAGCCTGCATCGTGCCTTCTCCGCTAGAGGGTCTTCTTCCCGCCTTCAGGGCGGCCGCCGCCGCTCATGACCTCCTCCTTCCTGCCGCCAACATGGGCAGCCAGCTTCCAGGTGCCTCTGCTCCCCCTCCTTCCCCTTTACTCATCTCCACCTCCTTAGTTTAATGGCTGGTTGCCTAGGCGGCCTAAGAGCTAGGCACTGGTCTATTGCCTTATTTGCGCCTAATGTTTTTTTCGCTCTATCTTCCGATTTCCTTTCCAACGAATCATGAATCGCCTCAATCGGAGGTCGTATGCAAAAGTTAGCTATTTCTCTCTCCTCTTTTTTTTGCCGTGGTTCTTTCTAAATGCGGCTGCCTGTTCCTTCTTTTCTCTCTTTTTCTTTCACACACGACGCGGTTGAATCCGAATTTGTGTCGTACTCTGAGACCAACTAGGACAAAGCCTCCCTAGAAACCGAGTTCGGATCTAACTGCAACGGTGATTCCAAGATGTGAACAGAACTTGAAACTCTAAAGGAACTGGACACTAAGACCAGCAAAGGACACGACGATGCATCCGAAGACTCAACAAACAAAGACTACGCAGCAATAGATAAGGGCTCAAATTGTTTCGAATTTTGGGGAATAGATCTACTATTTTTTTGGTTTTCTGGATCAGAGGTAAAAATTGCAAAGACTAGATAAGATCTCTCACCGATCAACCTTGAGCTCGATACCAACCGATAGCACTAGCGGTCCCGATCTTTCGATGTGAGTGGTAGATTCGATTGGGGAAGGGATGGCGTTGGCGACCGACTACAACCATCCAAGGGCGTTGCGCCTTAGCGATCGATACACCAACTCCGGAGGTTGTTCGTGACCTTGTCGCGCACAATCAACCAAACCACGAGGGTAATTGTTCTTGCAAGCAATCGAAGAATAGGTAAGAACAAGATGAACAACAACTCAATTGCAAATAAATGATGTAGGATTCAATCTGAAACAGGAAGACGGTGGGGTTCCGAAGACAAGTATTCGGGCGGTCTAGCCGACACGCGCGAGTACAAGGCGAAGTAGCAAAAGCTAACTTAGTCTATCAAAACCAAAACAGTAGAAGAGGGTGCGGCTGCCTATTTAAGGCACACGGAAGGTGGAGGGTCGGCCAAAACACAAGGAAGCCGAATAGGACTCGAATTACAAGGCCCAAGGCCCACTTTGACTCGGACTGGAAAAGCGATGTAAATTGTTTTGCAGTTTCTGACCGACTCGGATAGAATTTGGAGGTGAGGCCAGATGCATCTGAAAGTAGACTTCAAGAGCATTCTAACGAGTACTCACGGGCCCCGAGAAACCTTCTGGATCAAAAGTTATGGCCGTTTGAAGTAGACGCTGTCAACAAGTCCGAATCCGAGTCAAACTGGTCAACAGGACTTGGTTTGCGCTTGACGGTTCCACTTCTATACTTGAGCTCATGTGGTTCTTCCCCATGGTTCCTAAGGACAATTAAATCATCACAAGAATTAAGTAGTATTCCATTCTTTGAAACATTTGTATGCAAACTTAGGAACGCATTCACCTGATGGTTAAGTTGGCGTGCTCGTGCTCTAGTCATTGGTCCTTGTATCATAGTTTCAGTTTGATGTGGAGTCGGCATGGTTGTATGCATGGAAAGGATGTCCTCATCAGACGTGGTAGGGTTTGAAGCCCTCTCGCCCTCCCCCACCTCCACCATCAAGCCACTGCATTTATCAGAGGGTAATTGGTGGCGGCACCAGCATTTGCACCGGTATGGGGATAATGGAGATCGAGAGGATGTGACTTCTTGGAAGATTTAGGGTTTGGGGGTATTGCGGTGTTTTGGGGGACTTCGGGGGCTTGGGGGGGCTTTGACAGTTTAGGGGGTTTTATGGTGCTGGACTTGCGGAAGTTGGAATCGTCAAAGCTGGAGGAGCTGCCGGGGCCGGGGAGGAAGCCCAGGGAAGAGGCGAACGAGGCGACGTCGGACTTCAGCGCGTCCATGTCCTCCTCCCCGCCGGCGGCTGGCTTCTTAGCTTTCCTCGTGGACTTTGCTTTGGGGTTTGGCTCCACCATAGCTGGATGCGGCGGCGATGGGATGTGCAGGCAGAGGCGAGGTGGTGGCCATTGGGATGAGAATGCGGCTAGGGCGGGCAAGGTTGAGGATGCTGGGGCGGACAAGGTTGATGAGGTAGCCCTAATCGGCGGGCTAGGCGGGGAGGGCGAATAGGTGGAGCCAGGCGCTGCTTAGGCTGGCGCGGGCCGCGCTGGGAGAGAGGGAGAAGAGAGAGATCGAGAGAGCGACGCCAGGCGCCGGTTAGGCTGGCGCGGGCTGCGCTGGGAGAGAGGGAGAAGAGAGGGATCGAGAGAGCGACGCCAGGGTGAGAGAAAGACGTCGAAAAGAGGCGGCGGCGTTGGCTGTGGCCCTAAGGAGGCGTCGGCAGGGCTGCCTTAGGTCTACCCTCATGGACCTGTGTGGGCCTTTGTGGGCTTCCTCGCACTTCCTTCCCTTTTTCTTTTCATTGCAGCCTGCAGCGTGCCTTCTCCGCTAGAGGGTCTTCTTCCCGCCTTCAGGGCCGCCGCCGCCGCTCATGACCTCCTCCTTCCTGCCGCCAACATGGACATCCAGCTTCCAGGTGCCTCTGCTCCCCCTCCCCCTCCTTCCCCTTTACTCATCTCCACCTCCTTAGTTTAATGGCTGGTCGCCTAGGCGGCCTAAGAGCTAGGCACTGGTCTATTGCCTTATTTGCGCCTAATATTTTTTTCGCTCTATCTTCCGATTTCCTTTCCAACGGATCAAGAATCGCCTCAATCGGAGGTCGTATGCAAAAGTTAGCTATTTCTCTCTTCTCTTTTTTTTTGCCGCGGCTCTTTCTAAATGCGGCAGCCTGTTCCTTCTTTTCTCTCTTTTTTTCACACACGACGCGGTTGAATCCGAATTTGTGTCCTACTCCGAGACCAACTAGGGCAAAGCCTCCCTAGAAATCGAGTTCGGATCTAACTGCAACGGTGATTCCAAGACGTGAACAGAACTCGAAACTCTAAAGGAACTAGACACTAAGACCAGCAAAGGACACGATGATGCATCCGAAGACTCAACAAACAAAGACTACGCATCAATAGATAAGGGCTCAAATTGTTTGGATTACGGGAATAGATCTACTATTTTTTTGGTTTTACGATCTGTAGGTAAAAATTGCAAAGACTAGATAAGATCTCTCACCGATCAACCTTGGGCTCGATTCCAAGCGATAGCACTAGCGGTCCGATCTTCGATGTGAGTGGTAGATTCGATTGGGAAGGGGATGGCGTTGGCGACCGACTACAACCATCCAAGGACGTTGCGCCTTAGCGATCGATACACCAACTCGAGAGGTTGTTCGTGACCTTGTCGGCGCACAATCAACCAAACCACGAGGGTAATTGTTCCTACAAGCAATCGAAGAACAGGCAAGAACAAGATGAACAACAACTCAATTGCAAATAAACGATGCATGATTCAATCTAAAACAGAAAGACGGTGGGGTTCCGAAGACAAGTATTCGGGCGCTCTAGCCGACATGCGCGAGTACAAGGCGAAGTAGCAAAAGCTAACTTAGTCTATCAAAACCCAAACCCTAGAAGAGGGTGCGGCTTCCTATTTAAGGGACACGGAAGGTGGAGGGTCGGCCAAAAGACAAGGAAGCCGAATAGGACTCGAATTACAAGGCCAAGGCCCACTTTGACTCAGACTGGAAAAGCGACATGAATTGTTTTGCAGTTTCTACCTGACTCGGATAAAATTTGGAGGTGAGGCCAGATCCATCTGAAAGTAGACTTCAAGAGATTTCAAACGAGTACTCACGAGCCCTGAGAAACCTTCTGGATCAAAAGTTATGGCCGTTTGAAGTAGATGATGTCAACAAGGCCGAATCCGAGTCAAACTCATGAACAGGACTTGGTTTGTGCTTGACGGTTCCACTTCTATAGTTGAGCTTATGTGGTTCTTCCCCATGGTTCCTAAGGACAATTAAATCATCACAAGAATTAAGTAGTATTCCATTCTTTGAAACATTTGTATGCAAACTTAGGAACGCATTCACCTGATGGTTAAGTTGACGTGCTCGTGCTCTAGTCATTGGTCCTTGTACCATAGTTTCAGTTTGATGTGGAGTCAGCATGGTTGTATGCATGGAAAGGATGTCCTCATCAGACGTGGTAGGGTTTGAAGCCCTCTCGCCCTCCCCCACCTCCACCATCCAGCCACTGCATTTATCAGAGGGTAATTGGTGGCGGCACCAGCATTTGCAGCGGTATGGGGATAATGGAGATCGAGAGGATGTGGCTTCTTGGTAGATTTAGGGTTTGGGGGTATTGCGGTGTTTTGGGGGACTTCGAGGGTTTGGGCGGGCTTTGACAGTTTAGGGGGTTCTATGGGGCCGGACTTGCGGAAGTCGGAATCGTCAAAGCTGGAGGAGCTGCCGGGGCCGAGGAGGAAGCCGAGGAAGAGGCGAACGAGGCGACGCGTCGGACTTCAGCGCGTCCATGTCCTCCTCCCGGCGGCTGGCTTTAGCTTTCCTCGTGGACTTTGCTTTGGGGTTTGGCTCCACCATGGCTGGATCGCGGCGATGGGATGTGCGAGCAGAGCGAGGTGGTGGCCGTGGGATGAGAAGGCAGGGCGGGCAAGGTTGAGGAGGCTGGGGCAGACATGGTTGATGAGGTAGCCCTGATCGGCGGGCTAGGCGGGGAGGGCGAATAGGCGGAGCCAGGAGCCGCTTAGGCTGGCGCGGGCCGCGCTGGGAGAGAGGGAGAAGAGAGAGATCGAGAGAGCGGCGCCAGGGCAAGAGAAAGACATCGAAAAGAGGTGGTGGCGTTGGCTGTAGCCCTAAGGAGGCGTCGGCAGGGCTGCCTTAGGTCTACCCTCATGGACCTGTGTGGGCCTTATGGGCTGCGGTGAGCTTCCTCGCACTTCCTTCCCTTTTTCTTTTCTCGGCAGCCTGCAACGTGCCTTCTCCGCTAGAGGGGTCTTCTTCCCGCCTTCAGGGCGGCCGCCGCCGCTCATGACCTCCTCCTTCCTGCCGCCAAAATGGACATCTAGCTTCCAGGTGCCTTTGCTCCCCCTCCCCCTCCCCCTCCTTCCCCTTTACTCATCTCCACCTCCTTAGTTTAATGGCTGGTCGCCTAGGCGGCCTAAGAGCTAGGCACTGGTCTATTGCCTTATTTGCGCCTAACGTTTTGATGAACACTAAAAGTAACTGATCGGAGAAGAGGACAGAGTTGACTGGCAGGAGTGGCGGTGGTGCCAGTGAGCTGGAGAGGTGGAGTAGCCTTCGAAAGTTGGCGGGCGACGGTGTGCTTTTGCACGTGACAACGTTGAGTAGGTGGTGTGATAGATAGGAGAGGAGGAGGCCGATGATAAGGTTGGGGTGGTGAAGACGATGGAGGATAGAGTCACCTATGAGAATTGGAGGTGGTGAAGTGACTTAGGGAGAATCAGCGCTGGTTATGCCCTGTACATAGGGTTAGAAATGAGCCAAGCCGAGCCAGCTCGAGCCAGAATCATCCAAGCTCATCCGAAGTTGCGGCTCGGTTTGGCTCAGCTTGTTAAGAAATTGAACCAAAAAGGTAGCTCGGCTTGGCTCGTTTTCTAGCTCGAGCTGGCTCACGAGGGCTTGTGAGCCGAGCTGCCCAGAACAAGAGCCTGAATCATGAGAGAGAATTAGATAGGACAATTGTTTTTTAGGCCAATTGCATTCACAATATCATCCATTGTCCAGCCATGGAGGTCCCTGTAGGAAACTATTTTTACTGGCAAGCCATGCTGCAACGAGTGAATCGTACTGGCAACTAATGAATACATGTTTAAATTGTAAAACTTAATGAATAGGGGGAGGGGAACCTATATTTCATTCCTTTTAGCAGTTCCTAGTGAGTCATCTCTATAACAAATAATTCCTTCATCCACAAATAAAAAGGAACAAATCATGGCCATTTTTGTGATGACGGTTTAACTTTGATAACACGTATGCAGAACAATTTGGACTGCACCATCTGGAAATGAAAGCAACTCATCCTTGTTAATTCAAGGTCACAACAACCTCTAGTTTACCTTACCATAAATATACACATCCAAAACCAAGTTCGATTACAAGTTTTCATAGGGCATTGTCACCGCACTTATTACGGGAATGGTTACAAATCTCGATATCTCACCACACCTAGATTACTGAATCCTAATGACAAGTTGAGTTCCAAGAAGCGAGCTACTATCATCATTCTTTTCATTCTACTGAAGTTTCCTTGCTTAAATCCGCACAATGAAATAGACTGACTAATAAAAACAGGTAGATGTACATGTAAACAAAACTAACATGTAGATGTACATGTAAACAACACTACTTACATGCAAATGGACTCCCAGAAATTGCTATGGCATGCGCAAGCTACTGCAAGTAGGGCTAGAAAAAGCGCATGGTTCTGAGCCCATTTAGTTGCAAGTGTTTCTTTCCCAAGATGCACTAATCAACTTCACAAGCAAGGAGCATACCAAGTTCAAGAAATACATGCTCCGAGCAAATCACATCATCACAAAGCTAAAAAAACAATATCCAACTAAAGAGGATACCGAAATGGGAAAAATGGCTTAGAAACAGCTCCAGATTTACATGTTTAGATAATATTTGATAATTCACTTTCAAATAATACAAGCAGCATACCTTTAGTTCACGAGCAGTACTGCAAGTGAGCTTTTTTTTCCCCAGCATGGAGCATCTTGGCTCAGATCCGGCCTGTAGTGCCACCGCCGCCTGTTGCCAGTCATGACGCCTCCGCTTTGTCTGCCTCGCCGGTCGGGAGAGAGATGGAGTTGGGGACAGGGTTAGGTGCACTAGATTTGGTACCGATGTCATGCTACTCATGGACGCCGACATCGGTAAGGTAGAGGAAGGCAAAGGGATGCCAGATCCAGAGGCTGTGAGGATGGGCATGGCTAGATCCGGCAGTGGTGGCAATGGGGATAGCCAAATCTAATCAGATTTGGAGAAGAAGCGTTGCTGTCTCACCGCATCACCGCTATCCGAAGTTGGGGAAGAAGCCCTACTGTGTTGGAAGAGTGCCCTGTACACAAGACAAGAGGCGTGTTGTCGATGTTTTAATATTGATCTTACATATGATTTGTTTGGATTCGGGGAAACTCTTAGAAGACTCAATGTGTGCACATGCAGAGTAGAGACATGGGAAATTTTTTATCTTGGTTCGGGCCTTCTCCTCAAAGAATAACAACCCTACGCCCAGTGTGATTGCTAGTTGCTAGAAAGTGGATTACAACATAGAATTACATGAATGACTCGAGCTAATTTCATGAATGATTCACCTATCATCCTCCTCTCTCCCTTCAACATTAACAATTATATAGCCAGTGAGGTGACGGTAGTTGTTGCACGTCGAAAGACGTCTTGACGCTTCAGATGATAACCGCCTAATAGAAGTTACTGTGAGAGAGGCATAAGAGGCCGTTCTGATGGAGACGAGGTGCCCGATCTTTCGATGAGATTCATGAATATCGATTTTGGTGGAGGTGACTCTCACGATCCGACTACAACCGTACGACGACGCTTGCGCCTTAGCAATCGCTGAACCAACTCCGAAGTGTTATTGACCTCGCTGGAGGCGCGATTAACCTGAACACGAAGTTCATTCCCTGCGGCAATCGGAGAACTAGCAAGAATAAGACGTAGGCAATCTGATATTGCGAATATGAATGAAGCATAAATTGTATTGCGAATAACACAGATGGGATCTCGAAGCTGTCTTGACAGGTGGTCGTCCGACACAACTGAAGAACAAAGTTTGCACAATGTCTAAACCTAAACTCAACGAAATCCAAGTCTTAGCAACGGAGGCGGTGGCTCCTTTATAGGGAGAACGACCAGGGGGGCGTCCAAGGGCACGCCCTAGGGTTACAAGGCCCATGGGCCCAAGTGGAGGTGGCGCAGCACCCTTTTTGACTCGGACTCAGAAACCAACGTGGAGTCTTTTGATGATTGCGGCCGGCTCAGATGGAATTTGAAGATGAGGTTGGATCCTTTGGAAAATACACTTCCTACGCTTTCCATGAAGTACAAGAACATCCCAATCGGAGTCCGTATGAGAAAGTTATGAACGTTTGAACTTGGTACCATCGCAGCAGTCCGAATCTGATTCCAGAACGTGTCCAACTCGAATTCTTGTTTGGCTTGGCCCCAAAGTGACGTGGTGAACTCCATTATTCCATCCAGGCATGTCCATGACTCCACGTCCCTCTCCTTCATCCTTTCCCAGGTTCCTAAGCACAATTAAATCACTTGCATTAGGTAGCGGTCTATTCTCAGTAATATATGAACCTAGGAATGAATTCACCTGGTAATTAAGTTGACGAGCACGAGCTCGAGTGAGTGGTCCTTGTAACACTTGCTGTGGCTGAGTTGTTCCATGGAAGGGATGTCCTCATCACGTTCACCATGTAGCCGCTATTGTTAGAGAGAGATCATGTGCAGTTAGTGGACTAACGCACGTTCTAACCACCTTGTCAAACGAACTGACAATGTAGTTCATTGTCATAGATAAGTCAGTTAGAGATAAACTTATCGTAGGAATGTCCACGATCATAGAGTGGTTGCAGTAAAACTTACGACTACATGATCGTAGGAATGCCTTTTGGTTTAACTAATGCACCTAGTACCTTCATGAGACTAATGAACGAGGTTTTGCGTGCTTTCATTGGTAAATTTGTGGTGGTTTGTTTTGATGATATATTGATATATAGCAAATCATTAGAGAAACATCTTGACCATTTACGTGCTGTTTTTAATGCTTTACGTGAGGCACGCCTATTTGGTAACCTTGAGAAGTGCACCTTTTGCACCGATCGAGTTGCGTTTCTTGGCTATGTTGTTACTCCACAGGGAATTGAAGTTGATCAAGCCAAGGTTGAAGCACTCCAGAGTTGGCCGACTCCTAACACGGTCACACGGGTGCGGTGTTTTTTAGGACTTGCTGGGTTCTACCGCCGCTTCGTGAAGGATTTCAGCACCATCGCTGCACCGTTGAATGAGCTTACCAAGAAGGGCGTGCCATTTGTTTGGAGCACCGCACAGGAGAACGCCTTCACCACATTGAAAGATAAGTTAACACATGCACCCCTACTCCAACTTCCTGATTTCAATAAGACTTTTGAACTAGAATGTGATGCTAGCGGAATTGGAATTGGTGGTGTATTGTTACAAGAAGGCAAACCTGTAGCATACTTTAGTGAGAAATTGAGTGGGCCTAGTTTGAATTATTCTACTTATGATAAGGAGTTATATGCACTTTTTCGAACCTTAGAAACTTGGCAACATTATTTATGGCCCAAAGAATTTGTTATACATTCTGATCATGAATCTTTAAAGCATATTCGAAGTCAAGGTAAACTGAATCGTAGACATGCAAAGTGGGTTGAATTTATTGAGTCTTGGCCAAAAATGAGACGGGACGTCGAGCGCTACGTTGCTCGCTGCACTACATGTCAAAGAGCTAAGTCACGACTTACTCCTCATGGTTTATATATGCCTTTACCCGTTCCTAGCGTTCCGTGGGAAGATATTTCGATGGACTTTGTTTTAGGATTGCCTAGGACCAAGAAGGGGAGGGATAGTATATTTGTGGTTGTTGATAGATTTTCTAAGATGGCCCATTTTATACCATGTCATAAGAGCGATGATGCTACCCTTATTGCTGATTTATTCTTTCGTGAAGTTATTCGCTTGCATGGTGTGCCCAATACTATAGTTTCAAATCGTGATACTAAATTCCTTAGCCATTTTTGGAGAACTCTATGGGCTAAATTGGGGACTAAGCTGTTATTTTCTACTACTTGTCATCCCCAAACTGATGGACAAACTGAGGTTGTGAATAGAACTTTATCTACCACGCTTAGGGCTGTGTTGAAAAAGAATTTAAAAATGTGGGAAGAATGCTTGCCTCATATTGAGTTTGCTTACAATCGTTCATTGCATTCTACTACAAAGATGTGCCCTTTTGAAGTCGTTTTATGGTTTTGTGCCTCGTGCTCCTATTGACTTAATGCTTCTTCCATCTTCGGAGAAATTGAACCCTGATGCTAAACAGCGTGCTGAATTGATTTTAAAAATGCATGAGACAACTAAGGAGAATATAGAATGCATGAATCCTAAATATAAACTTGCTGGTAGTCAGGGGAGGAAACGTTTAACTTTTGAACCTGGGGATCTTGTTTGGTTGCACTTAAGAAAAGATAGGTTCCCTGAATTGAGAAAATTGAAATTGATGCCAAGAGCTGATGGTCCTTTCAAGGTGTTAGAAAAGATTAATGATAATGCATACAAGCTTCATCTGCCTGCAGATTTTGCTGTGAGTCCCACTTTTAACATTGCAGATTTAAAGCCCTACTTGGGAGAAGAGGACGAGTTTGAGTCGAGGACGACTCAAATGCAAGAAGGGGAGGATGATGAGGACATCCCTTCCATGGATACAACTCAGCCACAGCAAGTGTTACAAGGACCACTCACTCGAGCTCGTGCTCGTCAACTTAATTACCAGGTGAATTCATTCCTAGGTTCATATATTACTGAGAATAGACCGCTACCTAATGCAAGTGATTTAATTGTGCTTAGGAACCTGGGAAAGGATGAAGGAGAGGGACGTGGAGTCATGGACATGCCTGGATGGAATAATGGAGTTCACCACGTCACTTTGGGACCAAGCCAAACAAGAATTCGAGTTGGACACGTTCTAGAATTAGATTCGGACTGCTGCGATGGTACCAAGTTCAAACGGGCATAACTTTCTCATACGGACTCTGATTGGGACGTCCTTGTACTTCATGGAAAGCTTAGGAAGTATATTTTCCAACGGATCCAACCTCATCTTCAAATTCCATCTGAGCCGGCCGCAATCATCAAAAGACTCCACGTTGGTTTCTAAGTCCGAGTCAAAAAGGGTGCTGCGCCACCTCCACTTGGGCCCATGGGCCTTGTAACCCTAGGGCGTGCCCTTGGACGCCCCCTGGTCATTCTCCCTATAAAAGAGCTGCCGCCTCCGTTGCTAAGACTTGGATTTCGTTGAGTTTAGGTTTAGCCATTGCGCAAACTTTGTTCTTCAGTTGTGTTGGACGACCACCTGTCAAGACATCTTCGAGATCCCATCTGTGTTATTCGCAATACAATTTATGCTTCATTCATATTCGCAATATCAGATTGCCTACGTCTTATTCTTGCTAGTTCTCTGATTGCTCGCAGGGATTGAACTTCGTGTTCAGGTTGATCGCGCCTCCAGCGAGGTCAATAACACTTCAGAGTTGGTTCAGCGATTGCTAAGGCGCAAGCGTCGTCGTACGGTTGTAGTCGGATCGTGAGAGTCACCTCCACCAAAATCGATATCCATCAATCTCATCGAAAGATCGGGCACCTCGTCTCCATCAAGTGGTATCAGAGCGCCAGGTTGCTCGGTGAGAATTTCCAGTTTACCATAGATTAGATTGCTATTCCTTACCTAGAGTACACAAAAACCCAAAAAAAATTAGCAGTAGATCAATCTGTCCAAACCAGTCTTAGCCTCGCAATTTTTCTTTTCAGTACATTGCATTGTTGAACTTTCGGTTGCATCATCGTGTCCTTTGCTGGTCTTAGTGTCTAGTTCCTCTAGAGTTTCGAGTTCTGTTCACGTTTTGGTCTCTCTGCTGCAGTTAGATCTGAACTGCCACGGTGAGGAAAGGAAAGGAGGAGAACTCGGTTTCTAGGGAGGCTTTGCTAGAGTTGGTTTCGGAGTAGGCCACGATCTCAGAGTTGGTTTCGGAGTAGGCCACAATCTCAGAGTTGGTTTCGGAGTAGGCCACGATCTCAGAGTTGGTTTCGGAGTAGGCCACGATATCAGAGTTGGTTTTGGAGTAGGTTTCAACCGCGTTGTGTGTGAAAAAAAAAGAGAAAAGAAGAAAACAGGCAGCCACATTTAAAAGAGCCGCAGCAAAAAAAAAAGAGGAGAGAGAAAAAGCTAACTTTTGCATACGACCTCCGATTGAGGCGATTCTTGATCCGTTGGAAACGAAATCAGAAGTTAGAGGGAAAAAAAGAAGTTTGAAAAAACTGGAGATTTCAGATCCGCGTAAGCTTCCAGGCATATACGCGGCAGCTCCGACCCCAAAAACGTGGTTTAGGCCCTCAAAACGGGCCTGCAAATCGAGAAAAATCAAGTTTCTCAGAATTTGCTCAAAATTGACAGGAACCGTCTACAAGTGATTCTAAGGTTCCCCATGCAGACGGCATCCTTTTTCGAGCTCCGGAACTCCGTGTGCAACGTCATCTAGTTTCTTTCTGCGCGGTGTACTCGTTTGTGTTCTAGGCTCGCGTCTCTAGTACGGTATAGCCTAGGGCCAGCACCAACCGGCGTTGAATGATTTTTCAGCTTGCATTTTCTGAATTGATTATTGCTATTCCTTGCTACTAAACTTGAGCCTTCCCAACTACACCTTTTTCTACAACCGTACAGACTGAGTTTTACCTGGAATCGCTCCATCCAATCTTCGAAGATATATTGTCATCACTGGTTGCCGATCACCCCTGTGTGCTTGGTAAGAATTGGTAAGAATTCGATGGAAGGTTTGAGATGAGCGACTTTTGAACCACCTTACCCTAGTACTTGTTAGGGGCACATTCTTGTGTTTTTGCTAACAATGGCAGGTTTAGGAGAGTTTACAAATCAGGATACAACTCATTCTCCTCGTACGAAGGGAATCATACAACATTTCACTCGCGAGATGAATCGTCGTACGGAGGGCCTTGAGGAGGATGTTACAGTCACAAATGAGCGACTTGCTCAACTCGAGGGCGCCCAGATTGAGACAAACGCAACGCTTGCTGCGATGGAGAAAGCACAAGGTATCACTAACAATTCTTTGGCAGATATTATGGCACGCCTTGAGGAGATTGCCCAAGCTTCGGCTGTTGTTTCCCCTGCTGTGATGGTAGAGTGACAAGATGAATTCGACGATGTGGGTGATTCCGAGGCAGATGGCAGGGTTAACTACAACAACGATCGAGTTCCTCGACCATTGCGTTTTAACCAACAAGGTATGCGAAGAGAACTTCCACGACATGAGGTACGTGACCACGATGATGCTTTTGCTAATGTTAAATTCACTATGCCCTCTTTTAATGGTAAATATGATCCTGATGGATATCTTGATTGGGAACTAGCTGTTGATCAAAAATTTGCTTGCCATGATTTTCCTGAGAATAGACGAGTTAGGGCTGCCACTAGTGAATTTACCGACTTTGCTTCTATTTGGTGGAAAGAACATTGCCGTCAACATCCCAATAACATACCTAACACTTGGGAGGCTTTAAAATTGCTTATGCGCCATCGTTTTGTTCCCTCATATTATGCTCGTGATATGTTAAATAAACTGCAACGCTTACAACAAGGTGCAAAGTCTGTGGAAGAATACTATCAGGAATTACAAATTGGTATGTTGCGTTGTGGGTTAGTTGAGAATGAGGAGGCATCAATGGCTAGGTTTTTGGGAGGGTTGAATCGTGAAATTCAGGACATTCTTGATTACAAAGATTACACCTCCATGACTAGATTGTTTCATCTTGCTTGCAAAGCTGAACATGAATTGCAGGGACGCCAGGTGAGGACGCGATCTAACTCTTCTGCAGGTCGCACAAATTCATGGATGCACACACCTTCTGCCTCATCCACTGTGGCACCCCCGCCATTACCCTCCAACAACAGGCAGCACTCTACTACGTCAAATTCGGCGCCACGAGTTTCCGAAGCACCCAAATCAGCACCACAACTTTCTGCAAAAACTTCCTCTTCGGTTGCTTCGACAGGACGAACGAGAGACATTCAATGCCATCGTTGCAAAGGCTATGGACACATGATGCGGGACTGTCCAAGCAAGCGTGTATTGATTATACGCGATGATGGTGGGTATTCCTCTGCTAGTGATTTTGATGATGAAACACATGCTATGCTTGCAAATGACCCTGCAGGACATGATGATGGATCTGACCGTGAGGAGGAGCATGTTGGCGCCGAAGATGCCGACAAGTATTTGAGCATTATAGTGCAACGCGTACTAAGTGCTCAAGTGTCTCGTGCCGAGCAAAATCAGCGCTATAATTTGTTCCAAATCAAGGGCGTTGTCAAGGAACGCTCGATTCGCATAATTGTTGATGGTGGGAGTTGCAACAATTTGGCGAGTATGGATATGGTGGAGAAGCTTGCTTTGCCAACTAAACCTCATCCCCACCCATACCATATTCAGTGGTTCAACAACAGTGGTAAGTTAAAGGTAACACGGATGGTGAGAGTACACTTTTCTATGGGTTCATACCATGATTATGTTGATTGCGACGTTGTTCCTATGCAAGCTTGTTCATTGTTATTAGGAAGACCTTGGCAATATGACACTGATTGTGTGCATCATGGTAGGAATAATCAATATTCTCTCATGTTTAACGGAAAGAAAATTGTGCTGCATCCTATGACTCATGAACAAATTGTTAAAGATGATCTTGCTAGAGCTAGTAGAGAGAAAAGCCGAGAGAATGCTGAGAGCGAAAATCAGATTGTAGCAAAAGAACTTGAGCAACATAAAAAGAAAGAACCTAAATCTGTTCATGCGAAGAATAAAGAAATTAAATTGAAAGGTGCTTGTTTCCTTGCTACCAAATCTAACCTACGATTGAAAGACATAAATTGACTAACGACCATGGGATAGTCATAAATTGAAAGACAACAGAGCCACTTAATTCATCAAGCATATCATCTAACCTAGGAATAGGATGACGATACCTAATGGTAATGTTATTGATTGCTCTACAATCCACACACATGCGCCATGACCCGTCTTTCTTAGGCACTAAAATTACCGGAACAGCACAAGGACTAAGAGACTCACGCACATAGCCTTTATCAAGCAATTCTTGAACTTGACGCTGAATCTCCTTAGTTTCTTCCAGATTGGTCCTGTATGGCGCACGATTGGGCAAAGATGCCCGGGAATCAAATCAACTCGTGCTCAATCCCTCGCACCGGTGGTAGCCCCGTGGCACGCCCTTTGGAAAGACATCCATGTACTCTGCAAAAGATTAGTGACAGCAGGAGGCACAGAAGAAGGTACCTCCTCGAATGAAAATAAAGCTTGTTTGCAAAGTAAGGCATAGCAAATAGAAGTACTAGCATCCAGCTCAGTCACATCAGACTTAGTAGCAAGAAAACATGCACCTTTCAATTTATCTCATTTTTCATCTCATGAACAGATTTAGAGTTTTTCTTTTTATGTTGCTCAAGTTCGCTTGCAACAATCTGATTTTCACTCCTATTATGCTCCTGATTTTTCTCTCTACTAGCTCTAGCAATCTCATCTTTGAAAATAGCTTCAGGAGACATAGGATGTAACTCAATTTTCTTGTCATGATGCACAAAAGAATATTGGTTTGTCTTACCATGATGCAGTGAATCTTTATCATATTGCCACGGTCTACCTAACAGCATAGAGCATGCTTGCATAGGTACAACATCGCATTCTACAACATCGTGATAAGAACCAATAGCAAAATTTACTCTCACCATTCGTGTTACCTTCACCTTGCCGCTGTTATTGAACCATTGAATGTAGTAAGGTTGTGGGTGAGGTTTGGTATTCAACGCAAGCTTCTCCACCATATCGGAGCTCACCAAGTTGTTGCAGCTCCCTCCATCAATTATCACTCGGCATGAGCGTTCCTTCACGACACACTTTGTTTGGAAAAGGATGTGCCGCTGATTTTGCTTCGCCCTGTCCATTTGTGCACTCAACACACGCTGCACAATGAGGCTCTCATAGCGCTCTGCATCTTCAGCACCAATGTGTTCTTCTTCTTGCTCCTTCCCACTACCTGCATGGTTGCTGCAAGCATAGCATATGTATCCTCATCCAAATCACTAGCAGAAGAATACTCACCATCATCTCTCACAATCGAACACGCTTGGTTGGGCACTCCTCCTCACATGGCCATACCCTTGCATTGATGACATTGGATATCCCTCGTTCGTCCCGTAGATGCAACGGACGAAGAGCTCTTCGCATGTGCTTGGGCTGTCCCCTTTGTTGCTTCGGATGCCCGAGATGCTGAATTTGATGATCAAAACCGTGGCTTGCTGTTGGAGGAAGAAGGTGCAGGGGGTTGACTTGATGGTGCGTGTAACATCCTGATTTTCAGAGCCTTTTTGAAGTTTTTAAAATAAAATTCACCATTTGCAATTTTCTGGAATTAATTAAAGCTTAATTGGAATTTTATTAAATTGAAAGGGTTTAATATGAATACTCCAAACATTAACATTTGCTAAAGTTATTTTTATTTGAGTTCTTTGTGTCTCAAGGAATTCATTGGAATTTTTCTGGATTTTTCTAGATTTATTTGCTATTTTCTAGAGCTCAAATTAATTTATTTGAATTTCTGAAAAGAAAAAAAGAAAATTCCCAACCGGCCAGTGGGCGAAACCCACCACTGCCCAGCCCAAAGAGGCGCCACCAAGACCGCCCCGCGTGCCACGCGTCGCACATCGGTGCCGCGCCCGCCTTGCCCCTTCGGATGCGCGCCACGTGGCCGCCATCTGCCGCTCTTCGCACCCACGCCCCCGCATCCCGGCCACCCGCTCGCCTGCGTCACCGACAGGTGGGGCCCACCGGTCGGAAGCGTCTCCGACCCGGACTCTTCGTCCCCGAGTCCGGCTCGCGCCCGCCGCCGCCACCTTCCGCGTTTGCCTCGGCGTCCATGCCCGTTTCGAACTCCTCCGCCGTCTTCCATCCGGACACATCGGCGTCCGTGTATTTAAGGGGCCGACCTCGCCTCTCCTCGCCCCGAGCCGCCACTCGCCGCGCCATCGCCGCCGCGCGCCCTTCGTCGCGCTGCGCTGCCGCCGCGCTGGCTGCCTTCGCCGTCCGCCGGAGTTCGCTGCCGCCGCGCTGTCGCGGTGAGCTCCCGCCGTCTTCCGGATCCTCGCTGTCCCCTCCGCCCGCCGCGCCGCCGCTGCCGCCGTCGGCGACACCCGCCGCCGCGCTTGGCCGTGCCCGTGCCGCTCGGTCCCGCACCGCGCGGCACCACGACGCCAGCGCCCGCGACCGCCTTCCGTGAGACCTGGTCCCGTGCACCGTGCCTCTGCGGTGGGTCCCGCAGTCCACCGTGCACCGTGAGCCGAGCTGGCCACGTCAGCTGTGCCCCATCAGCTCTAGCCGCATGCGTGTCTGCCCAGTCAGCGCCACGTCAGCTCTACCCGCCGCGTCAGCCGCCGCCACCCTGCACTGTTCTGTGCACCGCGTCCACCGTAGACCCATCTCACCGTGCGCCCGGTCCACAGCACAGTGCACTTTTCCAATTTTCCCCGATTTTCTTTAGATCCAATTTTCCAAGAGCCCGTTCTCCCTCGTCCTAGCTCCGATTGACCCGATTCTTCTTCATAAATTCATCTAAAATTGAGATCTATCTTTTGGTTCTGGTTTTGCAGTTTTTGGAGTTTATTTGGGTTTTATTTGAATTTGTTTTTGTCTTTTCGTCTCGATTTCTCTCTCGTTAGATCGCGTGTTCGAGGGAGCGGAAGTTGGATTTGAAGACCAAGAGACCTCAGCTGAGCAAGGCCAAGGCAAGTCGTGTCCTTTGATCATGTTGAACCCAGTTTGCAATCTATTACATAATTATTTTGTTTTAAATTATCTTGCATCGCTATTTTTATTCAAACCCTTGTATTGGTAGTTAATGACCT
Organism: Dendrocalamus sinicus; assembly: GCA_036346575.1. NCBI lineage: Eukaryota > Viridiplantae > Streptophyta > Magnoliopsida > Poales > Poaceae > Dendrocalamus > Dendrocalamus sinicus. Next base: position 114,911 of record JAYEVI010000357.1, on the reverse strand, counting down.
AATTGATTATTCCTCCTTGATAATTCGAATGCCCTGATTCCATTGTCACCATAGAATGGGAAATTACTTAGTGATGCAATATTAGCTGTCACATGGGTTGTGCGTTTAATTGCTTAGCCATGCTTATCACTAGTACGTTGGGTTTATCATCACATGTGGTTAATTAATCTTAACTTAATGATATACTTGAATGTGGTGGTTGACCATGCTTATAAAACTTGTTGCCATGGCATGGGTAGTGTCATTGGTGTTGGTTATACAAAATTGGTTTTCACTTGGGCGATTGATCGTGCAGTAAAGGGGGTGCGAGAGGCACATGGGATGTGGATGTTTCGCCTGAGTAAATTTAAGGACTTAACTTTGTGCGCCATTGATCTGAGTCTTACAGTACTACCACATGTCCAAAGATGGGATGGACCGGCTAATTAATTTGGGATGTTTCAATTCCGGTTCCGTCATTGTGATGAGTGTGGTTTGGCGTGGCCATGGACCCACATTGGCGCAAGAGGGGGTGAGAGGCGAAACCTTAGCGAGGTGGGACTGGGTTGAGATTGAACATTGTAAAGGTCTTGTTGTGAACTTCTTGGTCGGCATGCCAAAGGAAGCATGTTATACCGGTGACATTACAAGATGATCATATCGTGTGGGTAAAGTTGTACAACCTCTGCAGAGTGTAAAACTATTCGAATAGCCGTGTCCTCGGTCATGGACAATGCTCGGTGATTTCACACGAGGTATAGTTATTTCTAAAAAGTTTCGGACAGTGGATGGTTAATTCACTGTTGGTTGGGAGATCCATAAGTGCTTGGTTTAGCTTATGGATGGGAGATCCATAAGTGGTTACTTCAATTCCTTTGATTATTATTTAATATTGTTTTACTTCAAATGCGCCTTCAATCTATTTATTGTACTTTCAAATGCCATTTTATGCAAATTAACCTTTTAGCCTTCCATTGGTAAAGCCTTGCATACTATATTGCATTCATTTGTTACAAACGGCTTGCTGAGTACCAATGTACTCACGGCTTTATGCCCCTGTTGCTCAGTTGAGGAGGAGGAGTATCATCAGCAGGAGGTTCCCGAAGGAGAGTACTTCGACGTCTTCGCGGATTAGGCTTCGTTCTCCACTTGATAGCCTGTGGGCGTGTCGTTTGGTTGCTGCGCTTTCTTTTGGATTTCCGCTGCTAGTTTTTGTTAAGCCCTTCGGGCTAGTCTATTGTAAGCTTGACCATAAGGTCGTACTCTTATGATTATTAATAATATTTGAGTCTTTTTTTAGTAAATCGTGATATGTTCGATATTTCATCTTTGTTTATACTGTGTGCACTAGCATGATCCTGGACTGGTGCAGAATACACAGGAGAGTCCGGATTTGCATATTCGGGTCTCTACAGTGCGGCAGATGCACGTTGAGACCAAATGTTTGCACGACCTGCAGAAACGTTAGTCCTAGTGCTCGCGCGTCGTCCCTGTACTTCTCTTTCAGCTTTACAAGCAAGATGAAATAAATGAGTGATAGAATTATATTCCTTGTAAGCTAAGATATCCTGAATTTCCCTATTCAAACCACCCATAAACCTAGCCATAGCGGCTTCCTCAGTTTCCTCTAAGTCACAACGCAGCATGCCTGCTTTGCAATTCTTGAAAATATTCCTCACGCTTTTACTACCTTGCCTCAATTGTTGCAACTTATGTAACAAATCACGTGCATAATATGAGGGAACAAATCTAGCTCGCATGATTCTTTTAATGCATCCCAAGTTGGTGGTATGGTGAAAGGATTTTTCTTACAATATTCACTCCACCAAACAGACGCAAAATCAGTAAACTCACTAGTAGCAGCCCTAACTGCTTTGTTTTCAGGAATGCATGACAAGCAAATTTCGATCAACAGCCAATTCCCAAGTGATATAAGCATCGGGTTATATTTTCCATCAAAATGTGGCATAGTGAACTTAATCTTACCAAGCGATTCATCATTCTCACGCACCTCATTCCGGCGTGGTTGACGATGACGGTGAGCGTCCTCATCATCATCAATCTCGTGTCACCGCATATTCATCTCCACCATTGTCGCCCACCCCGCTGCCCAAGACACCAATATTGGCACGAGTACGCTGAGTTGGTGCAGCGGAGATGCACGCCCTCTCATCAAGACGCCTCAAAATCTCAGCAAGTGAAGCGTTGATGGTGCCAACGAAGCCTCCAATGTTGCAAGCGTAGTGTTGGTGTCGATCTGCGCGCCTCCAATTGGCCAAGGCGTTCGCTGGTGACCCTTACATCCTCATCAAGTCCTCGGTGTGCAGCTTCATTTGGCGCTCAAAGTGTTGTATGATGCCCTAGTCCGAGGGGAATGTGGCGCTGCCCTGCAGTCCACCGGTTCTCCGACATTGTTAGAAGACAAGAACAAACCAAGAAGAGAAAAAAAATAATAAAACTACAGGTTATGCCCTCACAACTACTGAGATGTGGTTAAATCAAGTCGCACACTCTCAACCTGTTCTGTCAAGATCTTACAAGTTCTTACCACAACAAGCAGGAGGTGATTGCAGCCGACAAGACAAGACAATATCTCCTGGAAATTGGGTGTATCGCTGCCTCGGTCGCTAGTCCCTGTGAGGTGGTAGCCAAATCTGTGGAGCTATGGGTGGGCTGAGAGTGAACAAAGGATAACTAGAACCACATTAGTCAAAGCAAGTTGAATAATCGCTCAACGATGACACCGTGCTGGTCCTAGGCTAGACCGTATTAGAGACGCGAGCCTAGAACACAAACGAAGACACACCGTGTAGAAAAAAAATAGATGGCATTGCACACGGAGTTCTGGAGCTCGAAAAAGGGTGCCGTCTTCACAGGGGACCTTAGAATCACGTGCAGAAGGGCTCTGTCAATTTTGAGCAAATTCTGAGAAACTTGATTTTTCCTCGGTTTGCGGGCCCGTTTTGAGGCCCTAAACGACGTTTTTTGGGGTCGAAGTTGCCGTGTGTGTGCCTGGTGGCTTACGCGGATTTGAAATCTCCAATTTCGCTCTATCTTCCGATTTCCTTTCCAACGGATCAAGAATCGCCTCAATCGGAGGTCGTATGCAAAAGTTAGGTTTATCTCACTCTTCTGTTTTTTCTTCTTTTTTTTATGCCGCGGCTCTTCCAGATGCGGCTGCCTGTTCCTTCTTGTCTCACTTTTTTTTCTCTCCTTTTTTTCTCTTTTTTTTCACACGCGATGCAGTTGAATCCGAATTCGTGTCCTACTCCTGGACCAATTAGGGCAAAGTCTGCCTAGCAACCGAGTCCTCCTGGGGCCAGTGGGATGAGAAGGCGGCTGGGTCGGGCGAGGTTGAGGAGGCTGGGGCGAACAAGGTTGATGAGGTAGCCCTGATCGGTAGGCTAGGCGTGGAGGGCGAATAGGCGGAGCCAAGCGCCGCTTAGGCTGGCGCAGGCGGCGCTGGGAGAGAGGGAGAAGAGAGAGATCGAGAGAGCGGCGCCAGGGCGAGAGAAATACGTCGAAAAGAGGCGGCGGCGTTGGCTGTAGCCCTAAGGAGGCGTCGGCAGGGCTGCCTTAGGTTTACCCTCATGGACCTGTGTGGGCCTTGTGGGCTGCGGTGGGCTTCCTCGCACTTCCTTCCCTTTTTCTTTTCACGGCAGCCTGCAGCGTGCCTTCTCCGCTAGAGGGTCTTCTTCCCGCCTTCAGGGCGGCCGCCACCGCTCATGACCTCCTCCTTCCTACCGCCAACATGGACATCCAGCTTCCAGGTACCTCTGCTCTCCCTCCCCCTCCTTCCCCTTTACTCATCTCCACCTCCTTAGTTTAATGGCTGGTCGCTTAGGCGGCCTAAGAGCTAGGCACTGGTCTATTGCCTTATTTGTGCCGAACGTTTTTTCGCTCTATCTTCCGATTTCCTTTCCAACGGATCAAAAATCGCCTCAATCGGACGTCGTATGCAAAAGTTAGGTTTTTCTCTCTTACATTGTTTTCTTCTTTTTTTATGCCGCGCTCTTCCGATCCTACGCCTGCTGTTCCTTCTTGTCTCACTTTTTTCTTCTCTCTTTTTCTCTTTTTTCACACGCGATGCAGTTGAATTTGAATTCGTGTCCTACTCCAGGACCAATTAGGGCAAAGTCTCCCTAGCAACCGAGTCCTCCTGGGGCCGGTGGGATGAGAAGGCGCTGGGCGGGCGAGGTTGAGGAGGCTGGGGTGGACAAGGTTGATGAGTTAGCACTGATCGGCAGGCTAGGCGGGGAGGGTGAATAGGCGGAGCCAGGCGCTGCTTAGGCTGGCGCGGGTGGCGCTGGGAGAGAGGGAGAAGAGAGAGACTAAGAGAGCGGCGCCAAGGCGAGAGAAAGACGTCGAAAAGAGACGGCGGCGTTAGCTATAGCCCTAAGGAGGCGTCGGCAGGGCTGCCTTAGGTCTACACTCGTGGACCTGTGTGGGCCTTGTGGGCTGCGGTGGGCTTCCTCGCACTTCCTTCCCTTTTTTTTCACGGCAGCCTGCAGTGTGCCTTCTCCGCTAGAGGGTCTTCTTTCCGCCTTCAGGGCGGCTGCCGCCGCTCATGACCTCTTCCTTCCTACTGCCAACATGGACATCCAGCTTCCAGGTGCCTCTGCTCTCCCTCCCCCTCCTTCCCCTTTACTCATCTCCACCTCCTTAGTTTAATGGCTGGTCACCTAGGCGGCCTAAGAGCTAGGCACTGGTCTATTGCCTTATTTGTGCCTAACATTTTTTTCGCTCTATCTTCCGATTTCCTTTCCAACGGATCAAAAATCGCCTCAATCGGACGTCGTATGCAAAAGTTAGGTTTTTCTCTCTCTTCTGTTGTTTCTTCTTTTTTTATGCCGCGGCTCTTCTAGATGCGGCTGCCTGTTCCTTCTTGTCTCACTTTTTTCTTCTCTCTTTTTTTTCTCTTTTTTTTCACACGCGACGAAGTTGAATTTGAATTCGTGTCCTACTCCAGGACCAATTAGGGCAAAGTCTCCCTAGCAACCGAGTCCTCCGGGGCGGTGGGATGAGAAGGCGGTGCGGGCGGGCGAGTTGAGGAGGTCAGCGTACAAGGTTGATGAGGTAGCCCTGATCGGCAGCTAGGCGGAGGGCGAATAGGCGAGCCAGCGCCGCTTAGGCTGGCGCGCGCGCTGGGAGAGGGAGAAGAGAGAGACTAAGAGAGCGGCACCAGGGCGAGAGAAAGACGTCGAAAAGAGAGGGCGGCGTTGGCTATAGCCCTAAGCAGGCGTCGGCAGGGCTGCCTTAGGTCTACCCTCATGGACCTGTGTGGGCCTTGTGGGCTGCAGTGGGCTTCCTCGCACTTCCTTCCCTTTTTCTTTTCACGGCAGCCTGCAGCGTGCCTTCTCCGCTAGAGGGTCTTCTTCCCGCCTTCAGGGCGGCCGCCGCCGCTCATGACCTCCCCCTTCCTACCGCCAACATGGACATCCAGCTTCCAGGTGCCTCTGCTCTCCCTCCCCCTCCTTCCCCTTTAGTCATCTCCACCTCCTTTGTTTAATGGCTGGTCGCCTAAGCGGCCTAAGAGCTAGGCACTGGTCTATTGCCTTATTTGTGCCTAACATTTTTTTTCGCTCTATCTTCCGATTTCCTTTCCAACGGATCAAAAATCGCCTCAATCGGACGTCGTAAGCAAAAGTTAGGTTTTGCTCTCTCTTCTGTTATTTTCTTCTTTTTTTATGCCGCGACTCTTCTAGATGCGGCTGCCTGTTCCTTCTTGTGTCACTTTTTTCTTCTCTCTTTTTTTTCTCTTTTTTTCACACGCGATGCAGTTGAATTTGAATTCGTGTCCTACTCCAGGACAAATTAGGGCAAAGTCTCCCTAGCAACCGAGTCCTCCTGTGGCCGGTGGGATGAGCAGCGGTCAAGCGGGCGAGGTTGAGGAGGCTGGCGCATAAGGTTGATGAGGTAGCCCGATCGGCGAAGCTAGGCGGGGAGGGCGAATAGGCGGAGCCAGCGCCGCTTAGGTCAAGGCGCGCGCGCTGGGAGAGAGGGAGAAGAGAGAGACTAAGAGAGCGCGCCAGGCGAGAGAAAGACGTCGAAAGAGACGGCGGCGTTGGCTATAGCCCTAGCAGCGCGTCGCGGGGCTGCCTTAGGTCTACCCTCATGGACTGTGTGGGCCTTGTGGGCTGCGGTGGGCTTCCTCGCACTTCCTTCCCTTTTTCTTTTCACGGCAGCCTGCACCGTGCCTTCTCCGCTAGAGGGTCTTCTTCCGCCGTGGCGTGCCGCCGCCGCTCATGACCTCCTCCTTCCTACCGCCAACATGGACATCCAGCTTCCAGGTGCCTCTGCTCTCCCTCCCCCTCCTTCCCCTTTACTCATCTCCACCTACTTAGTTTAATGGCTGGTCGTCTAGGCGGCCTAAGAGCTAGGCACTGGTCTATTGCCTTATTTGTGCCTAACGTTTTTTTCGCTCTATCTTCCGATTTCCTTTCCAATGGATCAAAAATCGCCTCAATCGGACGTCGTAAGAAAAAGTTAGGTTTTTCTCTCTCTTCTGTTGTTTTCTTCTTTTTTGCCATGCTCTTCTAGATGCGTGCACTGCCCTTCTTGTCTCACTTTTTCTTCTCTCTTTTTTTCCTCTTTTTTTTTCACACGCGATGCAGTTGAATTTGAATTCGTGTCCTACTCCAGGACCAATTAGGGCAAAGTCTCCCTAGCAACCGAGTCCTCCTGGGGCCGGTGGGATGAGAAGGCGGCTGGGGCGGGCGAGGTTGAGGAGGCTGGGGCGGACAAGGTTGATGAGGTAGCCCTGATCGGCAGGCTAGGCGGGAAGGGTGAATAGGCGGAGCCAGGCGCCGCTTAGGCTGGCGCGGGTGGCGCTGGGAGAGAGGGAGAAGAGAGAGACTAAGAGAGCGGCGCCAGGGCGAGAGAAAGACATCGAAAAGAGACGGCGGTGTTGGCTATAGCCCTAAGCAGGCGTCGACAGGGCTGCCTTAGGTCTACCCTCATGGACCTGTGTAGGCCTTGTGGGTTGCGGTGGGCTTCCTCGCACTGCCTTCCCTTTTTCTTTTCACGGCAGCCAGCAGCGTGCCTTCTCCGCTAGAGGGTCTTCTTCCCGCCTTCAGGGCGGCCGCTGCCGCTCATGACCTCCTCCTTCCTACCGCCAACATGGACATCCAGCTTCCAGGTGCCTCTGCTCTCCCTCCCCCTCCTTCCCCTTTGCTCATCTCCACCTCCTTAGTTTAATCGCTAGTCGCCTAGGCGGCCTAAGAGCTAGGCACTGGTCTATTGCCTTATTTGTGCCTAACGTTTTTTTTCGCTCTATCTTCCGATTTCCTTTCCAACGGATCAAAAATCGCCTCAATCGGACGTCGTATGCAAAAGTTAGGTTTTTCTCTCTCTTCTGTTGTTTTCTTCTTTTTTTTATGCCGCGGCTCTTCTAGATGCGGCGGCCTGTTCCTTCTTGTCTCACTTTTTTCTTCTCTCTTTTTTTCTCTTTTTTTCACACGCGATGCAGTTGAATTTGAATTCGTGTCCTACTCCTGGACCAATTAGGGCAAAGTCTCCCTAGCAACCGAGTCCTCCTGGGGCCGGTGGGATGAGAAGGCGGTTGGGGCGGGCGAGGTTGAGGAGGCTGGGGTGGACAAGGTTGATGAGGTAGCCCTGATCGGCAGGCTAGGCGGGGAGGGTGAATAAGGCGGGCCAGCGCCGCTAGGTCAATGCAAGGCGCCGGGAGAGAGGAGAGAGAGAGAGACTAAGAGAGCGGTGCGGGGCGAGAAAGACATCGAAAGAGACGGCGGTGTTGGCTATAGCCCTAAGGAGGCGTCGGCAGGGCTGCCTTAGGTCTACCCTCATGGACCTGTGTGGGCCTTGTGGGCTGCGGTGGGCTTCCTCGCACTTCCTTCCCTTTTTCTTTTCACGGCAGCCTGCAGCGTGCCTTCTCTGCTAGAGGGTCTTCTTCCCGCCTTCAGGGCGGTCGCCGCCGCTCATGACCTCCTCCTTCCAACCGCCAACATGGACATCTAGCTTCTAGGTGCCTCTGCTCTCCCTCCCCCTCCTTCCCCTTTACTCATCTCCACCTCCTAAGTTTAATGGCTGGCCGCCTAGGCAGCCTAAGAGCTAGGCACTGGTCTATTGCCTTATTTGTGCCTAACGTTTTTTTCGCTCTATCTTCCGATTTCCTTTCCAATGGATCAAAAATCGCCTCAATTGGACGTCGTATGCAAAAGTTAGGTTTTTCTCTGTCTTCTGTTGTTTTCTTCTTTTTTTTATGCCGCGGCTCTCCTAGATGCGGCTGCTTGTTCCTTCTTGTCTCACTTTTTTCTTCTCTCTTTTTTTCTCTTTTTTTTCACACGCGATGCAGTTGAATTTGAATTCGTGTCCTACTCCAGGACCAATTAGGGCAAAGCCTCCCTAGAAACCGAGTCCTCCTGGGGCCGGTGGGATGAGAAGGTGGTCAAGGCGAGGTTGAGGAGGTCGGGCGGACAAGGTTGATGAGGTAGCCCTGATCGGTAGGCTAGGCGGGGAGGGCGAATAGGCGGAGCCAGGCGCCGCTTAGGCTGGCGCGGGCGGCGCTGGGAGAGAGGGAGAAGAGAGAGACTAAGAGAGCGGCGCCAGGGCGAGAGAAAGATGTCGAAAAGAGACGGCGGCGTTGGCTATTACCCTAAGGAGGCGTCGGCAGGGCCGCCTTAGGTCTACCCTCATGCACCTGTGTGGGCCTTGTGGGCTGCGATGGGCTTCCTCGCACTTCCTTCCCTTTTTCTTTTCACAGCAGCCTGCAGCGTGCCTTCTCCGCTAAAGGGTCTTCTTCCCGCCTTCAGGGCGGCTGCCGCCGCCATGACCTCCTCCTTCCTACCGCCAACATGGACATCCAGCTTCCAGGTGCCTCTGCTCTCCCTCCCCCTCCTTCCCCTTTACGCATCTCCACCTCCTTAGTTTAATGGCTGGTCGCCTAGGCGGCCTAAGAGCTAGGCACTGGTCTATTGCCTTATTTGTGCCTAACGTTTTTTTTCGCTCTATCTTCCGATTTCTTTTCCAACGGATCAAAAATCGCCTCAATCGGACGTCGTATGCAAAAGTTAGGTTTTTCTCTCTCTTCAGTTGTTTTCTTCTTTTTTTATGCAGCGGCTCTTCTAGATGCGGCTGCCTGTTCCTTCTTGTCTCACTTTTTTCTTCTCTCTTTTTTTTCTCTTTTTTTTCACTCGCGATGCAGTTGAATTTGAATTCGTGTCATACTCCAGGACCAATTAGGGCAAAGTCTCCCTAGCAACCTAATCCTCCTGGGGCCGGTGGGATGAGAAGGCGGCTGGGGCGGGCGAGGCCAACTACAACCATCCAAGGACATTGCGCCTTAGCGTTCGATACACCAACTCCAGATATTGTTCGTGACCTTGTCGGCGCGCGATCAACCATGCCATTTTCCTTCAGCAATGCGGTTTCCTTTCAGTTTCTTCTCCATGAATTTGTCAAGGAAGGCAGGAAGTGATAGGTCTTTTAATGGATCACCACTATATACAATATTGTTGCCAGATAGCAACGTCCCGGCCATAGTAGATATTGACGGTGCACATGCGAGGCCAATAATGTTAGCTCCCACCAATCGACACGGTGCATTGCGAGAACACAGCAAAAGGGCAGCAGATCAACACTCTTTGCATTTGTAACAAAAGTGAAAAACAAGATTATTAAAAATGAAAGAAAGTTTCCAATTACAAATTATCGTGGATCAGCGAGTAGGGTCAAATGGTGACCATAAATTTTGTATACCAAGCTACCATTCTTTGAGATTTTGTTTGAAATTGGATTGCAGTAGGATTTTAAGATGACTTGGATTGGAGCAATTTTCAGAAAACCCTAAGTATTGGGCCACAGGCAACACAGGTCCTAAACTTTTTTTTGGCACTAACCCACATCTACTGGGGCAATTTTAGAAAACCCCAAGTATTGGGGCACAGGCAAAAGGTAACACAAAAATTATTTGGTTGTCAAACTTCTCGAACTTTATCATAAATTTCTAAATTATTTGGTTGTCATAATCTTCGAATTTTGTCATTGTTTCCATAAATTCTACAGTTTCATATATTCCCTCTCTTGTCAAATACTGGGCACTTTTGACTGAAAATTTTGTTCACAAATACTTGCACAATCCTAATCCAGAGGCATATTTTCCCAAAATACCCCTATTAATTGCAGGAAGCAAGAAGCAAACAAATTATTTAGTTTCATCATATTGTACTTAGTTCTGTGCACAGCTTTTAGTATCCTTTACAAAAAAAATGCACCTCATATAAATAATATTTGATTTCATAGTGTAGATAGTCAGCAAAGACCTTTTCTGTTTCAGGTCACGCACCACATGGGCAATCGCTACGAAGGAAAAATGATGAGTAACCAACTAGGTTCTTTTCTTGAATGGGCCGCATAGTTTACTAGAATGAAACCAGCAGGTTTGGTTCAGCTTCGACATTAGTGATCCTTCTTTTGTTTACATCTTGTCTTTGTTTAATTGCATTTGGTTACTGCCAAGACTTATAATTCATTTGTTATTAATGGGTTTAAACTGGACTTTTGACCTTAGAGTTGGTTCAAAATCACGGCGATTACTGGCGATAACGTAGTAACCAAAAACCTACGGTATGAATTTTTGAGTTTTCGAATTTTGGCTGGTTTTTTTCCGGTTTTTCGGTTACCGGTTTCAAAATATATCAAAATTCAAATTTTGATTTTCAAATTGTGACCGGTTTTTCCGGTAACCGGCCGGTAACCGCCCGGTTACCGTTACCGGCCTCCGACCGGGATTTTCTCTATTTCCGGTTTTTGGAACCTTGGCTTAGACCACTAACAGGTCAGATTTTAGATTTTTATTTTAATAAGTAAAAGAAGTCAGTTAATTCATTAAGGTTACATTTATACCATGCATCAATGGCCAATTTTAAGTGGAAGGTTGCTTCGGAACAATTATTATTTATTTCAAGCTATTTTGGCTCTTTCTTAAACTTCAAAAGAAACAAATTCTGTAATGGAATGGTAGGATAAAAGAAAGAAAAAGGAAATGTGGAAAAACGACAAGATCCTATTTTATCCGGTTGCTAACTCAATGGTAAGTACTTGGCTTTTAGGTGCGACTATGATCTTTACACATTTAGATGAAGTAACAAATTTGCCTAGACTCTTGCTACGATCTAGAAGACCACGATCGATCCACAAGGGTAATGAATGGAAAAAAGCATGTCGACAAAAATTTAAAACATCCTTTTGAAACTTATCAACAAGAAATGCGTACACCAAGAAAAAGGTGCTTTTACTAAAGGGTTACAGGTTGTTTATTAGTACGCAAAGCAAGTTTGAGTAACATATTTATCAAACAAATGCATTTTTAATTCAACTAGCCCTACAATTTTTTTGGGTGGTATTGTAATGTACATATATGCCACTGCGAAGTGGCCGATTTTGAGATATGCCATTGTGAAGTGATGACTGCGAAAAAAATGCCATTGGAGGGTCACCATATTAACAAAAATGCCATTGTACACGTATTTTGGCCCCATTGGACCAAATTGCCCATATCTTCTCCTACCTCGCATCTTTCTTCCTCACTGGTGCACTTGACGAAGTTTCATGGGCACCAACCGAAGCACCGTTGCTGCCCGTCGGCATGTTGTTGTGACCTCATCTCATCTCACCGCCGCCATAGCCTCTCGCTCCCCATTCTTGTCACCCAGCAGCACCCCACCATCATTGGATGCGAGGCGTGGTAGGGTTTGAAGCCCTCTCGCCCTCCCCACCTCCACCATCAAGCCACCGCTTTATCGAGAGGGTAATGGTGGCGGCACCAAAGATTTGCACCGGTATGGGGATAATGGAGATCGAGAGGATGTGGCTTCTTGGTAGATTTAGGGTTTGGGGGTATTGCGGTGTTTTGGGGGACTTCGGGGGTTTGGGGGGCTTTGACGGTTTAGGGGGTTTTATGGGGCCGGACATGCGGAAGTCAGAATCGTCAAAGCTGGAGGAGCTGCCGGGGTCGGGGAGGAAGCCGAGGGAAGAGGCTAACGAGGCGACGTCGGACTTCAGCGCGTCCATGTCCTCCTCCCCACCGGCGGCTGGCTTCTTCGCTTTCCTAGTGGACATTGCTTTGGGGTTTGGCTCCACCATGGCTGGATGCGGCGGCGATGGGATGTGCAGGCAGAGGCGAGGTGGTGGTTGGTGGGATAAGAAGGCGGCTGGGGCGGGCGAGGTAGAGGGGGCTGGGGCGGACAAGGTTGATGAGGTAGCCGATCGGCGAGCTAGGCGGGAGGGCGAATAGGCGGAGCAGCGCCGCGTAGCTGGCGCGTGGCGCTGGGAGAGAGGGAGAAGAGAGAGATCGAGAGAGTGGCGGCAGGGCGAGAGAAAGACATCGAAAAGAGGCGGCGGCGTTGGCTGTAGCCCTAAGGAGGCGTCGGCAGGGCTGCCTTAGGTCTACCCTCATGGACCTGTGTGGGCCTTGTGGGCTGCGGTGGGCTTCCACGCACTTCCTTCCCTTTTTCTTTTCACGGCAGCTTTGCCGTGCCTTCTCCGCTAGAGGGTCTTCTTCCCGCCTTTCAGGCGCCGCCGCCATGACCTCCTCCTTCCTGCCGCCAACATGGACATCCAGCTTCCAGGTGCCTCTGCTCCCCTCCCCCTTCTTCCCCTTTACTCATCTCCACCTCCTTAGTTTAATGGCTGGTCGCCTAGGCGGCCTAAGAGCTAGGCACTGGTCTATTGCCTTATTTGCGCCTAACGTTTTGATGAACACTAAGAATAACTTATCGGAGAAGAGGACAGAGTTGACTGGCAGGAGAGGCGGTGGTGCCAGTGAGCTGGGGAGGTGGAGTAGCCTTCGAAAGTTGGCGGGCGGCGGTGTGCTTTCGCACGTGACAACGTTGAGTAGGTGTAGGACCGAAATGGCGACAGAGGGGGGGTGATTGTCGTTCGCTTTTAAAATCGCCCCTGAGAATTCGCGAAAAACTCAGTTCTCTGATAGCTATAAAAAGCTATGATGAAAAGAGAAAAAAAATTAAATCCCCACTAGAAAATACTTTCCTGCCTTGGCAAATACTTGAAAAAGAACTGTCCTAAAAAGATTCTATGAACTGCAATAAAACACTTGAAATAGGAAAGCTTAAGCCTGCATATAGTTGCTGCAAAGAAGGTGTAGGGACTGAAAAATTCAGAGATTTCAGCACGCAGGAATGCACTGGAAACTGCTACCCGAGAGGCACTTTGCTGCCCACAAACTGCAGAAAAGATTAGAGAAAACAACAATCTAAAGAAGCACAAAATGAGAGATAAGGGCAGTAAACAACATGCAGTTTTCAGCAAGAAGGGCTACTGTTTTCAGCAATCAAAGCTGCAGATTTTCAGCAAACTGAGCTGCTATTTTTAGCAAGATGAGCTACAGATTTTCAGCAAACTGAGCTGCTGTTTTCAGCAAGAAGAAGTCCTGAGAAGATTGCAATTTACTGCACTTAGCTGCACTAAAATGGATCCAAGACTTCAACCAAAACTGGACTGAAACTCCCAACAAAACAGCACGCTGCAGAACACTGAAAATAAAACAGCAAGCAGTAAAAAGCAGACCACCAATTTAAACTGAGAGATTGATGAAAACCAGCTGATCTTCTAAGCCCTAAAGACCAAGGAAAAAGTCCTAAATAGCATTAAGCACTTTTGGAACCGAGCACTTCACCATTTGAGCAAGACTTTAAGATTATGCCCAAAACTGAAGCTTTTCAGAGAGAGAGAGCCCAAATCAAGGAAATTGATGCTATAAAACCTATTCTCCTTAGATCACAAGAACAAGAACATGCTCCACATACTTCTAGGACCTCTGGAAAACAGGGAATTCCACCAAGAAACCACAAATCAAGATTTTGACAAAAAGAGCAACTTCTTCAGAGAGGGAACTGAAAATCAAATTACTCTACCTTCTCTCAATCTTTGGTCATGAGATTTTGTAGTCAAGATAGTAATGCTATCAGGACATACCAGCAAAAATAACATGAAACAAAGGGATACCTTTTTAGCTGGTGCAATTTGAGATCCACCATGCCATTTTCCTTCAGCAATGCAGTTTCCTTTCGGTTTCTTCTCCATGAATTTGTCAAGGAAGGCAGGAAGTGATAGGTCTTTTAATGGATCACCACTATATACAATATTGTTGCGGATAGCAACGTCCCGCCATAGTAGATACCGACTGCACATGCGAGGCCACTAATGTTAGCTCCCACCAACTGACACGGTCCGCATTGCTGAGAACACAGCAAAAGGGGCAGCAGATCAACACTCTTTGCATTTGTAACAAAAGTGAAAAAAGAGATTTTTAAAAATGAAAGAAAGTTTCCAATTACAAATTATCGTGATCTCGCGAGTAGGGTCAAATGGTGACCATAAATTTTGTATACCAAGCTACCATTCTTTGAGATTTTGTTTGAAATTGGATTGCAGTGAGGATTTTAAGATGACTTGGATTGGAGCAATTTTCAGAAAACCCTAAGTATTGGGCCACAGCAACACAAGTCCTAAACTTTTTTGGCACTAACCCACATCTACTGGGGCAATTTTAGAAAACCCCAAGTATTGGGGCACAGGCAAAAGGTAACACAAAAATTATTTGGTTGTCAAACTTCTCGAACTTTATCATAAATTTCTAAATTATTTGGTTGTCACAATCTTCGAATTTCGTCATTGTTTCCATAAATTCTACAGTTTCATATACTCCCTCTATTCTCAAATACTGGGCACTTTTGACTGAAAATTTTGTTCACAAATACTTGCACATTCCTAATCCAGAGGCATATTTTCCCAAAATACCCCTATTAATTGCATGAAGCAAGAAGCAAACAAATTATTTAGTTTCATCATATTGTACTTAGTTCTGTGCACAGCTTTTCGTATCCTTTACAAAAAAATGCACCTCATATAAATAATATTTGATTTCATAGTGTAGATAGTCAGCAAAGACCTTTTCTGTTTCAGGTCACGCACCGCATGGGGACTGCTACCAGAAGGAAAAATGATGAGTAACCAACTAGGTTCTTTTCTTGAATGGGCTGGCATAGTTTACTAGAATGAAACCAGCAGGTTTGGTTCAGCTTCTGACATTAGTGATCCTTCTTTTTGTTTACATCTTGTGCTGTTTAATTGCATTTGGTTACGCCATTGATACGGGTCGCCTGATCTTCTCGACGTAGGATGGATACTCACGGAGTCTTGATGAATCGTAATGATCCTCCAATGCCAGCGCAAGGGACGAACATCGTTTAGTCCGCCAAAACACACTCGTGTTGATTTCACGACCACCAAGCGAAGATCTATCGTTCACCCAATTCACAGCGGAAAGGCTGAACGATCTTGATTGAAGAGAACGCTCCTAATTCCCTATGGAACATCGGCAGCCATGCTAAACTCGAACAAACTTTAGTAGATTGATTTTTCTCAAACGTGGTCTGTGCCCTAAAGACTGCCATTACAAGGCTTATATAACCCCTTGGGACGTCCATATGGTCCCCAAACCAATTACAACTCAACCTTATATGGTTTTAGATACTAACTCTCACAAAAAGGAAACTACAGTTTTCACCTATCATATTATTTCGGTTATAACTTTTTATCCATAACTAATTTGAATGTGGAACAAGATTCATTCCGTAGCCCTTCAAATTATCTTTCCAACGAGTACAAGAACACCCAAATCGGACTCCGTTTGTGAAAGTTATGGCCTTTTTAGTAACTGTCTGTCAGGCTGTCCCGAACCGAATCCGAGTTGAATCCTGAGTTGAATCCGAGTTTGAATTGGGTTGAGCACGTGGGAAGTCTGAATTTGGCTTGAAAATCTTATCCAAAACTTGTGTTTTAAGTCCTTGGGCTCCTCTCTTTTGCTCTCCCACTGCATGGGCTTCTTTCCTCCTTGATCAACTGCATGGGCTGCTTGGCTTTCTCCTTTCCATTTCCATGGGCTTTGAGCTTTTTGTTCTTGGTAGTAAATATGATTAACCTCCTTGTGCTTCTCCATTGCTTTGGCCCCGGAATCATCATAATATTCAAACCTAATAATAAACAAGAATTTGGCATAAGGTAGTATATCGTTCCCACGAATAGAAAGAAAGTCATTAAGAAACAAATTCACCTGACAATATTTAATGCGGCTCAATACTTCTTTCCAATAAAATAATGTATTTGATTGAAAAGTTCTAATCATGTCTGTATCTGCATCATGCTCAATACTTCTTCAAGAAAAGCCGTCCTCGGCTTTTGATAGCCTGAAATTGTACTGAACAAAGAATACAATGTGTATGCATGGTATATGTATTGGTCAGTTACACCCCTTCCGTCTTTCACATTATTATTACCTGGAGGTGTAGTAAGCAAAAAGAACAACACATATGCGTGGTACATGTATGAATCAATTATTGTGTCATTGTCATTCTTACTGTTTTGCACAAACCAATTGATACTACAACAGCTATCAAATGCATACATTGCAATGTTTTCATTCACACCATTCTCCCTCCCATAAGAAAAAGTCGTCCTCGACTTTGAGAAGTACGTGGACAAGTCATTAATGGGCAAAACCAGATCAAACGGTTCAAATATGGAAGAGAAAATTTTAAGTGCCTTCCATGCTTCAAGCTGCGCTACTCGATTATTTGTACATGATTGTTCATTAAAAGAGGAACAAGTAGGCACAAGAACTCTTTGTAAACAGCAAGCACTATTGTTAAACCTCATCTCCTTGTGATCATGATATGGCACAAAAGTTTGTTTATCCAAAATATGCAATTTCAAATCAGCAAGCTTTTCACATGTAATGCATATTCGATAAACATAAAAGTTGTCATCTACACCATAATCTCCGATCAAATCGAACTTATATGTGTAGGCATAGGAACTAACTAGTGATTTTAAACATGAAATTTCAGCAACATTCTGAATGACACTAGATAGCTCTTTAGGATCATCGAACATGATATAATATAAAGAATCACTAGGAGATATTCGAGTAAGAACTTCCTTATGAGTAATCAATTCCACATTATGTAAATTGAGCAAAGAAATTTCAGAACATGGAACTTTCATTCGTACATATGAGTTTTCATAAGTACTCACCGTTTCACAATTAATTTCAGCACCAATATTGTTACCTTTGTTGTTCTCCTCAGTTGATGTAAGTGTTGTAGGTATTAAATCATCATGATATAACAACGGGACAGCAAGTACTTCATCTTCAATCGTGGTTATCTCCTCATCTTTAATTTCCAATGATGCCGGTTGTTGAATATTTAATTCCTCATCTTCAATTTCAACCTGCACAATGTGAGAAACAACACTAGAAGTAGATATTAATGTGTTAGTTTCAAAATCATCCTCACTTTGTTTACCGGTTTTTTTTTTCGGTTTTTCGGTTACCGGTTTCAAAATATCTGAAAATTCAAATTTTGATTTTCAAATTGTGACCGGTTTTTTACCGGTTTTTCAGTAACCGCCGTAACCACCCGTTATCGTTATCGTCACGATCGATTTCTTCCGCCCGTTTTGGAACCTTGGCTTAGACCACTAACAGGTCAAATTTTAGATTTTTATTTTAATAAGTAAAAGAAGTCAGTTAATTCATTAAGGTTACATTTATACCATGCATCAGTGGCCAATTTTAAGTGGAAGGTTGCTTCGGAACAATTCTTATTTATTTTAAGCTATTTTGGCTCTTTCTTTAACTTCAAAAAGAAATAAATTCTGTAATGGAATGGTAGGATAAAAAAAAAGAAAAAAAGGAAATGTGGAAAAAAATGACAAGATCCTATTTCATCCGGGTTGCTAACTTAACGGGAAGTACTTGGCTTTTAGGTGCGACTACGATATTTTACACATTTAGATGAAGCAACAAATTTGCCTAGACTCTTGCTAGAGTCTAGAAGACCACGACTGATCCACAAGGGTAATGAATAGAAAAAAAAGCATGTCAGCAAAAATTTAAAACATCCTTTTTGAAACTTTTCAACAAGAAATGCGTACACCAAGAAAAAGGTGCATTTACTGAAAGGTTATAGGTTGTTTATTAGTACGCAAAGCAAGTTTGAGTAACATATTTATCAAACAAATGCATTTTTAATTCAACTAGCCCTACAATTTTTTGGGGGTATTGTAATGTACATATATGCCATCGCTAAGTGGCGATTTTGAGATATGCCATTGTGAAGTGATGACTGGGAAAAAATGCCATTGGAGGGTCACCATATTAACAAAATGCCATTGTAAACGTATTTTGGCCCCATTGGACCAAATTACCCATATCTTCTCCTACCTCGCATCTTTCTTCCTCACCGGTGCACTTGACGGAGTTTCATGGGCACCAACCGAAGCACCGTTGCTGCCTCAAAGATGTTGTTGTGACCTCATCTCATCTCACTGCTGCCATAGCCTCTCGCTCCCCATTGTCTTTGTCACCCAGTGCAGCACCCCACCATCATTGGATGCAGACGTGGTAGGGTTTGAAGCCCTCTCGCCCTCCCCACCTCCACCATCAAGCCACCGCTTTATCGAGGGTAATTGGTGGCGGCACTAGCATTTGCACTGTATGGGGATAATGGAGATCAAGAGGATGTGGCTTCTTGGTAGATTTAGGGTTTGGAGGTATTGCGGTGTTTTGGGGACTTCGGGGTTTGGGGGCTTTGACGGTTTAGGGGTTTTATGGGGCGGACTTGCGGAAGTCGAATCGTCAAAGCCGAGGAGCTGCCGGGCCGGGAGGAAGCCGAGGAAGAGGCGAACGAGGTGACGCCGGACTTCAGCGCGTCCATGTCCTCCTCCGCCAAGGGTGGCTTCTTAGCTTTCCTCGTGGACTTTGCTTTGGGGTTTGGCTCCACCATGGCTGGATGCGGCGTCGATGGGATGTGCAGGCAGAGGCGAGGTGGTGGCCGGTGGGATGAGAAGGGTGGGGCGGGCGAGGTTGAGGAGGCTGGGCGCATAAGGTTGATGAGGTAGCCCTGATCGGCGAGCTAGGCGGGAGGGCGAATAAGCGAGCCAGCGCCGCTAGGGTGGCGCGGCGCCGGGAGAGAGGCAGAAGAGAGAGATCGAGAGAGCGGCACCAGGGCGAGAGAAAGACGTCGAAAAGAGGCGACGGCATTGGCTGTAGCCCTAAGGAGGCGTCGGCAGGGCTGCCTTAGGTCTACCCTCATGGACCTGTGTGGGCCTTGTGGGCTGCGGTGGGCTTCCTCGCACTTCCTTCCCTTTTTCTTTTCACGGCAGCCTGCAGCGTGCCTTCTCCGCTAGAGAGTCTTCTTCCCGCATTCAGGACGGCCGCCGCCGCTCATGACCTCCTCCTTCCTGCCGCCAACATGGACATCCAGCTTCCAGTGCCTCTGCTCCCGTCCCCTCCTTCCCTTTAGTCATCTCCACCTCCTTAGTTTAATGGCTGGTCGCCTAGGCGCCAAGAGCTAGGCACC
Organism: Dendrocalamus sinicus; assembly: GCA_036346575.1. Taxonomy (NCBI): domain Eukaryota; kingdom Viridiplantae; phylum Streptophyta; class Magnoliopsida; order Poales; family Poaceae; genus Dendrocalamus; species Dendrocalamus sinicus. Next base: position 95,529 of record JAYEVI010000357.1, on the reverse strand, counting down.
GGTCTATTGCCTTATTTGCGCTAACGTTTTGATGAACACTAATAATAACGATCGGAGAAGAGGACAGAGTTGACCGCAGGAGAGACGGTGGTGCCAAGAGTCGAGAGGTGGAGTAGCCTTCAAAGTTGGCGGCGGCGGTGTGCTTTCGCACGTGACAACGTTGAGTAGGTGGCGTGATAGATAGGAGTGGAGGAGGCCGATGATAAGGTTGGGGTGATGAAGACGATGGAGGATAGAGTCACCTATGAGAATTGGAGGAGGTGAAGTGACTTAGGAGAATGCAGTACCGGTTATGCCCTGCACATAGGGTTGGAAATGAGCCAAGCCGAGCCAGCCTTGAGCCGAATCGCCCAAGCTCTTCCGGTTGCGCCTCGGTTTGGCTCAGCTTGTTAAGAAATTGAACCAAAAGGTAGTTCGGCTTGGCTCGCTTTCTAGCTCGAGCTGGCTCACGAGGGCTTGTGAGCCGAGCTGCCTGAACAAGAGCCCGAATCGTGAGAGAGAATTAGATAGGACAATTGTTTTTAGGCCAATTGCATTCACAATATCATCCATTGTCCAGCCATGGAGGTCCTTGTAGGAAACTATTTTTAGTGGCAAGCCATGCCGCAACGAGTGAATCAATCTCGCAACGATGAATACATGTTTAAATGGTAAAACTTAATGAACTAAATGTCTTAGAAAAATAGAACAAAAGACAACATTAACAGCTTGGAGTAGAATTGTGTGTGTTGGGGCAAAGTGAGGGGAACCTATATTTCATTCCTTTTAGCGCTTCCTAGTGAGTCATCTCTATAACAAATAATTCCTTCATCCACAAATAAAAGGAACAAATCATGGCCATTTTTGTGATGACGGTTTAACTTTGATAACGCTGCATGCGAACAATTTGGACTGCACCATCCGAAATGAAAGCAACTCATCCTTGTTAATTCAAGGTCACAACACCTCTAGTTTACCTTACCATAAATATACACATCCAAAAACCAAGTTCAGTTACAAGTTTTCATAGGGCATTGTCACGGCACTTATTACGGAATGGTTACAAATCTCAAATCTCACCACACCCTAGATTACTGAATCCTAATGACAAGTTGAGTTCCAAGAAGCAGAAAGCTACTATCATCATTCTTTTCATTCTACTGAAGTTTCCTTATTTAAATCCAGACAATGAAATAGACTGACTAATAAAAACAGGTAGATGTACATGTAGACAAAACTAACATGTAGATGTACATGTAAACAACACTACTTACATGCAAATGGACTCCCGAGAAATTGCTATGGCATGCAAGCTACTGCAAGTAGGGCTAGAAAAAGCGCATGGTTCTGAGCGCATTTAGTTGCAAGTGTTTCTTTCCCAAGATGCACTAATCAACTTCACAAGCAAGGAGCATACCAAGTTCAAGAAATACATGCTCCGAGCAAATCACATCATCACAAAGCTAAAAAAACAATATCCAACTAAAGAGGATACCGAAATGGGAAAAATGGCTTAGAAACAGCTCTAGATTTACATGTTTAGATAATATTTGATAATTCACTTTCAAGTAATACAAGCAGCATACCTTTAGTTCACGAGCAGTACTGCAAGTTAGCTTTTTTTCCCCAGCATGGAGCATCTTGGCTTAGATCTGGCCTGTAGTGCCACCGCCTGTTGCCAGTCATGACGCCTCCGCTTTGTCTGCCTCGACGGTCGGGAGAGAGATGGAGTTGGGGACAGGGTTAGGGGCACTAGATTTGGTGTCGATGTCATGCTACTCATGGACGCCGACATCGGTAAGGTAGAGGAAGGCAAAGGGATGCCAGATCCAGAGGCTGTGAGGATGGGCATGGCTAGATCCGGTGGTGGTGGCAATGGGGATAGCCATATCTAATCAGATTTGGAGAAGAAGCGTTGCTGTCTCACCGCATCACTACTATCCGAAGTTGGGGAAGAAGCCCTACTGTGTTGGAAGAGTGCCCTGTACACAAGACAGGAGGCGTGTTGTCGATGTTTTAATATCGATCTTACATATGATTTGTTTGGATTCGGGGAAACTCTTAGAAGACTCAATGTGTGCACATGCAGAGTAGAGACATGGGAAATTTTTTTATCTTGGTTCGGGCTTTCTCCTCAAAGAATAACAACCCTACGCCCAGTGTGATTGCTAGTTGCTAGAAAGTGGATTACAACAGAGAATTACATGAATGACTAGTGCTAATTTCATGAATGATTCACCTATCATCCTCCTCTCTCCCATCAACATTAACAATTATATAGCCAGTGAGGTGATGGCAGTTGTTCCACGTCGAAAGACGTCTTGACGCTTCAGATGATAACCGCCTAATAGAAGTTACTGTGAGAGAGGCATAAGAGGCCGTTCACCATGTAGCGGCTATTGTTAGAGAGAGATCATGTGCAGTTAGTGGACTAACTAATGGAATGCGCGTAGGCTACGAGAGCAGAAAACAAAACTTTTCTACCACGCACACCAGGACATCATGCTAAGGAGGGATCATGGATCGTTACCACTAGACGCGCAGCGCAGCGGAAGAAGAGTTGGAGAAGCCGATCCAACCACGCCGCGCCGAGGTAGTAGTGGAAGTAGCCGATCGTCCCGAACGATCGTCTCCTCCACGCGATCAACCACACCACGAACAGATCCAATCAGAGGTTGTTGATGCCGATCAACGCCAGCAACGAGCAGCGCCCCACCGGTATCCACACGTCCGGGGCTGGAACGCCGATCGCGAGTGTACTAGCACTCGCGAGCGGCTAGGGTTTGGCTCGGAGGTGGCGGCTAGGTTTTGCTCGGGATTTTCGTGGCGCGTGAACCTCACCTCGCCACCATATATATAGACCTCCTCACTTGGGCCTTGTGGACCGAGGCCCAATAGGAGTCTATCCGGATCTCTATCCGAATTGAGCCCACATCCGAATCACATTCGAATTAGTGTTCCAACCCGTTAAGTGTGCGACCACTGAGGTTCACGTATACTTGGTCGCGACTGAAACGCCTTCCGATCACCCCGTTAATAGCGGCCTCTAGTAAGACATATTAACCCCAAAGTATACGTAAAGATCATATCGGCTGAACTCGTAATGTTCTCATGTACGAATCTCTTTGCCTCACGATATAGATTGAGCTCAAGGCGAGACTGTGTCATCCTCTTAATAGCTCAATCACTCTCTCGATTCCGTGATGGATTATAAACTTGTGATTGACTCCTCAATCACCTTGGCATGGCCATGCACTTTCATAATCCATTACATCGAGGGCCCAGAGATATCTCTCCCATAAGGAGGGCAAATTCTATCTTGATCATTCACATCCCACTACATGTTTCATGGCAAACCCGAAGACTACTTTTATGACTACCCAGATTCTGGAGTAGTGTTTAGTAGTCCCAAAATAAGCTACTACGCATGTTGGGAACCATGATGATCTCAAGTCTAAGGATTCCACATAAACACTACTTGAGACCAACCGATGACACACGGAATCTCTGCAGTGTCTCATGGCGGGTCTATCTAACATATGTTCACTAACACATGTCCATATTATTGATTTGGTATCACCATACCATGATCCATGAGACATGATCATCAATCAATACATATGTGATCTTTGAATCATATTTGTTCCTCATATGATATATGATCGTGGATCATTTAGAAATAGCAACATTTAAGCATTAAGAGTCTCATGAATAAGTCACATACTCATTGATCAATAATGATAATGTCTATTTCAAGGAACAAAGTAATGCATCATAAACATAGTATGTGATATAAATAACATCTCCATGTTGCCTCTAGGGCATATTACTAACACTAACGCACGTTCTAACCACCTTGTCAAACGAACTGACAATGTAGTTCATTGTCGTAGATAAGTCAGTTAGAGATAAACTTATCGTAGGAATTTCCATGATCATAGAGTGGTTGCAGTAAAACTTATGACTACATGATCGTAGAAAGACTAACGACCATGGGATAGTCACAGTAAGACTTACAACTATGTGGTTGTAGAAGGACTTACAACCATATGGGTAGCCGCAGTAAGACTTATGATTATGAGGTCATAGAAGAACTCATGATTATATGGTCGTAGAAGTACTTGCGACCATCATACATATTTACCTCTTATCGATAAGGGGTATATTTAAGGAATATAATGACATAATAATTTGAGGATTATTCTATCCTCATCATCTAACCCCCTAACTTCAAGTGAAAATAACTTATTCGACTAAGCATGGCCATAGATAAAGAGTGGTCAAAAGCAAAGACCTTCTTGACCCTTATCGACTAGGAATTGGCTTGGTCGACTTGGTGATTTTGCTTGAGTTGTGAAGACAGAAAGACATCGGACAGAGAAAATGCAATCGATTTCCCTCGAGCTGTCTGTTGATTTAGTTTCCAAAGAAAACGTTCGGTTCCCAAAGCAAACATTTAGTTCCCGAGAGAAGAAACCGATGCATTAGTTATAAAAATTTACGGGGGGTGACTTTTGGTTTTCACTTTCCCCATTTGCTCTAACTTGTTCGAGCTCTTTGCTCAAATCAATCTCTAATCTCGCACGAATCCCTTCCAATCTCCTGAAAGAGTGACGAGGTCTTCCTCAAGCTGGGCTGAATCAGAGATGGATCATGCCAAGATGAAGGCATTGGAGGCTGCAAAGAAGATTCGCCACGGCAGTTCATCGGATGGATCGGCCACCGGTAATGCTGCAATCTGATAGATCGGAAAGATTCTGTGTTCCAAGCGTATTGTGAGTGTGGCCTCTGTCTTCTTGCTCATCCCTTCTTGACAGTTGTTCTCAAGTATTTCGGGGTCGAGTTGGTGAACTTGGTTCCCAATTCAAGCTCCATGACAAGAAGACGGAGCTTTCCATCCCCATGTTTACCTAACTTGATGGCTGGGGTGGAAAAAGAGGTGGTTCTACTGGGAGACGACTAGTGAAGACAGCCTCTCCATCGTTAGAAAGGCCGTGGAGAAGAACAGTCTTTGGAACTTAGCCCTCAAAGACGCCATGAGAATAGCCCCCTACATCTCAGCCATCAATGAGCTAAAGGACAATGGGCTTACGAGTTGGCATGTAGTAAAAGACTTCACACACCGCATTAGTCCCTCGAAGCGTCGAGCACATCCTATGTGGATGTACTCAAGAGTTTCAGATTTAACTCGGGCAGCGGCATAAGCCTCTTAAGCTAGGTAGTCAAATTCTGTCTTGACCACACAACTAGAAATTCAGGTTTACCTTTAACCTTTATAGGTCTTGGCTTGTACACTAAAAATGAGAAAGTCGATGCAAGGAGGCTAAAAGAAGAAAATGGCAATCTATCAATAAGCCTCATAAAAGCCAACTCTTTTGCGTAACATTGGAGGAGAAAATAAATGCTAAGCCACAAGTTTGAATCTGTTTATCTATGTATCTTTCAAGCCTTCCTTTTATATTTCTCTTTTATGAAAATAAAGATTGAATCGGGTGAGTGGTCAATGAAGTCGAAAAGAAGACTAAAGTGATTAGAGAGATTACTTGTATTAGCAAAAGAAAGGTGAAAGGATAAAATTGCTTGAAACTCAGCTATCGTGTAAGAACAATTTCACCTTCGACTAGTTGACGCAACTAGTGTTGTATGATTTACGACTATATGGTCATAGAAAGACTCACCAAGGGGTAGTCGCTATTAGACTTTTGATTACCTGGTCATAGAAGGACTTACGACAACATGGTCATATAAGGATCTAGACCATATGGTCGTAGAAAAGCTTATGGTTATAACGAGTATTGCCTTGACCAATTTTAACTCTTTTCGTAGAGTCCATGGCAAAAAATAAACGCCTTTCTGAAGCAATGACTAGTAGTGAGGAAGAAGCAAAGCTCTCCTTCAAGACTACGACCTTCTTCTGAACAATCTACTCAGTGGGTTTGGTGCTAAAAAAAATTATTCCCTTTGAGGAGACCACATCCGCTCATATGAATACGATCTTACTACAAGCCAAGACTTTAGAAAAGCATCTAGCTACTCTGAAGGTTGATCAGATGGAGTCGATATGGAATGCAGTCTGGGGCGCTGTAAGCTATTCATGGCAAAACTCAAGGCATGCGACCGGAACCTGAATCTGTATCTCACTGAGCATGACTTCGCCTGTTCTTTGCAGGAGGCATCTCGCCTAATCGAAGAAGTAGAGCCAATTGGACGAAAGGTGTCCAAAGAAATGCAACTTGGCTCTTCCTCTCCTCTAAAATAAAGTAATTTGTAAAAAACAATTTTGTACAGACTTATCTTTTGGAGATGAATGAACTTTCTTTTTCCTACAATTTATCTTATTGAGCAATTAGTACACGTAAGATAAAAAATGAAATGAAAAGAGAAATGAAATTAAAACTAAGAAGTAAAGTTATATGAATAACTCTATCCTAACCTCTAACTATATACTTATTTTATAAGAATAAACTAAGCAAATAGTACGGAGTAAAGTATGCTGAGAGCAGAGTAATATATCCGACCATCATTGTTGAATTCGTTTTATCGAGTTGACGCTAGGGATCTCCTTCTAGTGGGTAGGACCACATGTAGTGGGTAGGACCACATCTTCAGGAGGCACTTCATTTTCTGCCAGTTCTAGTAGCTCTTCTCCAATGAGATGATGATTCAGTCAAGGCTGCAGACACACACAAAGATAATCCAAAGAAATTGAGGCCCTTGAGAGTGCTGACAAATCCAGACTAATACAACACCAGTTAAGTTTTTCTTACAAGATCAGGCACAGAATTGGAGGGAAAATATCAACAAATCCAGAGAAAATTTTAAAAGAGAAGAAACAGCACAATATGAACAGTTCAAAGCCAACAAAAGAAGTCGATAACATGAAACAAAGGGATACCTTTTTAGCAGGTGCAATTTGAGATCCACCATTGATAGCACTAGGGGTCCCGATCTTTCGATGAGAGTGGTAGATTCGATTGGGGAAGGAGATGACGTTGACGACCCGACTACAACCATCCAAGGACGTTGCGCCTTAGTGATCGATACACCAACTCCAGATATTGTTCGTGACCTTGTCGGCGCGCGATCAACCTAACCACGAGGGTTCTTGTTCGTGCAAGCAATCGAAGAACAAGCAAGAACAAGATGAACAACAACTCAATTGCAAATAACGATGTAAGATTCAATCGAAAACAGAAAAACGGTGGGGTTCCGAACACAAGTATTTGGGCGGTCTAGCTGACACGCGCGAGTACAAGGCAAAGTAGCAAAAGCTAACTTAGTCTAAAAAAACCCAAACCCTAGAAGAGGGTGTGGCTGCCTATTTAAGGGACACGGAAGGTGGAGGGTCGGCCAAAACACAAGGATGCCGAATAGGACTTGAATTACAAGGCCCAAGGCCCACTTTGACTCAGACTGGAAAAGTGATGTGACTTTTTTTGCAGTTTCTGACCGACGCAGATGGAATTTCGAGATGAGGTCAGATCCATATGAAATTAGACTTGAAGAGCTTTCCAACGAGTACTCACGGGCCCTGAAAAACCTTCTGGATCAAAAGTTATGGCCATTTGAAGCAGACGCTGTCAACAAGGCCGAATCCGAGTCAAACTCGTGAACAGGACTTGGTTTGCGCTTGATGGTTCCACTTCTATACTTGAGCTCATGTGGTTCTTCCCCATGGTTCCTAAGGACAATTAAATCATCACAAGAATTAAGTAGTATTCCATTCTTTGAAACATTTGTATGCAAACTTAGGAACGCATTCACCTGATGGTTAAGTTGACGTGCTCGCGCTCTAGTCATTGGTCCTTGTATCATAGTTTCAGTTTGATGTGGAGTCGGCATGGTTGTATGCATGGAAAGGATGTCCTCATCATCCTCCCCTTCTTGCATTTGAGTCGTCCGCGACTCAAGCTCATCTTCTTCTCCCAAGTATGGCTTCAAATCTGCAATGTTAAAGGTGGGACTAACCCCAAAATCTGCAGGCAACTCAAGTTTATATGCATTGTCATTAATCTTTTCCAACACTTTGAAAGGACCATCAGCTCTAGGCATCAACTTAGACCTCCTCAATTCAGGAAATCTTTCTTTTCTCAAATGCAACCAAACTAAATCACCCGGTTGAAAAGTTAAATGCCTCCTTCCTTTACTACTAGCAAGTTTATATTTAGCATTCATACGTTCAATATTTTTTTTTGGTTGTCTCATGCAGTTTCAACATCAAGTCAGCACGCTGGTTAGCATCAAAATTTAACTTCTCCGAAGATGGAAGTGGTAGCCAATCAATAGGAGCACGAGGCACAAAGCCATAGACAATCTCAAAAGGGCACAACTTTGTAGTAGAATACAGCGAACGATTATAAGCAAATTCAATATGAGGCAAGCATTCTTCCCATATTTTAATGTTATTTTTCAAAATAGCCCTAAGCATGGTAGATAACGTTCTATTCACAACTTCAGTTTGCCCATCAGTTTGGGGATGACATGTAGTCGAAAATAACAGCTTAGTCCCCAATTTGGCCCATAAAGTTCTCCAAAAATTTCTAAGGAATTTAGTGTCACGATCGGAAACTATTGTATTTGGCACACCATGCAAACGAACAACTTCACGAAAGAACAAATCCGCAATATTGGTAGCATCATCACTTTTATGACATGGTATGAAGTGGGCCATCTTAGAAAATCTATCCACAACAACAAATATGCTATCCCTCCCATTCTTTGTCCTAGGCAGTCCTAAAACAAAGTCGATAGAAATATCTTCCCAAGGCACACTAGGAACAGGTAGAGGCATATACAAACCGTGAGGATTAAGTCGTGACTTAGCCTTTTGACACGTAGTGCAGCGAGCAACAAAACGTTCCACATCACGTCTCATCTTTGGCCAAAAGAAATGACTAGCAAGTATGTCTTCCGTCTTCTTCGCTCCAAAATGCCCCATCAGCCCACCTCCATGCGCTTCCTGTAACAACAACAAACGAACGGAACTAGCTGGAATGCATAGTTTGTGTAACACCCCAGGACCCACATTACCCTGGGATGCTACTAAAACCACTCCACAACTAGCCAATTTACAAAATAAAATAAGCTGGCAATAATTATTAAACAAGATAATACAAACGGAAGCATAAACAACTAAGGGAAAACAGAATAGAGATGACAATTCAATATTCATAAGCAACTCCAAAATAATAACCAAAGGTAACAAATCCAAATTTAACATTATTAGGATGAAACAATCCTCAATAAGATAACTAAGCAAAAGACTAGAATCCTTTCAACTTTATTACAGCATTAAAATATATTCCAAGTGCATCGGTGTGGTGCTGCTCTACCCTTCCCATGCATGCTCAAAGTCCACCAGTAGGGAGGGGAAACAAGGGTGAGATAAAAATCTCAGCAAGCAAACAGTTTAACAGGCTATTCAAACTACAAACAAGTATACAACATCATTTATAATTCCATACAACCACAATCACAATTCATGTCCACGATTATTAAACCACCACAATCCTCCATGATTCATACCTCATCAATTTCAGATTTAGGCATATGAATGCAGTCATTTTATCCACATTAAATGCATATGAATGCTTATGCTATGCTCCACATCACTCTTTCAGGGCAGGATTTGAGGTGCATCGACACGGCAATATACGATGCTTCCCGCGGGATAAGAGGTGCATCGTATTACGGCAATATACGATGCTGTACCGGTACGGTCGCGGCTATGTGCGGCGACATCCACATATGCATATGACATGATATGACATGAATTATATGATAATCATAAAACACATTAATCCATCTTCAAGGAGCATTATCATGCTCGCAACATATCCACATCCACCACATGTTATTTTCATGTTCCACATTATAGCACTAAGCAAGAATTCCACGTGTCTACTAGCAATTTATCAACTTATCAATGGATAAATACTTGCTACCATCTCCACAATTATGATATCTTGCAATCATGACATAATGTATCGAATTATGATAATAATGTAAACTGAAAGTAGAAGGAATAACAAGTTAAACGGTAGCAACCACCGCTACGTTTACTTGCCTCAATCCGACGAAGCGAAGTAAAATCAAGAGCGTTCAGGGACAAGACCACCTGTCCAAAAGACATCTCTCAGCGCAAAGCCACAGCATACAAACACGACATAAATAATTAAAGACGTCGCTAGAACCCCCGAACCCGCACTTACTCCTCTCCGCTCAACAATTCAGCAAATTACACTCTGCAGCAGCGCTGCTTAACATTTTCGTAACTTTAAAAATATTGATCCAAATATAGCAAAAAAATACCTCTCTGGATTCATCACTTAAAAACCTACATTTTTCATGTAGAACACATATTTTTATTTTGATCACAGCTAGGTGTAATTTAATGCCCAAAACAGAGGAAGAACTCTGTTCTGGCAGATTGGACAGCGGTATTCAATTGCGTCCCAGAAACAGTACAGGGGTCTAAAAATTCTGAATTTTATACAGAAGCTAGAACTCTAAATTATCTACAACTTTTTCAATTACGGCCATGACCATATAAAACATTTACTAACTCAAATTCACATATTACCGTCGGTCTGTACCAATCTGCTCGCCTGACGAACAGCAGTATTCCCGAACCTGTAACTCCCAGATACCACGGTAAAAAATTCCGAAACAAATACATGAGATGCGTCTGGAAGTCCTCTACAACTTTCCTTTTGGGAGAGTCCGCAGGAAAATTCGTTTGCTAGGTCAAAACCTCGCGAACAGACACGCTGCGCGAATCAATCTACTGGCAGACCTCAGCTAATCTCTAATCGGGCAATTAATCTATTAACTACCTTCAAAATCCGTGCCAAGAACCCTAATTATTCATAAGAACAGAGGGTTTTGGATGAGAAAAAATTACCTAGATGAAGAATTACCCCATTTTTTCCCTCTTCTTCTTCTCCTTCCTTCTTCTCCTTCTCCTTCTCCTTCTTCTTCTCCTTCTCCTTCTTCTCCTTCTCCAAGGGCAGCAATGGGGCAACAATCCTTGGGAGGGCGGCACCAGGGGAATAGGGGTGCGGCTGGGTGTGGGAAAAGGGAAGGAGGAAGCCCTAGGGTTAAAAAGAAAGGGGAAAGGGGGTGCGCCTCCCCTTGGGCCTTGGCCCAAGGGCGGTTAACCCACTCCCGAGCAGCCCAAACTAAAAATTAAAAGTAATTTTTAATATATTTTATTCCTTTTTAATGTTCTACAATTTCTTTATTTTTCCCTTCCCGCGATTTGCGAAAAACCGCGACTCCGCGATTGTTTTAGAAACTTACGCCGTAGCGACGTTCAGGATATTACATTCTCCCCACCTAAAAAGGATTCGTCCTCGAATCTAACTCCTCAAACCACAAAGCAAGAGAGCAACAAAGAAAAGAGCAATCCACAGAAAAACAGAACCACAACTACGAGTACTCACCAGCCTCGAAGAGCTCGGGGTACTTCTTTCGCATCTGATCCTCAAGCTCCCACGTAGCCTCCCTCTCAGACTGAAACGTCCAGAGGACCTTCACATACTTGATGGACTTATTCCTCAAGACCCGCTCTGAGGTATCCAAGATACGCTCTGGTCGACTCTCCACAAGTGAGATCTGATCCACCGTGACTGCCCTGTGTCAATCTTGTGCTCGGGATCCCGCAAATACTTCCTCAAAGATAGAAACATGAAAGACATTGTGCACACCACTCAATGAGCTCGGCAACTCCAAACGATAAGCCAAACTACCCACACGAGCAACCACTGGAAAAGGACCAATGTACCGCGGACTAAGCTTCCCGGTGGTACCAAAACGAACAATGCCCTTAGTTGGCGACACTCGAAGGAGCACCAAGTCGCCAACCGCAAACTCCAACTCACGGCGTCGAACGTCCGCATAACTCTTTTGTCGGCTCTGAGCAGCCAACAAGTTCTAACGAACCTCCCGCACTTTCTCAACCGTTTGCTGAACAAGGTCTGGACCAAGCAAAGACCTCTCACCCACTGCATCCCAACAAAGAGGGGAAACACACCTTCGGCCATACAAAGCCTCAAAAGGAGCCATCTTGATACTTGCACGATAATCGTTGTTATACGCGAACTCTGCCAAAGCGGATGGTCCTCCCAATCGCCCTTCCATGACGAAGACACAAGCACGGAGCATATCCTCCAAAGTCTGAATGGTCCGCTCTGACTGACCATCCGTCTGAGGATGAAAAGCCGTACTAAGGGAAACTGTCGTGCCCAACGCAGCCTGAAGACTCTGCCAGAACTTAGAGACAAACTTGGCATCCCGGTCAGAAACAATTGACTTAGGCACACCATGTAGTCTCACCACCTCTCGGATATACAACGGAGCGGATCTGCGTTGTATTGGTCATCTTCATCGAATGAAGTGTGCGGACTTGGTAAGCCTGTCCACCACGACCCAAACTGCGTCTCGCCTCGAGGAGAGCGCGCAATCCAACCACGAAGTCCATCGTGATAAGCTCCCACTTCCACTCGGTATTTCCAAAGGTGCAACAAACCCGCAGGCCGCTTATGCTCGGCCTTCACCTGCTGACAAATGCCACAAGATGTGACATACTTAGCAATGTCCACCCTCATGCGTTTCCACCAAAAGACCTGCTTCAGATCTCGATACATCTTGGTCTCCCCCGGATGTACAGAGTACGGAGTCCGATGAGCCTCACGAAGAATATCATCCTTCACCTCTGACTTTTGGGGTACACACAGCCGGCCTCTGAAACGAACTGCACCACTCTCATCCACACTGAAATCTCGGGAACGACCCTCCGAGATCCTCTTCCGCACCTCTGTAAGGAGCCGGTCGTGCTGCTGAGCCTCTCGAACACGCTCAGGAATGGCGGACTGGATAATCATCTGTGTCTCTGCCTGTGCAACTCCAGTGAGGCAGAAAGAGATACCCATCCGCTCAAACTCTGAGATCAAGGACATCGCTGTCTGAGGTACTCCTGTCCTGCTCAAGGCATCAGCCACCACGTTGGCTTTACCAGGGTGATACTGGATAGTCAGATCATAATCTTCGATCAACTCCAACCACCTCCGCTGCCTCAAATTCAGCTCTCGCTGAGTGAATATGTACTTAAGGCTCTTGTGATCAGTAAAGATGTCACACTGTTCCCCGTACAGATAATGCCTCCAAGACTTCAGAGCAAAAACAACAGCTGCCAACTCCAAGTCGTGAGTAGGATAGTTCTGCTCGTGAGACTTCAACTGTCTAGAAGCATAAGCGATAACTCGCCCATCCTGCATCAACACACAACCAAGACCAATCCGCGAAGCATCTGTGTACACCGTGAAGCGCTTGCCACTCTCGGGCAAGGATAGGATAGGTGCATTCACCAGCTTGCTCTTCAAGGTCTGAAAACCAGACTCACAATTGTCTGTCCACACAAAAGGAACACCCTTTTGCGTGAGTCGGGTCATTGGCTTGGCGATGATAGAGAAATCCTGCACAAAGCGCCGATAGTAACCGGCAAGACCAAGGAAACTCCGGACCTCTGACACATTAGTTGGCCTCCGCCACTGCACCACCGCTGCCACATTCTTCGGGTCCACTGTAATACCATGCTGACTGATGGTATGACCAAGAAATCCCACCTCGGACAGCCAGAAAGCACATTTCTTCAGCTTCGCGTAGAATTTATTCCTCCGAAGGGCATCTAGGACCAGACTGAGGTGCAACTCGTGATCCTCCTCCGTTTTGGAATAAACCAGAATGTCATCGATGAAAACCACCACAAAAGAATCCAGGTACTCATGGTGCATCCTGTTCATGGCTTCCATAAAGACAGCAGGGGCATTTGTTAGTCCAAAAGACATAACGACAAACTCAAAATGCCCATACCTTGTGTTAAAAGCTGTCTTCTCTATATCCTCCCCCCTGATCCGCAGTTGATGATAACCAGACTGCAAATCAATCTTTGAGAATACCTTGGCACCTCTCAGCTGATCGAAGAGATCTTCAATGCGAGGCAATGGATACTTGTTCTTGATCGTCACTTGATTAAGTGCTCGATAATCCACACAAAGCCTCTTGGTGCCATCCTTCTTTCCCACAAACAAGACCGGAGCAGCCCAAGGCGACGTGCTCGGTCTAATAAACCCCTTAGCTAGGAGTTCATCCAACTGCTTCTTCAACTCCACCTGCTCCACAGGTGCCATCCGATACGGGGACTTGTAGATAGGCCGCGTACCCGGAACAAGGTCTATGCGGAAATCCGGTTCCCGTTCTGGTGGCAGACCTGGAAGCTCGGCCGGAAAAACATCTGGGTACCTGCAAGCCACAGGTATATCCTCTAGCCTCAAAACATCCTCGTGTCCCTCAACCATGGCCCATAGAAAACCTGACCTCTGCATTCGCCGATTGGGGAACAACTGGCACAACAACGAGAGAGAGTACTGCGGGGCACTCCCTTGGAAGACAACCTCACACCCAGACGGAGACTGCAAAGTGACTGTCTTCCAGAAACAAGAGATAACAGCCTGATACTGCGCGAGCCAATCCATGCCAAGGATCACATCGAAAGGCTCCAGGGGTATAACCACCAAATTTGCTACGAACTCCTCATCTTGTAGAACCACCACACAACCAGGGCAAATACGAGCACTGGAAATAAGCCCACTTGAAGAACTAACAACCACAGCTCTCCCAACAAACTGCACGGACAGACCTGCCCGCTGAACAAAAACCTCCGAGACAAAGGAGAAACTAGCCCCTGAATCGAAAAGTACAGAAGCATCAAAAGAATCAACAGATAAGGTACCTGTCACCACATCTCCACGATCCACGCCATCGACGCGGCATGGCATACGCCGCAGAACAATGAAGAAGAAGAACCTCCCACGCCCGGAAAGTCGGCGAAGGAGTCCACCGAGGTACAGCGCTGCGAGAGTAGCAGGATGCTGGACCAGTATCCTCGGTGGAGGCGCCGAGGCGGCGCGACGAAGGTGCTGAAGGCGACGACAAGTATCGCGGTGTAGGGACCGCGGGCAAGAATCGCGGGTTAGGAGCCGCAGCCATCATCTCGCACGGTGCCATCGGGGCGGGTAGAGCTGCTGAAGGTGTAGGCGCCAACTCCCACTGCAGCTTCCCCTTGGGATTCTGCCTGCACACCACATCCCTGTGGCTATTACCACAGATAGAACACTGTCCACTCCAAGTGCAGTCGCTCCGCCTATGCGGGTCTCCACAACGAAAACACACCAAGCCCGGCCGGGCCGCGTGTGCACGCGATGCTGAGAGCTCCCTCGGTGAGCTGGATCGCCTGTACTACCACGGTAGGGCTGGTGGCGACGACTCTTCGCCTTCTTGTGCGCAGGGCCTCCAGAAAAGCCCTTCTTCTCGCCATGGCCTCGAGGCTGATCTCCTCCAGTGGCCTTGCGGATGTCATCTGTATAAGCCTGCTGCATCTCGATCCCCAAAGCCTGCTCCACCAAGGTACGAAAATCTGTGATCGGAAAAGCACCTAGCAGGTGGCGGATCGAAGGTCTGAGCCCCTGACGAAACTGCCTGGCCTTCTCCGCATCATCCCGAGCCACATGCGGAACAAAGCGGACGATCTGGTTGAAGCCCACCTCATACTCTGCCACAGATTGCTTGTCTTGTGTGTACCTGCTCAGATCGATCTTCATCTTGTCCAGAAAGGTCTCTGGGTAAAACCTCCTCTCGAACTGTCGAACAAACTCTGCCCACGATAGCGCTCCATGTGCAGCCGTGCGAGCAGTCTGCACTCCCTTCCACCAGATCTGAGCCTCTCCCTTCAGAAGTTGCGCCAAATAGCGCACACGATCGGAGGCAACCACCTCGAATGCCTCCATCTTGTCCTCCACATAGGACAGCCAGTCTGCGGCCTGAACAGGAGTGGCTGCACCGCTAAAGCTGTCCAGCCTCAAACCTACCCACTCACGGAGCGAGAGGCCGCTAACTGCTCCATCTGTCGCAACCTCCGGCACCGGATCAGCACGAACACCAGGGGCCAGCTGCCCCTGCCTCAACGCACTCAGCTCTTGCTGCATGGCCCTCACAGTGGCCAACAGCTCCTCCTGACTACCACCCGCTGACTGAGTAACCTCAGCCTCCTCGACCGCTGGCTGCGCTACTGGCGTAGCTGCACGGCCACGGCTACTACGCCTAGGCGGCATCCTGCAGCCACCACAAACCACATTCAAACAAGAACAATATCAACAAGCCAAAAAGGCACAAGCATTAAAGCAATGAATTCAACAGGGTATATGCAAAATATACAAACCCTTCCCCAACCTACATGTGCAAGTGTGTCAATTTAATAATTTAATTACCACGGACCTAAAGCCCGCTCTGATACCAACTGTAACACCCCAGGACCCACATTACCCTGGGATGCTACTAAAACCACTCCACAACTAGCCAATTTACAAAATAAAATAAACTGGCAATAATTATTAAACAAGATAATACAAACGGAAGCATAAACAACTAAGGGAAAACAGAATAGAGATGACAATTCAATATTCATAAGCAACTCCAAAATAATAACCAAAGGTAACAAATCCAAATTTAACATTATTAGGATGAAACAATCCTCAATAAGATAACTAAGCAAAAGACTAGAATCCTTTCAACTTTATTACAGCATTAAAATATATTCCAAGTGCATCGGTGTGGTGCTGCTCTACCCTTCCCATGCATGCTCAAAGTCCACCAGTAGGAGGGGGAAACAAGGGTGAGATAAAAATCTCAGCAAGCAAACAGTTTAACAGGCTATTCAAACTACAAACAAGTATACAACATCATTTATAATTCCATACAACCACAATCACAATTCATGTCCACGATTATTAAACCACCACAATCCTCCATGATTCATACCTCATCAATTTCAGATTTAGGCATATGAATGCAGTCATTTTATCCACATTAAATGCATATGAATGCTTATGCTATGCTCCACATCACTCTTTCCAGGGCAGGATTTGAGGTGCATCGTATTACGGCAATATACGATGCTTCCCGCGGGATAAGAGGTGCATCGTATTACGGCAATATACGATGCTGTACCGGTACGGTCGCGGCTATGTGCGGCGACATCCACATATGCATATGACATGATATGACATGAATTATATGATAATCATAAAACACATTAATCCATCTTCAAGGAGCATTATCATGCTCGCAACATATCCACATCCACCACATGTTATTTTCATGTTCCACATTATAGCACTAAGCAAGAATTCCACGTGTCTACTAGCAATTTATCAACTTATCAATGGATAAATACTTGCTACCATCTCCACAATTATGATATCTTGCAATCATGACATAATGTATCGAATTATGATAATAATGTAAACTGAAAGTAGAAGGAATAACAAGTTAAACGGTAGCAACCACCGCTACGTTTACTTGCCTCAATCGACGGCGAAGTAAAATCAAGAGCGTTCAGGGACAAGACCACCTGTCCAAAAGACATCTCTCAGCGCAAAGCCACAGCATACAAACACGACATAAATAATTAAAGACGCCGCTAGAACCCCGAACCCGCACTTACTCCTCTCCGCTCAACAATTCAGCAAATTACACTCTGCAGCAGCGCTGCTTAACATTTTCGTAACTTTAAAAATATTGATCCAAATATAGCAAAAATACCTCTCTGGATTCATCACTTAAAACCTACATTTTCATGTAGAACACATATTTTTATTTTGATCACAGCTAGGTGTAATTTAATGCCCAAAACAGAGGAAGAACTCTGTTCTGGCAGATTGGACAGCGGTATTCAATTGCGTCCCAGAAACAGTACAGGGTCTAAAAATTCTGAATTTTATACAGAAGCTAGAACTCTAAATTATCTACAACTTTTTCAATTACGGCCATGACCATATAAAACATTTACTAACTCAAATTCACATATTACCGTCGGTCTGTACCAATCTGCTCGCCTGACGAACAGCAGTATTCCCGAACCTGTAACTCCCAGATACCACGGTAAAAAATTCCGAAACAAATACATGAGATGCGTCTGGAAGTCCTCTACAACTTTCCTTTGGGAGAGTCCGCAGGAAAATTCGTTTGCTAGGTCAAAACCTCGCGAACAGACACGCTGCGCGAATCAATCTACTGGCAGACCTCAGCTAATCTCTAATCGGGCAATTAATCTATTAACTACCTTCAAAATCCGTGCCAAGAACCCTAATTATTCATAAGAACAGAGGGTTTTGGATGAGAAAAAATTACCTAGATGAAGAATTACCCCATTTTTTTCCTCTTCTTCTTCTCCTTCCTTCTTCTCCTTCTCCTTCTCCTTCTTCTTCTCCTTCTCCTTCTTCTCCTTCTCCAAGGGCAGCAATGGGGGCAACAATCCTTGGGAGGGGCGGCCACCAGGGGAATAGGGGTGCGGCTGGGTGTGGGGAAAAGGGAAGGAGGAAGCCCTAGGTTAAAAAGAAAGGGGAAAGGGGGTGCGCCTCCCCTTGGGCCTTGGCCCAGGCGGTTGGCCCACTCCCAGCAGCCCAAACTAAAAATTAAAAGTAATTTTTAATATATTTTATTCCTTTTTTAATGTTCTACAATTTCTTTATTTTTCCCTTCCCGCGATTTGCCGAAAAACCGGCGACTCCGCGATTGTTTTAGAAACTTACGCCGTAGCGACGTTCAGGATATTACAGTTTGTTAGCTCTAAACACAAATCCATCATTTAGAACAAATTTATTCCACGTTTTTCCCTCTTTGCAATTCAGCAACACGTCTTTAAAATCATCATCATGAACATAATGCTCCTTAATTGTTTCCTATCCAAAAATTTTGAAGTCAAGTTGTGAGAGCATGGTATATCTCCTAGACAATGCATCAGCAATAACATTCTCCTTTCCTTTTTTGTGTTTTATGACATAAGGAAAAGACTCTATGAATTCAACCCACTTTACATGCCTACGGTTCAATTTTGCTTGACTTCTAATATGCTTTAATGACTCATGATCAGAATGAATGACAAATTCTTTGGACCATAAATAATGTTGCCATGTCTCTAAAGTTCGAACTAGAGCATATAATTCCTTATCATAAGTAGAATAGTTCAAACTAGGCCCACTCAATTTTTCACTAAAGTATGCCACAGGTTTACCTTCTTGCAACAGCACACCACCCAATCCAATTCCACTAGCATCACATTCTAGCTCAAAAGTTTTACTAAAATCTGGAAGTTGGAGTAATGGTGCATGTGTTAACTTATCTTTCAATGTGTTGAAGGCGTCTTCCTGTGCATTCCCCCAAGTAAACGGCACCCCCTTTTTAGTGAGCTCATTCAATGGTGCAGCGATGGTGCTGAAATTCTTCACAAAACGACGATAGAATCCAGCAAGTCCTAGAAAACTTCGCACCTGCGTGACCGTTTTAGGAGTCGGCCAACTCTGTATTGCCTCAACCTTGGCTTGATCAACTTCAATGCCCTGTGGAGTAACAACATAGCCAAGAAAAGAGACTCAATCCGTGCAAAATGTGCACTTCTCAACGTTACCAAATAAACAAGCATTATGTAAAGCATCAAAAACAGCACGTAAATGGCAAAGGTGTTCCTCTAGTGATCTGCTATATATCAATATATCATCAAAATAGACCACTACAAATTTACCAATGAAAGCACGCAAAACCTCGTTCATTAATCTCATGAATGTGTTAGGTGCATTAGTTAAACCAAATGGCATCACTAACCACTTATACAAACCGAACTTAGTTTTAAATGCTGTTTTCCATTCATCTCCCAATTTCATGCGAATTTGGTGGTACCCACTTAATTCATCAAGCATATCATCTAACCTAGGAATAGGGTGACGATATCTAATGGTAATGTTATTGATTGCTCTACAGTCCACACACATACGCCATGATCCATCTTTCTTAGGCACTAAAATTACCGGAACAGCACAAGGACTAAGAGACTCATGCACATAGCCTTTATCAAGCAATTCTTGAACTTGACGCTGAATCTCCTTAGTTTCTTCCGGATTGGTCCTGTATGGCGCACGATTGGGCAAAGATGCCCCGGGAATCAAATCAATCTGTTGCTCAATCCCTCGACCGGTGGTAGCCCTGGTGGCACGTCCTTTGGAAAGACATCCATGTACTCCTGCAAAAGATTAGTGACAGCAGGAGGCACAGAAGAAGGTACCTCCTCGAATGAAAATAAAGCTTATTTGCAAAGTCATAGCAAATAGAAGTAATAGCATCTAGCTCAGTCACATCAGACTTAGTAGCAAGAAAATATGCACCTTTCAATTTAATCTCATTTTTCATCTCATGAACAGATTTAGAGTTTTTCTTTTTATGTTGCTCAAGTTCGCTTGCAACAATCTGATTTTCACTCCTATTATGCTCCTGATTTTTCTCTCTACTAGCTCTAGCAATCTCATCTTTGAAAATAGCTTCAGGAGACATAGGATGTAACACAATTTTCTTGTCATGATGCACAAAAGAATATTGGTTTGTCTTACCATGATGCAATGAATCTTTATCATATTGCCACGGTCTACCTAACAGCATAGAGCATGTTTGCACAGGTACAACATCGCATTCTACAACATCGTGATAAGAACCAAAAGCAAAATTTACTCTCACCATTCGTGTTACCTTCACCTTGCCGCTGTTATTGAACCATTGAATGTAGTAAGGTTGTGGGTGAGGTTTGGTGTTCAACGCAAGCTTCTCCACCATATCGGAGCTCACCAAGTTGTTGCAGCTCCCTCCATCAATTATCACTCGGCATGAGCGTTCCTTCACGACGCACTTTGTTTGGAAAAGGATGTGCCGCTGATTTTGCTCCGCCCTCTCCATTTGTGCACTCAACACACGCTGCACAATGAGGCTCTCATAGCGCTCTGCATCTTTAGCACCAATGTGCTCTTCTTCTTGCTCCTTCCCACTACCTGCATGGTCAGCTTCAAGCATAGCAATGTATCCTCATCCAAATCACTAGCAGAAGAATACTCACCATCATCTCTCGCAATCAGAACACGCTTGGTTGGGCACTCACTCCTCGCATGGCCATACCCCTTGCATTGATGACATTGGATATCCCTCGTTCGTCCCGTAGATGCAACGGACGAAGAGCTCTTTGCATGTGCTTGGGCTGTCCCCTTTGTTGCTTCGGATGCCCGAGATGCCGAATTTGATGATGAAAACCGTGGCTTGCTGTTGGAGGAAGAAGGTGCAGGGGGTTGGCTTGATGGTGCGGCAGATGCACGTTGAGACCAAATGTTTGCACGACTGCGAAGCGTTAGTCCTAGTGCTCGCGCGTCGTCCACTGTAGTTCTCTTTCAGCTTTACAAGCAAGATGAAATAAACGAGTGATAGAATTATATTCCTTGTAAGCTAAGATATCCTGAATTTCCGATTCAAACCACCCATAAACCTAGCCATAGCGGCTTCCTCGATTTCCTCTAAGTCACAACTCAGCATCCTTTGTTTTCGGGGAATGCATGACAAGCAAATTTCTGATCAACGACCAATTCCCAAGTGATATAAGCATCGTGGTTATATTTTCCATCGAAGGTGGCATAGTGAACTTAATCTTACCAAGCGATTCATCATTCTCATGTACCTCATTCCGGCGTGGTTGACGATGACGGTGAGCGTCCTCATCATCATCAATCTCAGTGTCAGCCGCATATTCGTCTCCACCATTTTCATCCACTCTGCTGCCCAAGACACCAATATTGGCACGAGTACGCTGAGTTGGTGCAGCGGGAGATGCACGGCCCCTCTCATCAAGACGTCTCAAAATCTCAGCAAGTGAAGCATTGACGGTGCCAATGGAAGCCTCCAATGTTGCAAGCATAGTGTTGGTGTCGATCTGCGCGGCCTCCAATTGGCGAAGGCGTTCGTTGGTGACCCTTACATCCTCATCAAGTCCCTCAGTGTGCAGCTTCATTTGGCGCTCAAAGTGTTGTATGATGCCCCTAGTCTGAGGGGAATGTGGCGCTGCCCGCAGGTCCACTGGTTCTCCTGACATTGTTAGAAGACAAGAACAAACCAAGAAGAGAAAAAAAATAATAAAACTTCAGGTTATGCCCTCACAACTACTGAGATGTGGTTAAATCAAGTCGCACACTCTCAACCTGTTCTGTCAAGCTCTTACAAGTTCTTACCACAGCAAGCAGGAGGTGATTGCAGCCGACAAGACAAGACAATATCTCCTGGAAATTGGGTGTATCGCTGCCTCGCCGCTAGTCCCTGTGAGGTGGTAGCCAAATCTGTGGAGCTATGGGTGGGCTGAGAGTGAACAAAGGATAACTAGAACCACATTAGTCAAAGCAAGTTGAATAATCGCTCAACGACGACACCGTGCTGGTCCTAGGCTAGACCGTACTAGAGACGCGAGCCTAGAACACAAACGAAGACACACCGTGTAGAAAGAAACTAGATGGCGTTGCACACGGAGTTCTGGAGCTCGAAAAAGGGTGCCGTCTTCACAAGGGACCTTAGAATCACGTGCAGAAGGGCTCTGTCAATTTCGAGCAAATTCTGAGAAACTTGATTTTTCCTCGGTTTGCGGGCCCGTTTTGTGGCCCTAAACGACGTTTTTTGGGGTCGAAGTTGCCGCGTGTGTGCCTGGTGGCTTACGCGGATATGAAATCTCCAATTTCGCTCTATCTTCCAATTTCCTTTCCAACGGATCAAGAATCGCCTCAATCGGAGGTCGTATGCAAAATTTAGGTGTTTCTCTCTCTTCTGTTTTTTTTCTTCTTTTTTTTATGCCGCGGCTCTTCTAGATGCGGCTGCCTGTTCCTTCTTGTCTCACTTTGTTTTCACTTTTTTTTTCTCTTTTTTTTCACACGCGATGCAGTTGAATCCGAATTCGTGTCCTACTCCAGGACCAATTAGGGCAAAGTCTCCCTAGCAACCGAGTCCTCCTCCTTTTCTACCCTTCTATGACAGTTCGGATCTAACTGCAACGGTGAGTCCAAAACATGAACAGAACTTGAAACTCTAAAGGAACTAGACACTATGACCAGCAACTGACGTGACGATGCAACCAAAGACTCAACAAACAAAGACTATGCAGCAATAGCGTAAGGCTCAAATTGTTTCGGATTTTGGGGAATAGATCTGATTTGCAAAGACCTTTTTTGTTTCTGGTCACGCACCGCATGGGGACTGCTACCAGAAGGAAAAATGATGAGTAACCAACTAGGTTCTTTTCTTGAATGGGCTGGCACAGTTTACTAGAATGAAACCAGCAGGTTTGGTTCAGCCCGACATTAGTGATCCTTCTTTTTGTTTACATCTTGTCTTTGTTTAATTCCATTTGGTTACTGCCATGACTTATAATTCGTTTTGTTATTAATGGGTTTAAACTGGACTTTTGACCTTAGACCATGGTTCAAAATCTCGGCGGTTACCGACCGATAACCGTCGGTAACCGGTTTTACCAGTGGAGACCAGTAACCAAAAACCGCGGTATGAATTTTTGAGTTTTCAAATTTTGGCGGTTTTTTCGGTTTTCGATTACGGTTTCAAAATATCTCAAAATTCAAATTTTGATTTTCAAATTGTGACCGGTTTTCCTATGCACTTGATTACATTATGCGGCCACGATCGATTTCTTCCGGTTCGGTTTTGGAACCTTGGCTTAAACCACTAACAGTCGATTTTAGATTTTTATTTTAATAAGTAAAAGAAGTCGTTAATTCATTAAGGTTACATTTATACCATGCATCAATGGCCAATTTTAAGTGGAAGGTTGCTTCGGAACAATTATTATTTATTTCAAGCTATTTTGGCTCTTTCTTAAACTTCAAAAAGAAATAAATTCTGTAATGGAATGGTAGGATAAAAAAAAGAAAAAAAGGAAATGTGGAAAAAAATGACAAGATCCTATTTCATCCGGGTTGCTAACTCAACGGTAAGTACTTGGCTTTTAGGTGCGACTATGATCTTTTACACATTTAGATGAAGCAACAAATTTGCCTAGACTCTCGCTAGAGTCTAGAAGACCACGACTGATCCACAAAGGTAATGAATGGAAAAAAAGGCATGTCAGCAAAAATTTAAAACATCCTTTTTGAAACTTTTCAACAAGAAATGCGTACACCAAGAAAAAGGTGCAATTACTAAAAGGTTACAGGTTGTTTACTAAAAGGTGCACTTACTAAAAGGCAGCACCCCCACCATCATTGGATGCACACGTGGTAGGGTTTGAAGCCCTCTCGCCCTCCCCCACCTCCACCATCAAGCCACTGCCTTTATCAGAGGGTAATTGGTGGCGGCACCAGCATTTGCACCGGTATGGGGATATTGGAGATCGAGAGGATGTGGCTTCTTGGTAGATTTAGGGTTTGGGGGTATTGCGATGTTTTGGGGGACTTCGGGGTTTGGGGGCTTTGACGGTTTAGGGGTTTTATGGGGCCGGACTTGCGGAAGTCGGAATCGTCAAAGCCGAGGAGCTGCGGGGCCGGGAGGAAGCCGAGGAAAGAGGCGAACGAGGCGACGTCGGACTTCAGCGCGTCCATGTCCTCTTCCGCGGCGGGGCTTCTTAGCTTTCCTCGTGGACTTTGCTTTGGGGTTTGGCTCCACCATGGCTGGATGCGGCGGCGATGGGATGTGCGGCAGCAGAGGCGAGTGGTGGCGGTGGGATGAGAAGGCGGCTGGGGTGGGCGAGGTTGAGGAGGTCGGGCGGACAAGGTTGATGAGGTAGCCCGATCGGCAGCTAGGCGGGGAGGCGAATAGGCGAGCAGCGCCGCTAGGTGGGCGCGATGCTTGGGAGAGAGGGAGAAGAGAGAGATCGAGAGAGCGGCGCGAGGCGAGAGAAAGATGTCAAAAGAGGTGGCGGCGTTGGTGTAGCCCTAAGGAGGCGTCGGTAGGGCTGCCTTAGGTCTACCCTCATGGACTGTGTGGGCCTTGTGGGCTGCGTGGGCTTCCTCGCACTTCCTTCCTTTTTCTTTTCACGGCACTGCAGCGTGCCTTCTCCGCTAGAGGTCTTCTTCCCGCCTTGAGGCGCATGCGCCGCTCATGACCTCCTCCTTCCCGCCGCCAACATGGACATCCAGCTTCCAGGTGCCTCTGCTCCCCCTCCTTCCCCTTTACTCATCTCCACCTCCTTAGTTTAATGGCTGGTCGCCTAGGCGGCCTAAGAGCTAGGCACTGGTCTATTGCCTTATTTGCACCTAACGTTTTGATGAACACTGATAATAACTGATCGGAGAAGAGGACAGAGTTGACTGGCAGGAGAGGCGGTGGTGCTAGTGAGCTGGAGAGGTGGAGTAGCCTTCGAAAGTTGGCGGGCGGCGGTGTGCTTTCGCACGTGACAACGTTAGTACGTGTAGGACCGAAATGGCGACAGAGGGGGGTGAATGTCGTTCGCTTTTAAAATCGCCCCCGAGAATTCACGAAAATCTCAGTTCTCCGATAGCTATAAAAAGCTATAAAGAAAAGAGAAAAAAAATAAATCTCCACTAGAAAATACTTTCCTGCCTTGGCAAATACTTGAAAAAGAACTGTCCTAAAAAGATTCTATGAACTGCAATAAAATACTTGAAATAGGAAAGCTTAAGCCTGCATATAGTTGCTGCAAAGAAGGTGTACGGACTGAAAAATTCAGAGATTTCAGCATGCTCCTATGCACTGGAAACTGCTACCTAAGAGGCACTTTGCTGCCCACAAACTGCAGAAAAGATTAGAGAATACAACAACCTAAAGAAGCACAAAATGAGAGATAAGGGCAGTAAACAACATGCAGTTTTCAGCAAGAAGGGCTGCTATTTTCAGCAATCAGAGCTGCAGATTTTCAGCAAACTGAGCTGCTATTTTCAGCAAGATGAGCTATAGATTTTCAGCATACTGAGCTGCTGTTTTCAGCAAGAAGAAGTCCAGAGAAGATTGCAATTTACTGCACTTAGCTGCACTAAAATGGATCCAAGACTTCAACCAAAACTGGACTGAAACTCCCAACAAAACAGCACGCTGCAGAACACTAAAAATAAAACAGCAAGCAGTAAAAAGCAGACCGCCAATTTAAACTGAGAGATTGATGAAAACCAGCTGATCTTCTGAGCCCTAAAGACCAAGGAAAAAGTCCTAAATAGCATTAAGCACTTTTGGAACCGAGCACTTCACCATTTGAGCAAGAATTTAAGATTATGCCCAAAACTGAAGCTTTTCAGAGAGAGAGCCCAAATCAAGTAAATTGATGCTATAAAACCTATTCTCCTTAGATCACAGGAACAAGAACATGCTCCACATACTTCTAGGACCCTTGGAAAACAGGGAATTTCACCAAAAAACCACAAATCAAGATTTTGACAAAAAGAGCAACTTCTTCAGAGAGGGAACTGAAAATCAAATTACTCTACCCTCTCTCAATCTTCGGTCATGATATTTTGTAGTCAATATAGTAATGCTCTCAGGACATACCAGCAAAAATCTCAGGCCATTTCCTCAAAGGAATCAAGATTCTCACTAAACCCTAGAACAAGAAATACAAGAACAGAGGAGACCAAAAGAGAATAACTGAAATTAAAATTGATTTGCTCTGAGGATTAACTAGCCAAATGGCTTTTAAGCATCTCCCATGTCATAGCAACCCATTTTGGCACTTCATAGCAACCAGCAACAAGAAATCACGAAAGTCAAAAATCACCAAACAGAGACATCGAAGAACAGAGAGCACAGAGCAGAATAAAAACTTCAGATTTCATTCATTGGATCAAAAGAAATACAGAGGAATCCCGATACGCATGTACATTAGAACGAGGAATGATTACATGGTGGCTCAAATCATCCTCTCCCTCTCCTCTCCCTCTCCAATCTCTAGAACTCAACTCAAGAACTCATGGAGCACAACGTACAGAGAGGAGGAAAACAGCCAGGGGACACCCTCTGCCTTTCCAACCACTCTCACCCACTAAAGCCTAAAGCCAAAACCAACTCACTAAAGCCTATTTTGACTAAAGGAAACCCTAATACCCATGGAGTGCTCAAGTGGACATGCAGCCACCACCTCATATTTATAGCCTCCGGCTAAGAGCAACTCCAAGAGATTAGGCAAAAGAAGTATCTAAATTTAGTGATTTAGCTATTCTCTAAAATGAATCTTACCCCAAAAAAACAAGACTACTCCAACAGGCTATCTAAACTAGAGGGCGCGGTGGTCGCAGACGCTGCGGAATGGGGCACAACGTGCGGGAAGGAAACGCCGACCGCGCCAAGAGGCTGGATGGTGAGCGAGGTAGGCTATCCAAAAATAGAGAGCGAAGGAGGAGGGATGGAGAGCTACTAAATTTGGAGAGTCATTTATCTTCAATAATAGCCAAATTTACCTTTAGAATATGCTTTAGCCCTTCTCTTGGAGTTGCTCTAACGGGTCTCCACCCCGTTACGCCCGCTAAGTCCAACGGAGCCCGCTCCGCTTGTGCAGCCACGCGAATTTCCCGATCGCCTCGTGCACCTTCCGGAAGCTTCGCTCCTTGCCTCACACGCCTGCAACCACCTCGAGTCCACGTCGTCTTCGACACATCCCGACTGTTCTGACCTCAGCGCCACGTGCGCCTAGTCCGGTCCACCGTGTCTCGCCACGACTCCGCCTCGACGTCCTGCAGTCACATAGACAAGAAACACATTAAATAGCACCACTCGATACATGAAAGCGTAAATACCATCATACTTACCATAATGAAGTCCAAACCTGTCGAATCATCGAAATATGAACCTAAACCCATACGACCAGGAATGACCAAGTCCGACCGAGTCCGACTGCGCCATGCAACGACTCGACTCCAAACCACTCAAACCAAACTCGACTATCATAACCAATGTCAATTACTCATCATACACATGTGGTCACATCCACATGGTTCATCAGTAGGTGGCGTGATAGATAGTAGAGGAGGAGGCCGATGATAAGGTTGGGGTGATGAAGACGATGGAGGATAGAGTCACCTATGAGAATTGGAGGTGGTGAAGTGACTTAGGGAGAATGCAGCGCTGGTTATGTCCTGTACATAGGGTTGGAAATGAGCCAAGCCGAGCCAACTCGAGCCAGAATCGTCCAAGCTCATCCGAAGTTGTGGCTCGGTTTGGCTCAGCTTGTTAAGAAATTGAACCAAAAAGGTAGCTCAGCTTGGCTCGTTTTCTAGCTCGAGCTGGCTCACGAGGGCTTGTGAGCCGAGCTGCCCAGAACAAGAGCCTGAATTGTGAGAGAGAATTAGGTAGGACAATTGTTTTTTAGGCCAATTGCGTTCACAATATCATCCATTGTCCAGCCATGGAGGTCCTTGTAGGAAACTATTTTTAGTGGCAAGCCATGCTGCAATGAGTGAATCGTACTGGCAACTGATGAATACATGTTTAAATGGCAAAACTTAATGAACTAAATGTCTTACAAAAAATAGAACAAAAGACAACATTAACAGTTGCAGTAGAATTGTGTGTGTTGGGGGCAGGGGGAGGGGAACCTATATTTCATTCCTTTTAGCAGTTCCTAGTGAGTCATCTCTATAACAAATAATTCCTTCATCCACAAATAAAAGGAACAAATCATGGCCATTTTTGTGATGACGGTTTAACTTTGATAACACGTATGCAGAACAATTTGGACTGCACCATCCGAAATGAAAGCAACTCATCCTTGTTAATTCAAGGTCACAACACCTCTAGTTTACTGTACCATAAATATACACATCCAAAAACCAAGTTCATTACAAGTTTTCATAGGGCATTGTCACTGCACTTATTACGGGAATGGTTACAAATCTCGGTATCTCACCACACCCTAGATTACTGAATCCTAATGACAAGTTGAGTTCCAAGAAGTAGAAAGCTACTATCATCATTCTTTTCATTCTACTGAAGTTTCCTTGTTTAAATCCAGAAAATGAAATAGACTGACTAATAAAAACAGGTAGATGTACATGTAAACAAAACTAACATGTAGATGTACATGTAAACGACACTACTTACATGCAAATGGACTCCCAGAAATTGCTATGGCATGCGCAAGCTACTGCAAGTAGGGCTAGAAAAAGCGCATGGTTCTGAGCGCATTTAGTTGCAAGTGTTTCTTTCCCAAGATGCACTAATCAACTTCACAAGCAAGGAGCATACCAAGTTCAAGAAATACATGCTCCGAGCAAATCACATCATCACAAAGCTAAAAAAACAATATCCAACTAAAGAGGATACCGAAATGGGAAAAATGGCTTAGAAACAACTCCAGATTTACATGTTTAGATAATATTTGATAATTCACTTTCAAATAATACAAGCAGCATACCTTTAGTTCACGAGCAGTACTGCAAGTGAGCTTTTTTTCCCCCAGCATGGAGCATCTTGGCTCAGATCTGGCCTGTAATGCCACCACCGCCTGTTGCCAGTCATGACGCCTCCGCTTTGTCTGCCTCGACATTCGGGAGAGAGATGGAGTTGGGGACAGGGTTAGGGGCACTAGATTTGGTGCTGATGTCATGCTACTCATGGACGCCGACATCGGTAAGGTAGAGGAAGGCAAAGGGATGCCAGATCCAGAGGCTGTGAGGATGGGCATGGCTAGATCCAGTGGTGGTGGCAATAGGGATAGCCATATCTAATCAGATTTGGAGAAGAAGCGTTGCTGTCTCACCGCATCACTGCTATCCGAAGTTGGGGGAAGAAGCCCTACTGTGTTGGAAGAGTGCCCTGTACACAAGACAGGAGGCGTGTTGTCGATGTTTTAATATCGATCTTACATATGATTTGTTTGGATTCGGGGAAACTCTTAGAAGACTCAATGTGTGCACATGCAGAGTAGAGACATGGGAAATTTTTTATCTTGGTTCGGGCCTTCTCCTCAAAGAATAACAACCCTACGCCCAGTGTGATTGCTAGTTGCTAGAAAGTGGATTACAACAGAGAATTACATGAATGACTAGTGCTAATTTCATGAATGATGTGGATCATGTGCAGTTAGTGGACTAACGCACGTTCTAACCACCTTGTCAAACGAATTGACAATGTAGTTCATTGTCATAGATAAGTCAGTTAGAGATAAACTTATCGTAGGAATTTCCATGATCATAGAGTGGTTGCAGTAAAACTTACGACTACATGATCGTAGAAAGACTAACGACCATGGGATAGTCACAGTAAGACTTACAACTATATGGTTGTAGAAGGACTGACAACCATATGGGTAGCCGCAGAAGACCTATGATTATGAGGTCATAGAAGAACTCATGATTATATGGTCGAGAAGTACTTATACCATCATACATATTTACCTCTTATCGGTAAGGGTATATTTAAGGAATATAATGACATAATAATTTGAGGATTATTCTATCCTCATCATCTAACCCCCTAACTTCAAGTGAAAACAACTTATTCGACTAAGCATGGTCGTAGATAAAGAGTGGTCAAAAGCAAAGACCTTCTTGACCCTTATCGACTAGGAATTGGCTTGGTCGACTTGGTGATTTTGCTTGAGTTGTGAAGACAGAAAGACATCGGACAGAGAAAATGCAATCGATTTCCCTCGAGCTGTCTGTTGATTTAGTCTCCAAAGAAAACGTTTGGTTCCCAAAGCAAACATTTAGTTCCCGAAAGAAGAAACCGATGCATTAGTTATAAAAATTTATGGGGGTGACTTTTGGTTTTCACTTTCCCCATTTGCTCTAACTTGTTCGAGCTCTTTGCTCAAATCAATCTCCAATCTCGCACGAATCCCTTCCAATCTCCTGAAAGAGTGACGAGGTCTTCCTCAAGCTGGGCTGAATCAGAGATGGATCATGCCAAGATGAAGGCATTGGAGGCTGCAAAGAAGATTCCGCTACGGCAGTTCATCGCATGGATCGAAGCCACCGTGTAATGCTGGCAATCTGGACAGATCGGAAAGATTTCGGTGTTCCAAGCGTATTGTGAGTGTGGCCTCCGTCTTCTTGCTCATCCCTTCTTGACGGTTGTTCTCATGTATTTCGGGGTCGAGTTGGTGAACTTGGTTCCCAATTCAATCACGATGCTCAGCATCTTTGTATACCTATGCGAGGCATATCTGGGTATCCCAGCAGATCTCGAGCTCTTCTTATTTTACTACGAGATGAGCTGACAATCAGGGATTGCTGGGAGTTGTGGATTGAAGCTCCATGACAAGAAGACGGAGCTTTCCATCCCCATGTTTACCTAATCTTCATGGCTGGGGTGGAAAAAGAGGTGGTTCTACTGGGAGACGACTAGTGAAGATAGCTTCTCCATCGTCAGAAAGGCCGCAGAGAAGAACAGTCTTTGGAACTTAGCCCTCAAAGATGCCACGAGAATAGCCCCCTACATCTCAGCCATCAATGAGCTAAAGGATAAGGGGCTTACGAGTTGGCATGTAGTAAAGGACTTCACACACCGCATTAGTCCCTCGAAGCGTCGAGCACATCCTATGTGGATGTACTCAAGAGTTTCAGATTTAACTCGGGACTACAAGAACGGTACGTGATACTAGTACTCGTATTCGTAACCAAGGTTCATTTTTTGAGTTTTATCGATTACTATGTTTATTTGTTCAGACCTTGATTTGGAGGAAATCAATTCTAAAGTCAAGACCATTTGCGACAAGGCTTCATCGCTTGAGGTGGAGGCTCCTCATATCCTAGTAAATGTTTCTGTTGAGAAGAGGAAAGGACACTTAAAAGTAATCAAAAAATTGACTTTATCTTTAACACTTCTTAGTCGTAAAGCATGACCAAGTGGTATCTTTCTCTTCTGCAGAGCGTTGGTATGGACTCCCGTCAAGATGGCCAAGGGGTCAAATTGATGGTGATCAGAGAGGTTGAAAGAGTGAAAACTCCTCCGGCCAAAAGACGTCAACTGGTTAAAATAATCGATAAGAAAAAGGTGAGCGCAGATGATGTTGTCCCTCTTACAATTCTTCCTCCAGCTGCCTCAAATGCTCCTATTTAGTAACTTGTTGTGGATGTAGGCACAACAAGTGAAATAGGGGCAGCCGAATTGAAGCAAGCGTCTCTTAAGATCAAGATACCCTTCTATTATAACATCAAAACTAATTCAGTTAGCCTTTCAAAGCCTTTGTCAAGCATCTTGAAAAGGTAAACTGGAAGAGTTTTGTGTTTTTTGTGAAGGAAGCTGTCGCATCGCCATAAACTACGATTGGGAAGGAGATCATCTGGATGATCGACGCTGGTTCCAATCATCAAGAGGGACAAGAAAAGGAAAGGATAGCAACTCTTGCTATAGAGCTTTGACCAGATGTGGTCAAAGACGCTCAAGACTCTTGATCAAACATGGTCGAAGAGATCCTTACTCTCCCATAACTAGATGTGGTTGTAGAAAAGAAGACGAAGAAACCACTCTTTGGGAAGGTTTCTTCCAGATTCGCGCTAAAAGCAATGACTCAAAGGTATAAAAATACGAGTATGTATACTGTATTTTACCTTTGTCTTTTCAACTACTAATTCACTTCTTACGATTGTAGCTCAGCGTCTCCATTGCCTAAGCCTCTTGCTGCTCTACCCATCATCAAAAAGACGGTCGAGAAGGTGGTCGAAGAAATGACCAATGCAGCGATAAAAGCTGCAGCCAAAACTACGAAAACTATGACCACTAGAATGGTCATAGAAAAAGAAGGCGCTAAAGGAGAAGAGGAACATCCTAGCTTCTTTTCATCATTTTTTAATCCTCCCTTTGTGGTAGGATCTTCTTCTGGTCACGCTCAAAACCTAGTCCCACACCCCAATGATCTTTCCAACAAGGAGTACATTTTTGATGATGAACGTCTTGAGAAGGTGTGGTATACTAGGGTTGAAGAGCTCGACCAACTGAAAGATTCTGGGTGAGTGCTCAGAAATTTTGCTCGTAGTAGTATGAACGTGAGTATTGATAACTCGAATATTTATATCTTTTTCCTTATCCAGAGAGCCTTAGAAGACATGGTGAATGTGGCTGAGTACCATGTACAGCTGATGCTCCTACGATAAGGAAATGTTGAACTCTTCAAGAGGGCAGTGGCATCATAAGCCTCTTAAGCTAGGTAGTCAAATTCTGTCTTGACCACACAACTAGAAATTCAGG
The DNA here is from genome assembly GCA_036346575.1 of Dendrocalamus sinicus. NCBI lineage: Eukaryota > Viridiplantae > Streptophyta > Magnoliopsida > Poales > Poaceae > Dendrocalamus > Dendrocalamus sinicus. The sequence goes on along the minus strand of JAYEVI010000357.1, from coordinate 62,505 downwards.
TTTACCTTTAACCTTTATAGGTCTTGGCTTGTACACTCGAAAATGAGAAAGCTGATGCAAGGAGGCTAAAAGAAGAAAATACCAATCTATCAATAAGCCTCATAAAAGCCAACTCTATTGCCAGAACTTTGGAGGAGAAAATAAATGGTAAGCCCTAAAGTTTGAATCTGTTTATCTATGTATCTTTCTAGCCTTCCTTTTATACAGAAATAAAGATTGAATCGAGTGAGCTGGTCAATGAAGTCGAAAAGAAGACTAAAGTGATTAGAGAGATTACTTGTATTAGCAAAAAGAAAGGTGAAAGGATAAAATTGCTTGAAACTCAGCTATCAGGTAAGAACAATTTCACCTTCGACTAGTTGACGCAACTAGTGTTGTATGATTTACGACTATATGGTCATAGAAAGACTCGACCAAGGGGTAGTCGCTATTAGACTTTTGATTACCTGGTCATAGAAGGACTTACAACAACATGGTCATATAAGGATCTAGACCATATGGTCGTAGAAAAGCTTATGGTTATAAGGAGTATTGCCTTGACCAATTTTAACTCTTTTCGTAGAGTCCATGGCAAAAAATAAACGCCTTTCTGAAGCAATGACTAGTAGTGAGGAAGAAGCAAAGCTCTCCTTCAAGACTACGACCTTCTTCTGAACAATCTACTCAATGGGTTTGGTGCTAAAAAAATTATTCCCTTTGAGGAGACCACATCCGCTCATATGAATACGATCTTACTACAAGCCAAGACTTTAGAAAAGCATCTAGCTACTATGAAGGCTGATCAGATGGAGTCGATATGGAATGCAGTCTGGGCGCTGTAAGCTATCTCAGTGAGCATGACTTCGCCTGTTCTTTGCAGGAGGCATCTCGCCGAATCGAAGAAGTAGAGCCAATTGGACGAAAGGTGTCCAAAGAAATGCAACTTGGCTCTTCCTCTCCTCTAAAATAAAGTAATTTGTAAAAAACAATTTTGTACGGACTTATCTTTTGGAGATGAATGAACTTTCTTTTTCCTACAATTTATCTTATTGAGCAATTAGTACACGTAAGATAAAAAATGAAATGAAAAGAGAAATGAAATTAAAACTAAGAAATAAAGTTATATGAATAACTCTATCCTAACCCCTAACTATTTACTTAGTTTATAAGAATAAACTAAGCAAATAGTACGGAGTAAAGTATGCTGAGAGCAGAGTAATATATCCAACCATCATTGTCGAATTCGTTTTATCGAGTTGACGCTAGGGATCTCCTTCTAGTGGGTAGGACCACATGTAGTGGGTAGGACCACATCTTGAGAGGCACTTCATTTTCTCGCCATTCTAGTAGCTCTTCTCCAATGAGATGATGATTCAGAGTCAAGTGCAGACACACACACAAGATAATCCAAAGAAATTGAGGCCCTTGAGAGTCTTGACAAATCCAGACTAGTACAACACCGCTAAGTTTTTCTTACAAGATCGGACACATAATTGGAGGGAAAATATCAACAAATCCAGAGAAAATTTTAAAAGAGAAGAAACAGCACAATATGAACAGTTCAAAGCCAACAAAAGAAGTCGATAACATGAAACAAAGGGATACCTTTTTAGCTGGTGCAATTTGAGATCCACCATTGATAGCACTAGGGGTCCCGATCTTTCGATGAGAGTGGTAGATTCGATTGGGGAAGGAGATGACATTGATGACCCGACTACAACCATCCAAGGACGTTGCGCCTTAGCGATCGATACACCAACTCCAGATATTGTTCGTGACCTTGTCGGCGCGCGATCAACCTAACCACGAGGGTTCTTGTTCCTGCAAGCAATCGAAGAACAAGCAAGAACAAGATGAACAGCAACTCAATTGCAAATAACGATGTAAGATTCAATCGAAAACAGAAAAATGGTGGGGTTCCGAATACAAGTATTCGGGCGGTCTAGCCGACACGTGCGAGTACAAGGCAAAGTAGCAAAAGCTAACTTAGTCTAAACAAAACCCAAACCCTAGAAGAGGGTGCGGCTGCCTATTTAAGGGACACGGAAGGTGGAGGGTCGGCCAAAACACAAGGAAGCCGAATAGGACTCGAATTACAAGGCCCAAGGCCCACTTTGACTCGGACTGGAAAAGTGATGTGATTTCTTTTGCAGTTTCTGACCGACTCGGATAGAATTTGGAGGTGAGGCCAGATCCATCTGAAAGTAGACTTCAAGAGCTTTCCAACGAGTACTCACGGGCCCCGAGAAACCTTCTGGATCAAATGTTATGGCTGTTTGAATTAGACGCTATCAACAAGGCCGAATCCGAGTCAAACTCATGAACAGGACTTGGTTTGCGCTTGATGGTTCCACTTCTATACTTGAGCTCATGTGGTTCTTCCCCATGGTTCCTATGGACAATTAAATCATCACAAGAATTAAGTAGTATTCCATTCTTTGAAACATTTGTATGCAAACTTAGGAACGCATTCACCTGATGGTTAAGTTGACGTGCTCGCGCTCTAGTCATTGGTCCTTGTATCATAGTTTCAGTTTGATGTGGAGTCGGCATGGTTATATGCATGGAAAGGATGTCCTCATCATCCTCCCCTTCTTGCATTTGAGTCGTCCGCGACTCAAGCTCATCTTCTTCTCCCAAGTATGGCTTCAAATCTGCAATGTTAAAGGTGGGACTAACCCCAAAATCTGCAGGCAACTCAAGTTTATATGCATTGTCATTAATCTTTTCCAACACTTTGAAAGGACCATCAGCTCTAGGCATCAACTTAGACCTCCTCCATTCAGGAAATCTTTCTTTTCTCAAATGCAACCAAACTAAATCACCCGGTTGAAAAGTTAAATGCCTCCTTCCTTTACTACCAGCAAGTTTATATTTAGCATTCATACGTTCAATATTTTCTTTGGTTGTCTCATGCTGTTTAGCATCAAAATTTAACTTCTCCGAAGATGGAAGTGGTAGCAAATCAATAGGAGCACGAGGCACAAAGCCATAGACAATCTCAAAAGGGCACAACTTTGTAGTAGAATGCAGCGAACGATTATAAGCAAATTCAATATGAGGCAAGCATTCTTCCCACATTTTAATGTTCTTTTTCAAAACAGCCCTAAGCATGGTAGATAACGTTCTATTCACAACTTCAGTTTGCCCATCAGTTTGGGGATGACATGTAGTCAAAAATAACAGCTTAGTCCCCAATTTAGCCCATAAAGTTCTCCAAAAATGGCTAAGGAATTTAGTGTCACGATCGGAAACTATTGTATTTGGCACACCATGCAAACGAACAACTTCACGAAAGAACAAATCCGCAATATTGGTAGCATCATCACTTTTATGACATGGTATGAAGTGGGCCATCTTAGAAAATCTATCCACAACAACAAATATGCTATCCCTCCCCTTCTTTGTCCTAGGCAGTCCTAAAACAAAGTCGATAGAAATATCTTCCCAAGGCACACTAGGAACAGGTAGAGGCATATACAAACCGTGAGGATTAAGTCGTGACTTAGCCTTTTGACACGTAGTGCAGCGAGCAACAAACGCTCCACATCACGCCTCATCTTTGGCCAAAAGAAATGACTAGCAAGTATGTCTTCCGTCTTCTTCGCTCCAAAATGCCCCATCAACCCACCTCCATGCGCTTCCTGTAACAACAACAAACGAACGGAACTAGCTGGAATGCATAGTTTGTTAGCTCTAAACACAAATCCATCATTTAGAACAAATTTATTCCACGTTTTTCCCTCTTTGCAATTCAGCAACACGTCTTTAAAATCATCATCATGAACATAATGCTCCTTAATTGTTTCCAATCCAAAAATTTTGAAGTCAAGTTGTGAGAGCATGGTATATCTCCTAGACAATACATCAGCAATAACATTCTCCTTCCTTTTTTGTGTTTTATGACATAAGGAAAAGACTATGAATTCAACCCACTTTGCATGCCTACGGTTCAATTTTGCTTGACTTCTAATATGCTTTAATGACTCATGATCAGAATGAATGACAAATTCTTTGGACCATAAATAATGTTGCCACGTCTCTAAAGTTCGAACTAGAGCATATAATTCCTTATCATAAGTAGAATAGTTCAAACTAGGCCCACTCAATTTTTCACTAAAATATGCCACAGGTTTACCTTCTTGCAGCACACCACCCAATCCAATTCCACTAGCATCACATTCTAGCTCAAAAGTCTTACTAAAATCTGGAAGTTGGAGTAATGGTGCATGTGTTAACTTATCTTTCAATGTGTTGAAGGCGTCTTCCTGTGCATTCCCCCAAGTAAACGGCACCCCCTTTTTAGTGAGCTCATTCAATGGTGCAGCGATGGTGCTGAAATCCTTCACAAAACGACGATAGAATCCAGCAAGTCCTAGAAAACTTCGCACCTGCGTGACCGTTTTAGGAGTCGGCCAACTCTGTATTGCCTCAACCTTAGCTTGATCAACTTCAATGCCCTGTGGAGTAACAACATAGCCAAGAAAAGAGACTCGATCCATGCAAAATGTGCACTTCTCAACGTTACCAAATAAACGTGCATTACGTAAAGCATCAAAAACAGCACGTAAATGGCAAAGGTGTTCCTCTAGTGATCTGCTATATATCAATATATCATCAAAATAGACCACTACAAATTTACCAATGAAAGCACGCAGAACTTCGTTCATTAATCTCATGAATGTGCTAGGTGCATTAGTTATACCAAATGGCATCACTAACCACTCATACAAACCGAACTTAGTTTTAAATGATGTTTTCCATTCATCTCCCAATTTCATGCGAATTTGGTGGTACCCACTACGCAAATCAACTTTAGAGAAGACAATAGAGCCACTTAATTCATCAAGCATATCATCTAACCTAGGAATAGGGTGACGATATCTAATGGTAATGTTATTGATCGCTCTACAGTCCACACACATACGCCATGATCCATCTTTCTTAGGCACTAAAATTATCGGAACAGCACAAGGACTAAGAGACTCACGCACATAGCCTTTATCAAGCAATTCTTGAACTTGACGCTAAATCTCCTTAGTTTCTTCCGGATTGGTCTGTATGGCGCACGATTGGGCAAAGATGCCCGGGAATCAAATCAATCTGGTGCTCAATCCTCGTGACCGGTGGTAGCCCCGTGGCACGTCCTTTGGAAAGACATCCATGTACTCCTGCAAAGATTAGTGATGATGGGAGGCACGAGAAGAAGTACCTCCTCGAATGAAAATAAAGCTTGTTTGCAAAGTAAGGCATAGCAAATAGAAGTACTAGCATCCAGCTCGATTACATCAGACTTAGTAGCAAGAAAACATGCACCTTTCAATTTAATCTCATTTTTCATCTCATGAACAGATTTAGAGTTTTTCTTTTTATGTTGCTTAAGTTCGCTTGCAACAATATGATTTTCACTCCTATTATGCTCCTGATTTTTCTCTCTACTAGCTCTAGCAATCTCATCTTTGAAAATAGCTTCAGGAGACATAGGATGTAACACAATTTTCTTGTCATGATGCACAAAAGAATATTGGTTTGTCTTACCATGATGCAGTGAATCTTTATCATATTGCCACGGTCTACCTAACAGCATAGAGCATGTTTGCAAGGTACAACATCGCATTCTACAACATCGTGATAAGAACCAATAGCAAAATTTACTCTCACCATTCGTGTTACCTTCACCTTGCCGCTGTTATTGAACCATTGAATGTAGTAAGGTTGTGGGTGAGGTTTGGTGTTCAACGCAAGCTTCTCCATGTTGTAAATAATCTTGTTTTAGAGTCATGTGCAAAATTTGGGTGTAATCGAAGTCGAATTGCAGCCGCAATTCAAAGTCGTAGGTGGAAACCTAGTCAAAGTCGTATTAGAATCAGAGTCGGAGTAGATATTGAGAACCCGTGTTGAAGTAGGACAGCCGGGTATAAAAAGAGGCTTAGAGCCATGTAATCTAAGTACCAAGCAATTGAGAAAAGACCAAAAGAGGAGAAACACAGAGCATTGTTTTGTCGTGTGTTTGCATAAGACGTGGTCGAAAGGACTCACGATCACCGCAGCGTGATCGGGAGGAGTTCGACTACGGCGTAGAAGTCGAAGGTGGTCGTAACGAGCTACGACTACACCGAGAAGGCGAACGTGGTGGAAGCAACTCCGACCACGTTGAAGGAAGTGAACGTGGTCGCATGGTGTTCGACCACGGTGAACGATGATCACCAAGATCAACTGCGTGATCGTGAGAAGGCTTCGATCACGGTATCTTGAGCGGCTGAAGGAAGGCGGCGGCGAGATCGCGAGCGGTTGTAAATTGCTACGATAAATTTACGACCACGTTGAAAAAGCGATCGGAGGAGATTGAAGCGTTCGAATTGGTCGTAAGTACTCGAACCGATCGTATTTGATTCTCACGGTCGTAAACGACTCTAACTGGTCGTAAAGGTCACGGGAGGTCGTAAGACCTTACGACATTTGGTATCGAGCGGTGGTTAAACATGGTGACACGGCGAAGCGGAGCGTGTCGCTGCGATGCCGATCCTCGCCGGACAACTATCCGGTGCAGGCGATGAAGATGAAGGTCAACATGATCGCGCAAGGCGTCTGGGGTGCGGTCGAACCAAAGGAGAAGGACAAGGTCCTCGATGATCGTCTCGACAAAATGGCGATGGCAGCGATCTATCAAGCTGTGCCCGACTCAATGATGCGACAGCTAGTCGGCAAGGAGACAGCGAAGGAAGTCTGGACTACTCTGCGAACCATGCATGAAGGAGTAGATCGAGTGAAGGAAGTTCGACTTCAAACCTTAAGAAGTGAGTTTGAAGCCATGAAGATGGGAAGAGTCGACCGTGGAAGAATTCTCAGTCGATTCAATGAAGTCGTAAATGAGATCAAATCTCTCGGCGACGATCTAAAAGATGAAGTGGCAGTGAAGAAGTACTTACGAGTACTGCCAGAGAAGTTTCTCCCAGTTGTGACTACACTTATGTACTCACAGGACCTCTCGAAGATGAAGATTGAAGAGGTGACCGAGCGCTCAAAGCACACGAGCAGCTTCAAGAGTTATCAAGCCGACAATGAAGGACAAGGGCCTTACAACCAACAAGCATTGTTTGTAAAGGAAGACACGAAGAACCGAGGAGAATCATCATCAAGGGCGGTCGTGGGCGTGGTCGTGGCGCGGCGCGTCTCATGGGCGAGGACAAGGGCGAGGCTATGGCGAGTGGCCGTGGAAGAGGTGGTCGAGGAGGTCGTGGTGGCGTGGAGATAGCAATCACCGCAGCATAAGTCTGATATCCGATGCTACGTGCGAGAAATTCGGACATTACGCTGCGAATGTCGGAGCCACATCCATGCCACAACCGCAAGAAGTATGGTCACTATGCTGCAAATTGCCGAGTAAGAAGAGAGTAGAAGAAGCAAACCTGGCTCAAGCGGATGAGCACAAAGAGCCGACATTGCTGTTGTCGCTCTGCTGCTGCATTTAACCGACAATGGTTCTATTAAACGAGGAGAAAGTGTTTCCAGTCATTGGAGAAAGGAGAGCAGACTCAAGAGCGGATGGCAGACTGGTATCTCGACAACGGAGCCAGCAACCACATGACGGGTACGTACTCGATGTTTTATGAATTAAATAAGAATGTGCTTGGAAGAGTACAGTTCGGAGACGGCTCGACCATTCAGATAAAAGGGAGAGGCACGATCCTGATGCAGTGCAAGGATGGAAGCCAGAGGAGATTGTCGAATGTATACTACATTCCAAGTCTACGAAGCAACATTATAAGCCTTGGACAATTGACTGAAGAAGGTTGTCGGATTGAACTCAAAGACACCTACCTGAAGATGTACGACCACACCGAACGACTACTAATGAAAGTACAGAGAACGGTAAATCGTCTGTACAAAATTCAAATTGAAGCATGCAGGCCGAAGTGTATGAAGACTACAACCGATGATGCGGCCTGGCTATGGCACGCAAGATTCGGACATCTGAATTTCCAGAGTCTCAACACGATGGCGGGAAAAGAGATGGTGGTCGGATTACCGACAATCGACCACCCGGAGCAAGTCTGCGAAGGCTGTCTGGTGGCGAAACAAACTCGTAGCGGTTTTCCACAGCAGACGAGTTTCAGAGCTTCGCAACCACTCGAACTGGTTCACGTGGATCTGTGCGGACCAATCACACCTCGTACAGATGCCGGGAATCAATACTTCATGTTGATCGTGGATGACTATTCAAGAGCCATGTGGGTGTACATGCAGAAGAGCAAAGATGAGGCAAAGACGAACTTTCAGAAGTTCGTAACTCTTGTCGAAAACGAAGTCGACAAAAAGGTGAAGTCGGTCAGGTCAGATCGAGGAGGAGAATTCCTCGCGAAAGAGTTCGACTCGATTTGTGAAGAGAAGGGTATTACAAGACTCTTCACGGCTCCGTATTCACCTCAACAAAACGGAGTCGTAGAAAGAAGAAACCGGACCGTGGTCGAAATGGCACGAAGTCTGTTGAAGAGCCGATTCTGCCGGAGACTTTGGGCGAAGCGATGCGACATCGCGTCTATCTCGCTAAATCGTGCGACCACGCGATCACCGGATGGAGTCACTCCATATGAGCAGTGGTCGGAAGAAAACCCAATGTCGAGCATCTAAGGGTCTTGGATGCTTAGCCCATGTGAAGCCATCCACTTATCTCAAGAAGCTAGACGACCGGAGCGACGGATGATTTATCTTGGCTCGGAACCGGGCACCAAGGCGTACAGTGCTATGATCCGGTCAAAAGAAGATTCATGTGGCGAGACGTGGTCTTGAAGAGAACAAACATTGGGAGTGGGAAGAACACGAGGACATTGAGAAAGACATGTCGAAGTGGGTAACCTTCAAGTCGGCGATCGATGCCGACAATACTGAAGAAGCTACGACCACATCTCAAAGCCAAAATTCGACCAAGTCTTGATGATCGGGAAGTCTCACCTAATGAAGAAGAGTCTGATGAAGAAGATTCCAGTGATAGAATACCGAAGATGAGAAGCATAAGTGAGATTTATGCACAAACTGAACCAGTGCAGTCTGAAGAGTTACTATACACAACAGCTGAAGAACCCGAAAGCTATGAAGAAGCGACGGGAGAGGAACATTGGAGAACTGCTATGCAGGAAGAGCTGAAATCCATTGAAGACAACAACACTTGGGAACTCACCGATTTGCCAAAGGGTCATCGAGCGATCGATTTAAAGTGGATCTTCAAGGTAAAAAAGGATTCCAAGGGAGAAGTCGTAAAACACAAAGCACGACTTGTGGCGAAAGGGTATGTTCAAAAACAAGGCATCGACTACGAAGAAGTCTTTGCCCCAGTAGCTCGTATGGAGACTATCGACTACTTCTTGCGTTGGCAGCAAACGGTGGATGGGAAATTCATCACATGGACGTGAAAACGGCGTTCTTGAACGGAGACATTAAGGAGGAAGTTTATGTCTCTCAACCGCCGGGTTTTCAATCCAAGGAGCAAGCCGAGAAAGTCTTGAAGCTGAACAAAGCTCTCTACGGACTTAAGCAAGCACCACGAGCATGGAATTTGAAGCTTGACAAAAGTCTAACGGCACTCGGGTTCAGAAGAAGCAACTCTGAACATGCGGTATACTCAAGGGAGATATGAAGAACAGATGATCGTGGCGTTTACGTGGGCGACTTGGTCATTACTGGATCGAGTTCGAAGGAGATTATGAGGTTTAAAGAAGAGATGAAGAGGCTGTTCAAAATGACCGATTTGGGACTTCTGTGCTACTACCTCGGCATTGAAGTAAATCAAACCGACAACGGCATAACACTTTGTCAGTCGGGATATGCTCGAAAGATTCTGGAGAAGTCAGGTATGGAAGAGTGCAATCCATGTCAAACCCCAATGGAGAATCATCTGAAGTTGAGCAAGACAGGCCCAGGATCACCAGTTGATGCCACGACTTATAGGAGCATTGTCGGAAGTCTACGGTATCGGTGCACACCACCGGACATCTCGTTTGCGGTCGGATACGTAAGTCGTTTCATGGAGAAACCGACTCAGGAGCATATGAATGCCGTGAAGCACATCCTGAGATACATCAAAGGTACTTTGAATCTCGGGATTCAGTCTGAGAAAGGAGGTGGAAAGTCGTTGCGGTGGACGGCTCTGTGATAGCGACATGGCGGGAGATGTCGGCGATCGAAAGAGCACGGCGAGCATAATGTTTGTGCTCGGGAGAGTCCGATCAGTGGCAAACCCGAAGCAAAGGTGGTTGCATTATCTTCGTGTGAAGCCGAGTACATCGCAGCGGCGCAGCATCGTGTCGAGGAGTTTGGCTCGCTCGACTATTAAGCGAGTTGTCAAGCGGCGATTCAAAAGGTGGCGCTTCGGGGTTGATAACAAATCTGCAATATCACCGAGCAAGAATCCGGTTCTACATGATAGAAGCAAACACATAGACACAAGATATCACTATATCGAGATTGTGTCGAAGAGGGGAAGATCGATATCAACTATATCGAACCGAAGAAGCAGCGCACATATTGACAAAGTCATTGGGCGGATAAAGTTTTCAGAGATGAAGAAGAAGATTGGCATGATCGAAGTTGAAAAACAAGATTAGGAGAGAATGTTGTAAATAATCTTGTTTTAGAGTCATGTGCAAAATTTGGGTGTATCAAGTCGAATTGCAGCCGCAATTCAAAGTCGTAGGTGGAAACCTAGTCAAAGTCGTATTAGAATCAGTCGGAGTAGATATTGAGAACCCGTGTTGAAGTAGGACAGCGGGTATAAAAAGAGGCTTAGAGCCATGTAATCTAAGTACCAAGCAATTGAGAAAAGACCAAAAGAGGGAGAAACACAGAGCATTGTTTTGTCGTGTGTTTGCATAAGGCGTGGTCGAAAGGACTCACGATCACCGCAAGCGTGATCGGGAGGAGTTACGACTACGGCGTAGGAGTCGAAGGTGGTCGTAACGAGCTACGACTACACCGAGAAGGCGAGCGTGGTCGGAAGCAACTCCGACCACGTTGAAGAAAGTGAACGTGGTCGCATGCGGTGTTCGACCACGGTGAACGATGATCACCAAGCATCACTGCGTGATCGTGAAGGCCGATCACGGTATCTTGAGCGGTGAAGGAAGGCGGCGGCAGAGATCGCGGAGCGGTTGTAAATTGCTACGATAAATTTACGACCACGTTGAAAAAGCGATCGGAGGAGATTGAAGCGTTCGGAATTGGTCGTAAGTACTCTGAACCGATCGTATTTGATTCTCACCGGTCGTAAACGACTCTAACCGGTCGTAAAAGGTCCTGGGAGGTCGTAAGACCTTACGACACTCCACCATATCGGAGCTCACCAAGTTGTTGCAGCTCCCTCCATCAATTATCACTCGGCATGAGCGTTCCTTCACGACGCACTTTGTTTGGAAAAGGATGTGCCGTTGATTTTGCTCCGCCCTCTCCATTTGTGCACTCAACACACGCTGCACAATGAGGCTCTCATAGCGCTCTGCATCTTCAGCACCAATGTGCTCTTCTTCTTGCTCCTTCCCACTACTGCATGGTCACCGCAAGCATAGCATATGTATCCTCATCCAAATCACTAGCAGAAGAATACTCACCATCATCTCTCGCAATCGAACACGCTTGGTTGGGCACTCACTCCTCACATGGCCATACCCTTGCATTGATGACATTGGATATCCTCGTTCGTCCCGTAGATGCAACGGACGAAGAGCTCTTCGCATGTGCTTGGGCTGTCCCCTTTGTTGCCGGATGCCCGAGATGCGGGTTTGATGATGAAAACCGTGGCTTGTTGTTGGAGGAAGAAGGTGCAGGGGTTGGCTTGATGGTGCGGCAGATGCACGTTGAGACCAAATGTTTGCACGACCTGCAGAAACGTTCATCCTAGTGCTCGCGCGTCGTCCCTGTAGTTCTCTTTCAGCTTTACAAGCAAGATGAAATAAACGAGTGATAGAATTATATTCCTTGTAAGCTAAGATATCCTGAATTTCCCGATTCAAACCACCCATAAACCTAGCCATAGCGGCTTCCTCAGTTTCCTCTAAGTCATAACTCAGCATCCTTTTGTTTTCAGGGAATGCATGACAAGCAAATTTCTGATCAACAGCCAATTCCCAAGTGATATAAGCATCAGGGTTATATTTTCCATCAAAAGGAGGCATAGTAAACTTAATCTTACCAAGCGATTCATTATTCTCACGTACCTCATTCCGGCATGGTTGACGATGACGGTGAGCGTCCTCATCATCATCAATCTCAGTGTCAGCCGCATATTCGTCTCCACCATTGTCGTCCACCCTGCTGCCCAAGACACCAATATTGGCACGAGTACGCTGAGTTGGTGCAGCGGGAGATGCATGGCCCCTCTCATCAAGACGTCTCAAAATCTCAGCAAGTGAAGCGTTGACGGTGCCAACGAAGCCTCAATGTTGCAAGCGTAGTGTTGGTGTCGATCTGCGCGCCTCCAATTGGCCAAGGCGTTCGTTGGTGACCCTTACATGAAGGACTACGGGTAGGCTACGCTAGCGCAAATTAATAAAAATTATGCCCGTAAACCAAGATCACTGCGATTATAGATCACGGAATTACCACTAGGCGCGCAGTGCAGAATTGATGCAGCGCGTCGGGCGAGTAGTCGTACTACGTCGATGCAACGACGTCGGGCGAGTAGTCGTACTACTTCCTCGTCCTCGTCGCGGCGTCCAACGTACAACTCCTCTCTTGCGGTTCGTCCAAACGCTACAGATGCAGCGCGCCAAAAGGTATCCACACGTGCGGGAGGAAGCGACGCACGCCGGATTACTAGATCGCGCGGCGCCTGGGCGTGGGAGGGTGGCGGCCGGGGTTTGAGGAGGTCACGAAAATCTCTACCAACCCCGTGCGCCTTGCCCTCCTTTTATAGACGTCCTTATAATGGGCTTCAGCGAATGGAGGCCCATTAGGACTCAATACCACCCAACCGGATCCAATCCGAATTAGGCTTCAGCCCTTAAGTGTGTGACCCTATGGGTTCACGTATGTTTAGACATGACACGAGTTTACCTACTCGGTCAATAGTTTGTAGTGGCCTCTAGCAAGGCGTGCCAACTCCTAAACATACATAAAGATCATATCGAACGAACCATCACAACTTTATGTACATGCCAATCCCTTTGCCTCACGATATTTGGTCGAGCTCCAAGCTGACCACTCTTTCTCGATCCTGTGATCCAGAATCCCTTACTAGGTTAACTCTTAACCTTAAGTAGCATGGCCATGCATTTCTGGATCCGATCACTCGAGGGCCAGATATCTCTCTCGGTAGAGAGGAAAATCCCATCTTGACCGACCATGCCTCGTAGCATGCTTCATGACAAACCCGAAAACTACCTTTATAACTACCCAGTTACGGAGTAGCGTTTGATAGCCCCTAAGTAGGTCGATTCACATCTCAAGTACATGCGACAATCTCAGGTCTAAGGACAAGGCGTACACATTGTGTAGAGAGAGAACCATAACTATAATTGTTATGTCTCATGTTGGGTCGGTCCAACCCCATGTTCTAAACATGTGTCCACATTATTGGTTTGACATCTCCATGTCTATGACCTGTGAAACATGGTCATCAACCGATACATGTGCTAATCCATTATTCACGTGTGTCCTCACATGAACTCCGACTAGGGACAACTTTAGAATAACCATATAAGTAAAGAGTTTCACAAACAAGTCACATACTTGTTAATCAACACAAAGGCAATATTCAAGGAACATTTATTAAATCATGGATACAACGAAATATCATCATCTCTATGATTGCCTCTAGGGCATATTTCCAACAGTCTCCCACTTGCACTAGAGTCAATCTAGCAGATATCTAATACCCATAGCTCTTGTGTGCGCCTCATGCTTAGGCTGTGGGAGAGGCTTCGTCAAAGGATCTGAAATATTCAAATCCGTGTGTATTTTGCATATCTTTAAATCTCCTCGATTGAGGATCTCTCGAATGAGATGAAACCGCCGCAGTATGTGTTTGTTCTTTTGGTGATTCCTTGGCTCCTTGGCTTGTGCAATGGCCCCACTGTTATCACAAGAAAGATCCGCAGGATCGCACGCACTGGAACCACACCTAGTTCAGATATGAACTTCCTTATCCAAACACCTTCCTTTGCTGCTTGAAGCTGCAATGTACTCGGCCTCCGTTGTAGAGTCGCAACGATCTCCGCTTGGAACTCTTCCAATCGACCGCACCACCGTTCAAAATGAACACAAAACCCGATTGCGACTTGTATCGTCTTTGTCGGTTTGGAAGCTTGCATCGGTGTAACCATTTACAACGAGCTCTTCCTCACCTCCGTAGACTAGGAACACATCCTTAGTTCTTTTCAAATACTTGAGGATGTTTTTAACCGCTGTCCAGTGACTCTCACCGGGATCACCTGAGTATCTGCTCAGAACACTTAGAGCATAGGAAACATCTGGCGAGTACATATCATAGCATACATGATAGATCCAATGGCGAAGCATATGGAATCTTACTCATGCGATCTCGCTCATCAGTTGTCGAAGGACACTGAGTCTTGCCAAGATTTATGCCATGAGACATTGGCAAGAACCCTTTCTTTGCCTCCTCCATGTTGAACCGTTTCAACACTTTGTCAATGTAAGTACTCTGGCTTAATCCTATTAGCCTTTTTGATCTATCTCTATAGATCTTAATACCCAAAATATATGCCGCTTCCCCTAAGTCCTTCATTGAAAAACTATTTTTCAGTGAGGTCTTAACGGACTCGAGCATAGGAATATCATTTCCAATCAGTAATATGTCATCTACATATAAGATTAGAAATACGAGCGAGCTCCCACTTGCCTTCTTGTAAACGCAAGATTCTTCTTCGTTTTGATGAAGCCAAACCCTTTGACCACTTCATCAAAACGAATGTTCCAACTCGAGATGCTTGCTTCAATCCATAAATGGATTTTTGAAGTTTGCATACTTTTCTAGCATTGATTGGATCGACAAAACCCTCGGGCTGTATCATATACACGTCCTCGGTTAAATTTCCATTAAGGAAAGCCGTTTTGACATCCATCGCCATATCTCATAGTCGAAATATGCAGCAATAGCTAGAATGATCCGTATAGATTTAAGCATCGCTACAAAGCGAGAAGGTCTCATCGTAGTCAACTCCTTGAACTTGCCGAAACCTTTGCGACAAGTCGAGCTTTATGGATATGAACATTTCCATCCATATCAATCTTCTTTTATAGATCCATTTGCACTCTATGGTTTTAACACCATCAGTGGGTCAACCAAGTTCCAAACTTGATTGTCTCCCATGGATGCTATCTCGGATCTCATGGCACTTTGCCATTTCTCGTAGTCTGGTCCATCATTGCTTCCGCATAGGTCGTAGGCTCAACATTGTCTAATAATAACATATCTCGCGCATTGCGGAGCCTTTCCGACCTTCGTGGTGGTGCTGCTTCCTTTGCCATGGGTTCCTCAACTTGTTCTGCCACGTGGGCATCATTCGTCGAGTCTTCCCGATTGGTTCATCTTGAACCTCTTCAAGCTGCACCGTTCTTCCACTTGTCTCCTTGAGAAACTCTTTCTCTAGGAAAACACCACTTGAGCGACAAACACTTTGCCCTCTAGTCGGTTGTAGAAGTAATATCCAAAGGTTTCCTTCGGATATCCACGAAAATGCATTTATCCGACTTGGGTGTGAGCTTGTCCGATTGTAGTCGCTGACAAATGCCTCACATCCCCAAATCTTTAGAAAAGACAAGCTGTGACTCTTCCTACCATATCTCATATGGTGTCTTAACTACTGATTTAGACGGTACCTATTAAGTGTGAAAGCTGCTTTTTTTCTAGAGTGTAACCCCAAAATGATAATGGTAGATCGATCGGCTCATCATCGATCGAACCATGTCCAACAAGGTCCGATTACGCGCTCGGATACCCGTTTCTTTGAGGCGCGGGCGGTGTTAGTTGTGGAACAATTCCGCAACTCTTCGATGATTGCTAAATTCATGACTCAAATACTCGCCACCACGATCAGATCGCGAGCTTTAATTTTCTTGGCACGTTGATTTTCAACCTCATTCGGAACTCTTTGAACTTTTCAAAAGTTTCAGACTTATGCTTCATTAAGTAGACATAGCCATATCTACTAAAATCATCGATGAAAGTTATGAAGTAATGAAATCCACCTCTAGCGATCGTGCTCATTGGTCCACATACATCGGTATGTATGATTTCCAACAAGTCGATGCCCTCTCAAAAGAACCTTTGAAAGGTGACTTGGTCATCTTACCAAGCAAACAAGCTTCACATGTCTCGTATGATTCAAAATCAAGCGAAGTTAGAAGACCATCATCATGGAGCTTCTTCATGCGCTTTTCACTTATGTGACCCAAGCGACAATGCCAAACATAGGTGGGATTCAAATCATTAGGTCGAAGTCTTTTAGCATTTATGTTAAAGATGGGCGCATCATCAAGATTTAAAATAAATAACCCATTCACAATGGGCGCAAAGCCACAAACATTTCATTTTAGAGATCAAACAACCATTGTCTTTACTTGCAAATGAATAACCATCTCTCATCAAACATGAGGGGATAAAATGTTTCGACTCATACTAGGAACATAATAACAATTATTCAATTCCATAATAAATCTTGAAGGAAGCTGAAGTTGCATGGTGCCGACGGTCAACGCAGCAACCCTTGCTTTATTTCCGACGAAAATCAACTTCACCTCTTGCGACTCCTCTACTTCTTATTAGCCCTCGCATCGAGTTGCAAATGTGAGCAAGCGATCCGGTATCAAATACCCAAGAGTTAATAGGAGAATCAGCAAGAAAAATGTCTAAAACATTTATGACAAGTGTACCATGGGTGGAAGTCTTACTTCGGCCTTCTTCTTGCATTCTCGGAATCCATGTACTTCTTGCGTTTCTCTTCCAGTGGCGATCTCTTTACAATAGAAGCATCTTGTCTCGGCTCCAGTCCATATTAGGCTTAGGCGTTGGTTTTGAGATCATATCTTTAACCTTGCCCTTATTCTTTGCCCATGATTGCTTACCCTTTTGTTGAAGCTAGACTTGTTCTGCATGACCATCACATGGCTAGGCCCCGCACACTTCTTAATGTCACTCTCTGCTGTTTGAGCATCCCACAAAGCTCATTAAGGCCCTTTTCCACCCCATGCATATGGTAGTTCGAAATGAAATGTCCATAGCTAGGTGGTAGAGACGCCAAATGAAATCGATTGCCAACTCTTGGCTAATTGGAAAACCAAGTTTATCCAAAGTCCGATTGTAACCAACCATTTTGATCACATGTGGGCCTACGGTGCACCTTCTCATTAACTTGCATTCCGGAAAAGCCTTAGAGACATTAAACCTTTCAGTCTGGCACGTGTGCGAACATGTCCTTAAGCGCCATGATCATATCATACGCTTCTGATCCTCAAACCGCTTTTGAAGGTCGGGTTCCATGCATGAAAGCATAAGACACTAATCTCAAGAGAGTCATCACATGCTTTCTTGTAGGCATTTTTAACACAGCACTGCATTGTCGTGAGCTCTTACGGGATTGGGGTGTCGAATGTTTTCCTTTTATCTGCCTACGAGAACAATTCTCGAGTTACGGACCGATCCGAATAGTTTGTTCCATTTAATTTTTCTTTCTCAAGAATCGATCGCAAAGCAAAAGGGTGTGCGCGGTTGTTAGATGCCATTGATCTACAACAGAAAATGCAAAATACTAAGACAAGTAAAACCATGATAGAGTAAACCGTATTAAACAAATTTAATAGAATGTACTCCCACTAAAATCAATATCCCTCTATTGATTCTTAGCGATTCAAGATACGCAATTAACTAGTCTACTAGTGAGCTTTTGCATCACCGCTAGAGACAAGGTAATTCGGTAAGTAACACCTTACTAATCATATCTCTATATGACTCTTGTTGTTGGGTGACATCTCTATGCCTCGCGCCCAACCTTTATGCCCCAAGGCCCATAACCTTTATGATAACCTTGTTAAGTTCACCAACCCTTATGCATGTATGTATCCGATACAAACCCATCTAGTCAAGGAAAGTCGATGGTGCCCTAATTTTATAGACCCACCATCAATTTACAAGACATGGGATGGTGCAGGGTTTAGTTGGGAGGGCATATGTTTTAACTTAACATTATGTGAGGGATCGCTATACTTCTACCATTCAAGCATGCATAGACGTAAAACAATAGGAATAGCATTCACACAGTTGTGACTCAGTATGGCCCATTTTCTCATGGTGATCTCCATCGCCATAGAATCTGTCCACCATGATGATCTCCATCTCCATGGTTCATGTGTGCCATCCCTCCAAGTGATGTGTCCTCCAAGTACTAATATAAGCTATTACTCATAACAGCTAGTAATCAAATACAAGGATACAAGGAATCATCACAAGTCGGCACGCAGGCCGTTAATACAATACTTTGACAACACAATGGCTCCAGCCATGTTGCCGAACCCACGACACGCAGGTCATGAAAATATTACAAACATGCATCACATACACATTAGGCCATACTGGTCACATACATCCAGCAAAAACAAGTTATGCATAGATTCGCAATCTACCGGATAAGGGGGTCGAGGGGGTTTCCCCCCGCGGGGTTCGAAGGGGCAGCGTTAGTCCTAGTGCTCGCGCGTCGTCCCTGTAGTTCTCTTTCAGCTTTACAAGCAAGATGAAATAAACGAGTGATAGAATTATATTCCTTGTAAGCTAAGATATCCTGAATTTCCCGATTCAAACCACCCATAAACCTAGCCATAGCGGCTTCCTCGATTCCTCT
Source organism: Dendrocalamus sinicus (assembly GCA_036346575.1). NCBI lineage: Eukaryota > Viridiplantae > Streptophyta > Magnoliopsida > Poales > Poaceae > Dendrocalamus > Dendrocalamus sinicus. Next base: position 43,681 of record JAYEVI010000357.1, on the reverse strand, counting down.
AAGTCATAACTCAAGCATCCTTTTGTTTTCGGGAATGCATGACAAGCAAATTTCGATCAACGACCAATTCCCAAGTGATATAAGCATCGGGGTTATATTTTCCATCAAAAGGTGGCATAGTAAACTTAATCTTACCAAGCGATTCATCATTCTCACGTACCTCATTCCGGCATGGTTGACGATGACGGTGAGCGTCCTCATCATCATCAATCTCAGCGTCAGCCGCATATTCGTCTCCACCATTGTCGTCCACCCTGCTGCCCAAGACACCAATATTGGCACGAGTACGCTGAGTTGGTGCAGCGGAGATGCACGCCCCTCTCATCAAGACGTCTCAAAATCTCAGCAAGTGAAGCGTTGACGGTGCCAACGGAAGCCTCCAATGTTGCAAGCGTAGTGTTGGTGTCGATCTGCGCGGCCTCCAATTGGCCAAGGCGTTCGTTGGTGACCCTTACATGAAGGACTACGGGTAGGCTACGCTAGCGCAAATTAATAAAAATTATGCCCGTAAACCAAGATCACTGCGGTTATAGATCACGAATTACCACTAGGCGCGCAGTGCGGAATTGATGCAGCGCGTCGGGCGGAGTAGTCGTACTACGTCGATGCAGCACGTCGGGCGAGTAGTCGTACTACTTCCTCGTCCTCATCGCGGCGTCCAACGTGCAACTCCTCTCTTGCGGTTCGTCCAAACGCTACGGATGCAGCGCCGCCAAAGGTATCCACACGTGCGGGAGGAAGCGGCGCATGCCGGATTACTAGATCGCGCGGCGCCAGGCGTGGGAGGGTGGCGGCCAGGGTTTGAGGAGGTCATGAAAATCTCTACCAACCCCATGCGCCCTTGCCCTCCTTTTATAGGCGTCCTTATAATGGGCTTCAGGCGAATGGAGGCCCATTAGGACTCAATACCACCCAACCGGATCCAATCCGAATTAGGCTTCAGCCCTTAAGTGTGTGACCCTATGGGTTCACGTATGTTTAGACATGACACGAGTTTACCTACTCGGTCAATAGTTTGTAGTGGCCTCTAGCAAGGCGTGCCAACTCCTAAACATACATAAAGATCATATCGAACGAACCATCACAACTTTATGTACATGCCAATCCCTTTGCCTCACGATATTTGGTGAGCTCCAAGCTGACCACTCTTTCTCGATCCGTGATCCGAATCCCTTACTAGGTTAACTCTTAACCTTAAGTAGCATGGCCATGCATTTCTGGATCCGATCACTCGAGGCCCGAGATATCTCTCTGGTAGAGAGGAAAATCCCATCTTGACCGACCATGCCTCGTAGCATGCTTCATGACAAACCCAAAACTACCTTTATAACTACCCGATTCTGAGTAGCGTTTGATAGCCCCTAAGTAGGTCGATTCACATCTCAAGTACATGCGACAATCTCAGGTCTAAGGACAAGGCGTACACATTGTGTAGAGAGAGAACCATAACTATAATTGTTATGTCTCATGTTGGGTCGGTCCAACCCCATGTTCTAAACATGTGTCCACATTATTGGTTTGACATCTCCATGTCTATGACCTGTGAAACATGGTCATCAACCGATACATGTGCTAATCCATTATTCACGTGTGTCCTCACATGAACTCCGACTAGGGACAACTTTAGAATAACCATATAAGTAAAGAGTTTCACAAACAAGTCACATACTTGTTAATCAACACAAAGGCAATATTCAAGGAACATTTATTAAATCATGGATACAACGAAATATCATCATCTCTATGATTGCCTCTAGGGCATATTTCCAACAGTCTCCCACTTGCACTAGAGTCAATCTAGCAGATATCTAATACCCATAGCTCTTGTGTGCGCCTCATGCTTAGGGTGTGGGAGAGGCTTCACAAAGGATCTGAAATATTCAAATCCGTGTGTATTTTGCATATCTTTAAATCTCCTCGATTGAGGATCTCTCGAATGAGATGAAACCGCAGTATGTGTTTGTTCTTTTGGTGATTCCTTGGCTCCTTGGCTTGTGCAATGGCCCCACTGTTATCACGATAAAGATCCGGAGGATCGCACGACTGGAACCACACCTAGTTGAGATATGAACTTCCTTATCCAAACACCTTCCTTTGCTTGCTTGAAGCTGCAATGTACTCGACCTCCGTTGTAGAGTCGACAACGAGTCTCTGCTTGGAACTCTTCCAACTGACCGCACCACCGTTCAAAATGAACACAAAACACAAAACACTGTTAGAAGACAAGAACAAACCAAGAAGAGAAAAAAAAATAATAAAACTGCATGTTATGCCCTCACAACTACTGAGATGTGGTTAAATCAAGTCGCACACTCTCAACCTGTTCTGTCAAGCTCTTACAAGTTCTTACCACAGTAAGCAGGAGGTGATTGCAGCCGACAAGATAAGACAACATCTCCTAGAAATTGGGTGTATCGCTGCCTCGGTCGCTAGTCCCTATGAGGTGGTAGCCAAATCTGTGGAGCTATGGGTGGGCTGAGAGTGAACAAAGGATAACTAGAACCACATTAGTCAAAGCAAGTTGAATAATCGCTCGACGACGACACCGTGCTGGTCCTAGGCTAGGGCCGCACTCTGACGCGAGCCTAGAACACAAACAAAGACACACCGTGCGAGAAAGAAACTAGATGGCGTTGCACACAGAGTTACGGAGCTCGAAAAGGGTGCCATCTTTACAGGGACCTTAGAATCATGTGCGAAGGGCTCTGTCAATTTCGAGCAAATTCTGAGAAACATGATTTTTCCTCGGTTTGCGGGCCCGTTTTGAGGCCCTAAACTACGTTTTTTGGGGTCGAAGTTGCTGCGTGTGTGCCTGGTGGCTTACGCGGATCTGAAATCTCCAATTTTGCTCTATCTTCCGATTTCCTTTCCAACGGATCAAGAATCGCCTCAATCGGAGGTCGTATGCAAAAGTTAGGTTTTTCTCTCTCTTCTGTTTTTTTTTCTTCTTTTTTTTATGCCGAGGCTCTTCTAGATGCGGCTGCCCGTTCCTTCTTGTCTCACTTTTTTCTCTTTTTTTTTTCTTTTTTTTCACACGCGATACAGTTGAATCCGAATTCGTGTCCTACTCCAGGACCAATTAGGGCAAAGTCACCCTAGCAACCGAGTCCTCCTAGGGCCGATGGGATGAGAAGGCGGCTGGGGCGGGCGAGGTTGAGGAGGCTGCGCCGTACAAGGTTGATGAGGTAGCCCCGATCGGCAGGCTAGGCGGGGGCGAATAAGCGGGCCAGGCGCCGCTAAAGGCTGGCGCTGGCGGCGCTGGGAGAGAGGAGAAAGAGGCGGATCGAGAGAGCAGCGCCAGGGCGAGAGAAAGACGTCGAAAAGAGGCGGCGGCGTTGGCCCTTAGGGCTACCCTCATGGACCTGTGTGGGCCTTGTGGGCTGCGGTGGACTTCCTCGCACTTCCTTCCCTTTTTCTTTTCACGGCAGCCTGCAGCGTGCCTTCTCCGCTAGAGGTCTTCTTCCCGCTTGCCGGCGACCACCGCCGCTCATGACCTCCTCCTTCCTACCGCCAACATGGACATCCAGCTTCCAGGTGCCTCTGCTCCCCCTCCCCCTCCTTCCCCTTTACTCATCTCCACCTCCTTAGTTTAATGGCTAGTCGCCTAGGCGGCCTAAGAGCTAGGCACTGGTCTATTGCCTTATTTGCGCTAACGTTTTTTTTCGCTCTATCTTCCGATTTCCTTTCCAACGGATCAAGAATCGCCTCAATCGGAGGTCGTATGCAAAAGTTAGGTTTTTCTCTCTCTTCTGTTTTTTCTCCTTCTTTTTTTTATGCCGCGGCTCTTCTAGATCTGTTGCTGCTTCCTTCTTGTCTCACTTTTTTTCTCTTTTTTTCTTTTTTTCACACGCGATGCAGTTGAATCCGAATTCGTGTCCTACTCCAGGACCAATTAGGGCAAAGTCTCCCTAGCAACCGAGTCCTCCTGGGGCCGGTGGGATGAGAAGGCGACTGGGGCGGGCGAGGTTGAGGAGGCTCGGGCGGACAAGGTTGATGAGGTAGCCCTGATCGGCAGGCCAGGCGGGGAGGGCGAATAGGCGGAGCTAATCGCCGCTTAGGCTGGCGCGGGCGGCGCTGGGAGAGAGGGAGAAGAGACAGATCGAGAGAGCGGCTCCAGGGCGAGAGAAAGACGTCGAAAAGAGGCGGCGGTGTTGGCCCTTAGGGCTACCCTCATGGACCTGTGTGGGCCTTGTGGGCTGCGGTGGGCTTCCTCGCACTTCCTTCCCTTTTTCTTTTCACGGCAGCCTGCAGCGTGCCTTCTCCACTAGAGGGTCTTCTTCCCACCTTTAGGGCGGCCACCGCCGCACATGACCTCCTCCTTCCTACCGCCAACATGGACATCCAGCTTCCAGGTGCCTCTACTCCCCCTCCCCCTCCTTCCCCATTACTCATCTCCACCTCCTTAGTTTAATGGCTGGTCGCCTAGGCGGCCTAAGAGCTAGGCACTGGGCTATTGCCTTATTTGCGCCTAACATTTTTTTCACACTATCTTCCGATTTCCTTTCCAACGGATCAAGAATCGCCTCAATCGGAGGTCGTATGCAAAAGTTAGGTTTTTCTCTCTCTTCTTTTTTCTTCTTTTTTTTATGCCGCGGCTCTTCTAGATGCAGCTGTCTGTTCCTTCTTGTCTCACTCTTTTTTCTCTCTTTTTTTTCTCTTTTTTTTCACACGTGATGCAGTTGAATCCGAATTCGTGTCCTACTCCAGGACCAATTAGGGCAAAGTCTCCCTAGCAACCGAGTCCTCCTGGGGCTGGTGGGATGAGAAGGCGGCTGGGGCGGGCGAGGTTGAGGAGGCTGGGGCGGACAAGGTTGATGAGGTAGCGCTGATCGGCAGGCTAGGCGGGGAGGGTGAATAGGCGGAGCCAGGCGCCGCTTAGGCTGGCGCGGGCGGCGCTGGGAGAGAGGGAGAAGAGAGAGATCGAGAGAGCGGCTCCAGGGCAAGAGAAACACATCGAAAAGAGGTGGCGGCATTGGCTATAGCCCTAAGGGGGCATCGGCAGGGCTGCCTTAGGTCTACCCTCATGGACCTGTGTGGGCCTTGTGGGCTACGGTGGGCTTCCTCGCACTTCCTTCCCTTTTTCTTTTCACGGCAGCCTGCAGCGTGCCTTCTCCGCTAGAGGGTCTTCTTCCCGCCTTCTGGGCGGTCGCCGCCGCTCATGACCTCCTCCTTGCTGCCGCCAACATGGACATCCAGCTTCCAGGTGCCTCTGCTCCCCCTCCCCCTCCTTCCCCTTTACTCATCTCCACCTCCTTAGTTTAATGGCTGGTCGCCTAGGCGGCCTAAGAGCTAGGCACTGGTCTATTGCCTTATTTGCGCCTAACGTTTTTTTTCGCTCTATCTTCCGATTTCCTTTCCAACGGATCAAGAATCGCCTCAATCGGAGCTCGTATGCAAAAGTTAGGTTTTTCTCTCTCTTCTGTTTTTCTTCTTCTTTTTTTATGCCACGGCTCTTCTAGATGCGGCTGCCTGTTCCTTTTTGTCTCACTTTTTTTCTCTCTTTTTTTTCTCTTTTTTTTCACACGCGATGCAGTTGAATCTGAATTCGTGTCCTAATCCGAGACCAATTAGGGCAAAGTCTCCCTAGCAACCGAGTCCTCCTAGGGCCTGTGGGATGAGAAGGCGGCTGGGGCGGGCGAGGTTGAGGAGGCTGGGGTGGACAAGGTTGATGAGGTAGCCCTGATCGGCAGGCTAGGCGGGGAGGCGAATAGGCGAGCTAGCGCCGCTTAAATTTGGCGTGGCGGCGCCTGGGAGAGAGGGAGAAGAGAGAGATTGAGAGAGCGGCGCCAGGGCGAGAGAAAGACGTCGAAAAGAGGCGGCGGCGTTCGTTGTAGCCCCAAGGAGGCGTCAGCAGGGCTGCCTTAGGTCTACCCTCATGGACCTGTGTGGGCCTTATGGGCTGCGGTGGGCTTCCTCGCACTTCCTTCCCTTTTTCTTTTCACGGCACTGCAGCGTGCCTTCTCCGCTAGAGAGTCTTCTTCCGCCTTCGGCGGCGCGCCGCTCATGATCTCCTCCTTCCTGCCGCCAACATGGATATCCAGCTTCCAGTGCCTCTGCTCCCCCTCCCCTCCTTCCCTTTACTCATCTCCACCTCCTTAGTTTAATGGTGGTCGCCTAGGCGACCTAAGAGCTAAACACCGGTCTATTGCCTTATTTGCGCTAACGTTTTTCTCTCTATCTTCCGATTTCCTTTCCAACGGATCAAGAATCGCCTCAATCGGAGGTCGTATGCAAAAGTTAGGTTTTCTCTCTCTTCTGTTTTCTTCTTCTTTTTGTATGCCGCGGCTCTTCTAGATCTGGTTGCTGTTCCTTTTGTCTCACTTTTTCTCTCTTTTTACTCTTTTTTTTTCACGCGATGCGATTGAATCAGTTCGTGTCCTACTCCGGGACCAATTAGGGCAAAGTCTCCACAGCAACCGAGTCCTCCTGGGCTGTGGGATGAGAAGGCGGTGGGGCGGCGAGGTTGAGGAGGCTGGGCGGACAAGGTTGATGAGTAGCCGATCGGCGAGGCTAGGCGGGAGGCGAATAGGCGGAGCCAGCGCCGCTTAGGTCGGCGCGGCGGCTGGGAGAGAGGGAGAAGAGAGAGATCGAGAGAGCGACGCCGGGCGAGAGAAAGACGTCGAAAAGAGGCGGCGGCGTTGGCTGTAGCCCTAAGGAGGCGTCAGCAGGGCTGTCTTAGGTCTACCCTCATGGGCCTGTGTGGGCCTTGTGGGCTGCGGTGGGCTTCCTCGCACTTCCTTCCCTTTTTCTTTTCACGGTAGCCTGCAGCGTGCCTTCTCCGCTAGAGGGTCTTCTTCCCGCCTTCAGGGCGACCGCCGCCGCTCATGACCTCCTCCTTCCTGCCGCCAACATGGACTTCCAGGTGCCTCTGCTCCCCCTCCTCCTCCTTCCCCTTTACTCATCTCCACCTCCTTAGTTTAATGGCTGGTCGCCTAGGCGGCTTAAGAGCTAGGCATTGGTTTATTGCCTTATTTGCGCCTAATGTTTTTATGAACACTAATAATAACTGATCGGAGAAGAGGACAGAGTTGACTGGCAGGAGAGGCGGTGGTGCCAGTGAGCTGGAGAGGTGGAGTAGCCTTCGAAAGTTTGCGGGTGGCGGTGTGCTTTCGCACGTGACAACGTTGAGTAGGTGGCGTGATAGATATGAGAGGAGGAGGCCGATGATAAGGTTGAGGTGATGAAGACGATGGAGGATAGTGTCACCTATGAGAATTGGAGGTGGTGAAGTGACTTAGGAGAATGCGTGTTGGTTATGCCACAGTACATAGGGTTGGAAATGAGCCAAGCCGAGCCACGAGCGAGAATCGTCCAAGCTCATCCAAGTTGCGGCTCGGTTTGGCTCAGCTTGTTAAGAAATTTAACCAAAAAGGTAGTTCGGCTTGGCTCGTTTTCTAGCTCGAGCTGGCTCACGAGGGCTTGTGAGCCGAGCTGCCTGTAACAAGAGCACGAATCGTGAGAGAGAATTAGATAGGACAATTGTTTTTTAGGCCAATTGCGTTCCCAATATCATCCATTGTCCAGCCATGGAGGTCCTTGTAGGAAACTATTTTTAGTGGCAAGCCATGTTGCAACGAGTGAATCGTACTGGCAACTAATGAATACATGTTTAAATGGTAAAACTTAATGAACTAAATGTCTTAGAAAAAATAGAACAAAAGACAACATTACTTGATTCATGAGAATTGTGTGTGTTGGGGGCAGGGGGAGGGGAACCTATATTTCATTCCTTTTAGCAGTTCCTAGTGAGTCATCTCTATAACAAATAATTCCTACATCCACAAATAAAAAGGAACAAATCATGGCCATTTTTGTGATGACGGTTTAACTTTGATAACACGTATGCAGAACAATTTGGACTGCACCATCTGGAAATGAAAGCAACTCATCCTTGTTAATTCAAGGTCACAACAGCCTCTAGTTTACCTTACCATAAATATACACATCCAAAAACCAAGTTCAGTTACAAGTTTTCATAGGGCATTGTCACCGGCACTTATTACGGGAATGGTTACAAATCTCAGTATCTCACCACACCCTAGATTACTGAATCCTAATGACAAGTTGAGTTCCAAGAAGCGAAGCTACTATCATCATTCTTTTCATTCTCTTGAAGTTTCCTTGTTTAAATCAGGACAATGAAATAGACCGACTAATAAAAACAGGTAGATGTACATGTAAACAAAACTAACATGTAGATGTACATGTAAACAACACTACTTACATGCAAATGGACTCCCGAGAAATTGCTATGGCATGCGCAAGCTACTGCAAGTAGGGCTAGAAAAGCGCATGGTTACGGCGCATTTAGTTGCAAGTGTTTCTTTCCCAAGATGCACTAATCAACTGCACAAGCAAGGAGCATACCAAGTTCAAGAAATACATGCTCCGAGCAAATCACATCATCACAAAGCTAAAAACAATATCCAACTAAAGAGGATACGAAATGGGAAAAATGGCTTAGAAACAGCTCCAGATTTACATGTTTAGATAATATTTGATAATTCACTTTCAAATAATACAAGCAGCATACCTTTAGTTCACGAGCAGTACTGCAAGTGAGCTTTTTTTCCCCAGCATGGAGCATCTTGGCTCAGATCTGGCCTGTAGTGCCACCGCCGCCTGTTGCCAGTCATGACGCCTCCGCTTTGTCTGCCTCGCCAGTCGGGAGAGAGATGGAGTTGGGGACAAGGTTAGGGGCACTAGATTTGGTGCCGACGTCATGCTACTCATGGACGCCGACATCGGTAAGGTAGAGGAAGGCAAAGGGATGCCAGATCCAGAGGCTGTGAGGATGGGCATGGCTAGATCCGGCGGTGGTGGCAATGGGGATAGCCAAATCTAATCAGATTTGGAGAAGAAGCGTTGCTGTCTCACCGCATCACTGCTATCCGAAGTTGGGGAAGAAGCCCTACTGTGTTGGAAGAGTGCCCTGTACACAAGACAGGAGGCGTGTTATCGATGTTTTAATATCGATCTTACATATGATTTGTTTGGATTCGGGGAAACTCTTAGAAGACTCAATGTGTGCACATGCTGAGTAGAGACATGGGAAATTTTTTATCTTGGTTCAGGCCTTCTCCTCAAGGAATAACAACCCTACGCCCAGTGTGATTGCTAGTTGCTAGAAAGTGGATTACAACAGAGAATTACATGAATGACTAGCGCTAATTTCATGAGTGATTCACCTATCATCCTCCTCTCTCCCTTCAACATTAACAATTATATAGCCAATGAGGTGATGGCAGTTGTTCCACATCGAAAGACGTCTTGACGCTTCAGATGATAACCGCCTAATAGAAGTTACTGTGAGAGAGGCATAAGAGGCCGTTCACCATGTAGCGGGTATTGTTAGAGAGAGATCATGTGCGATTAGTGGACTAACGCACGCGTTCTAACCACCTTGTCAAACGAGATCGACAATGTAGTTCATTGTCATAGATAAGTCGATTAGAGATAAACTTATCGTAGGAATTTCCATGATCATAGAGTGGTTGCAGTAAAACTTACGACTACATGATCGTAGAAGGACTAACGACCATGGGATAGTCACAGTAAGACTTACAACTATCTGGTTGTAGAAGGACTTACAGCCATATGGGTAGCCGCAGTAAGACTTATGATTATGGGGTCATAGAAGAACTCATGATTATATGGTCGTAGAAGTACTTGCGACCATCATACATATTTACCTCTTATCGATAAGGGGTATATTTAAGGAATATAATGACATAAAAATTTGAGGATTGTTCTATCCTCATCATCTAACCCCCTAACTTCAAGTGAAAATAACTTATTCGACTAAGCATGCTCGTAGATAAAGAGTGGTCAAAAGCAAAGACCTTCTTGACCCTTATCGACTAGGAATTGGCTTGGTCAACTTAGTGATTTTGCTTGAGTTGTGAAGACAGAAAGACATCAGACAGAGAAAATGCAATCGATTTTCCTCGAGCTGTCTGTTGATTTAGTTTCCAAAGAAAACGTTCGGTTCCCAAAGCAAACATTTAGTTCCCGAGAGAAGAAACCAATGCATTAGTTATAAAAATTTACGGGGGGTGACTTTTGGTTTTCACTTTCCCCATTTGCTCTAAGTTGTTCGAGCTCTTTGCTCAAATCAATCTCCAATCTCGCACGAATCCCTTCCAATCTCCTGAAAGAGTGACGAGGTCTTCCTCAAGCTGGGCTGAATTAGAGATGGATCATGCCAAGAGGAAGGCATTGGAGGCTGCAAAAAAGATTCCGCCACGGCAGTTCATCGGATGGATCGAAGCCACCGGGTAATGCTGGCAATCTGGACAGATCGGAAAGATTCCGGTATTCCAAGCGTATTGTGAGTGTGGCCTCTGTCTTCTTGCTCATCCCTTCTTGACGGTTGTTCTCAAGTATTTCGGGGTCGAGCTGGTGAACTTGGTTCCCAATTCAATCACGATGCTCAGCATCTTTGTATACCTATACGAGGCATATCTGGGTATCCCAGTAGATCTCGAGCTCTTCTTATTTTATTACGAGATGAGATGACAATCAGGGATTGCTGGGAGTTGTGGATTGAAGCTCCATGACAAGAAGACGGAGCTTTCCATCCCCATGTTTACCTAATCTTCATGGCTGGGGTGGAAAAAGAGGTGGTTCTACTGGGAGACGGCTAGTGAAGATAGCCTCTCCATCGTCAGAAAGGCCGCAGAGAAGAACAGTCTTTGGAACTTAGCCCTCAAAGACGCCACGAGAATAGCCCCCTACATCTCAGCCATCAATGAGATAAAGGATAAGGGGCTTACGAGTTGGCATGTAGTAAAGGACTTCACACACCGCATTAGTCCCTCGAAGCGTCGAGCACAACCTATGTGGACGTACTCAAGAGTTTCAGATTTAACTCGGGACTACAAGAACGGTAAGTGATACTAGTACTCGTATTCGTAACCAAGGTTCATTTTTTGAGTTTTATCGATTACTATGTTTATTTGTTCAGACCTTGATTTGGAGGAAATCAATTCTCAAGTCAAGACCATTTGCGAGAAGGCTTCATCGCTTGAGGTGGAGGCTCCTCGTATCCTAGTAAATGTTTCTGTTGAGGAGAGGAAAGGACACTTAAAAGTAATCGAAAAATTGACTTTATCTTTAGCACTTCTTAGTCGTAAAGCATGACCAAGTGGTATCTTTCTCTTCTGCAGAGCGTTGGTATAGACTCCCGTCAAGATGGCCAAGGGGTCAAATTGATGGTGATCAGAGAGGTTGAAAGAGTGAAAACTCCTCCAGCCAAAAGACGTCAACTGGTTAAAATAATCGATAAGAAAAAGGTGAGCGCAGATGATGTTGTCCCTCTTAAAATTCTTCCTCCAGCTGCCTCAAATGCTCCTATTTAGTAACTTGTGAAATAGGGTTAGCCGAATTGAAGCAAGCATCTCTTAAGATCAAGATACCCTTCTATTATAACATCAAAACTAATTCAGTTAGCCTTTCAAAGTCTTTGTCAAGCATCTTGAAAAGGTAAACTGGAAGAGTTTTGTGTTTTTTGTGAAGGAAGCTGTCGCATCGCCATAAACTACGATTGGGAAGGAGATCGTCTTGATGATCGACGCTGGCTCCAATCATCAAGAGGGACAAGAAAAGGAAAGGATAGCAACTCTTGCTATAGAGCTTTGACCAGATGTGGTCAAAGACGCTCAAGATTCTTGATCAAACATGGTCGAAGAGATCCTTACTTGTCCCATAACTAGATGTGGTTGTAGAAAAGAAGACGAAGAAACCACTCTTTGGGAAGGTTTCTTCCGATTCGCGCTAAAAGCAATGACTAAAGGTATAAAAATACGAGTATGTATACTGTATTTTACCTTTGTCTTTCAACTACTAATTCACTTCTTACGATTGTAGCTCAGCCTCTCCATTGCCTAAGCCTCTTGCTGCTCTACCCATCATCAAAAGAGCGGTGGAGCGGTGGTCAAAGAAATGACCATTGCAGCGATAAAAGCTGCAGCCAAAACTCTGAAAACTATGACCACTAGAATGGTCATAGAAAAGAAGGCGCTAAAGGAGAAGAGGAACATTCTAGCTTCTTTTCATCATTTTTAATCCTCCCTTTGTGGTAGGATCTTCTTCCAGTCACGCTCAAAACCTAGTCCCACACCCCAATGATCTTTCCAACAAGGAGTACATTTTTGACGATGAACGCCTTGAGAAGGTGTGGTATACTAGGTTGAAGAGCTCGACCAACCGAAAGATGCAGGTGAGTGCTCGGAAATTTTGCTCGTAGGAGTATGAACGTGAGTTTTGATAACTCGAATATTTATATCTTTTTCCTTATCCAGAGAGCCTTAGAAGACATGGTGAATGTGGCTGAGTACCATAGACAGCTGATGCTCCTACGATAAGGAAATGTTGCACTCTTCAAGAGGGCAGCGGCATCATAAGCCTCTTAAGCTAGGTAGTCAAATTCTGTCTTGACCACACAACTAGAAATTCAGGTTTACCTTTAACCTTTATAGGCCTTGGCTAGATGCAAAGGTCTTGGCTTGTACACTCGAAAATGAGAAAGCTGATGCAAGGAGGCTAAAAGAAGAAAATGCCAATCTATCAATAAGCCTCATAAAAGCCAACTCTATTGCCAGGACTTTTAAGGAGAAAATAAATGGTAAGCCCTGAAGTTTGAATCTGTTTATCTATGTATCTTTCTAGCCTTCCTTTTATATTTCTCTTTTTAACAGAAATAAAGATTGAATCGGGTGAGCTGGTCAATGAAGTCGAAAAGAAGACTAAAGTGATTAGAGAGATTACTTGTATTAGCAAAAAGAAAGGTGAAAGGATAAAATTGCTTGAAACTCAGCTATCATGTAAGAACAATTTCACCTTCGACTAGTTGACGCAACTAGTGTTGTATGATTTACGACTATATGGTCATAGAAAGGCTCGACCAAGGGGTAGTCGCTATTAGACTTTTGATTACTGATGAGGCGATGGGGTCCCGATCTTCCGATAGGATGATAACTATCGATTTTGGTGGAGATGACCCTTGCGATCCGACTACAACCGAACGACGTCACTTGCGCCTTAGCAATCGCTGAACCAACCCCAAGATGTTATCAACCATGCCAAGAACGTGGTTAACCTGACCAGAAAGGTCTATTCCTGCACGCAATCGAAGAACACGCAAGAACAAGATAACGAGCAATCTAAAATTGCAAATATATAAATTGAGATCAAAAGGTGGGATTCCGGAGGCTGTCTTGACAGGTGGTCATCCGACACAACTGAAGAACAGAAGTTTGCATAATAGCTAAACCTAAACTCAACGAAATCCTAGTCCTAGCAAGGGAGACGGCGGCTCCTTTATAGGGAGAACAACCAGGAGGGACGTCCAAAGTGCATGCTCTAGGGTTACAAGGCCCATGGGCCCAAGTGGTGGTGGCACAGCACCTTTTTAACTCGGACTCGGAAACCAACGTGGATAGTTTTGATGATTACCGTCGGCTCGGATGGAATTTGAAGATGAGGTTAGATCCGTTGGAAAGTAGACTTCATAATATTTCCATGAAGTACAAGCACGTCCCAAACAAAGTCCGTATGAGAAAGTTACGTCCATTTCAACTTGTACCATTGCAGCAGTCCGAATCCGATTCCAGTACGTGACCAACACAGACTCTTTTGATGATTGCGGTGCGTACAGAAGGAATTCAGAGGTGATACCAGATCCATTGGAAAGAGGATGAGAAAATCGTTCCAACAAGTACTCGTGGACCTCAAACGGACTTCGTATGTGAAAGTTATGCACATTTGAAGTTGGGCTTGTCAGGCTGAATCCGAATTGATCTGGAGGCCGAATTGGATTCCAAAACGTGTCCAACTTGAACTCTTGCTTGAATTGATGTAAAAATAACGTGGTGCTGTCAAAATATATATTTTCATCATTAGGTAGCATCATATTCTCATTTAAAATATGTTTAAGCTGAAGAAACGAATTCACCTTTAGTTCAATCTTGATATTGGGCACTATTGTCGTGTGTGTTTGTGGCGTGGTCACATCATCCTCCCCTTCTTCACAGAAAACCGTCCTCGATTTTAACATATGTGTAGCCTCACGTATTGCATGATCTTGATCATAAATCTCGGTACATGATAACAAACGTAACAAACTCTCATTATGTAATATCATAAGGTCTTTATGAAACAAAGTAAAACCTCTTTGAAACGAGCTCACCTGATAATTTAAGCGATGCGTAGGAGCTCTTGTAATTGGCACAACAAGCATAACAAATATGATTGTATCCATAGGGGTCGTGTCCTCATCATCCTCTCCTTCTTGAAAACAAAGCCGTCCTCGGCTTTTGATAAACTGAAAGTATGGCAACAAAGAAGCCAAGGTGTATGCATGGTATATGTATATGTCATCCGTTTTAACAGTTCTTCGTTGTTGCACAATTAATGTTATAACACAACAGCAATCATAAAAGCTCAGTGTATTATTAACCCAAGAGTATTCATACATGTTAATGAGCAAATCAAAATTTTGCACACAGCAATTATTGCAACTAGATTTGCAAATGTAAGTGAAGCATTTATGCAATTTAAATCTCTGAAGTTGTAAACTTGCAATGGCGGAACATATGGGCAAAGCTACAACTTTTGGAATCAAGCAAAGTTCATCTATATAATCATATCTCAATTGAGCAATAGCAAATTTATCTAGCAAGGGTGAAAAGATTTGTAAGTTCTTCCATAATTCATCATTTTTATTCAGATTGTCCATATTAGATGGTGCAAAAAGAGATGAACACATAGGCATTGGATGAGTACTAAATTTTACTTCCCTCTCATATTGAACAAGATTCAACACACAAGAATTGTTATCCAAAACAGTAAGCTTCAATTCATCCATGTGATCACAACTTATGCATATTCGATATACAAAAAATTGATTTTCAACACCATAATCTCCAATCAAATCAAACTTATACCCATGGGTGTAGGCACTAAACAAAAATTTCGAACATGCAAGTTCAGAAACTTTCTCCATAACATGTGACAATTTCATAGGTAGATCTAACATGATGTAATACAACGAATTAGCAGGAGAAATCCTAGTCAAAACTTCTTTATATTTAACCAAAGCCACACGATCATTGTATGTGATTAATTTATCACATGAATCACTCAAAATAGCAGGCAATTCAATTATTTTTTGACAAGATGCACTCAACTCATTCTCAACACTCAAATCAATGCGGTGTGAATTCTCTACTTGAAATATGGGCATGTCAAAATTGTTTTCCATTAAAATTTGCTCTAAAATAGCATTAACAGTGCATAATTGTAGTTCTTTACAAGCATACTCACCGTGAGTGATGATAGCACTATGATTTTTACCTTTTTGGCTCCCCTCAGATGATGTAGGTGCATCCATCTCCTCATCTTCGTTCTCAACTAATGGAGTCGATGATTGAATCAGTTCGTGCTCCTCTTCGACATGGTTCTCAACTACCTGCAAGTTGTTAGTCACAGAAACAGGCACAAACAAGGGTTTGTTCTCATGTTCCTTATCATCAAGCACTCTCAATTTCTTCTCAATCTGACGTTCAACATTACAAGCAAGTATAAACAAATGAGGGAGAGAATTATATTCTTTGTGAATGAGAAGGTCCTGAATTTCTTTATTAAGCCCACGTAAGAATCTATTCTCTGTAGCTTCAGCATGTTCCTCTAAGCCACAACGTAATAAACAAGTTTTTAAATCATGATAATATTCCATTACAGTTTTACTTTGTTGTTTTAAACGTTGCAACCTAGCTAGCAAATAATCAGCATGATATTTAGGAACGTAGTGATCTCTCAAAAGTTTCTTTAATGCATGCCACGTTTGAGGCACTCTTACAAGTTTACTTAAGTACTTCCACCAAATTATTGCATTATCAATAAAAACACTAGTGGCAGCTCTAATCTTTTGCCTATCAGACCAATCATAATATTCAAATTCTTTATCTAGCGCTATCTCCCAGTCAATATAGGCATCAGGATCAAATTCACCAGCAAAGGATGACAAAGTGATTTTAGTTTTACCAGGCGTACTATCACGATCATGTACCTCCCGTGGTGAAGAAGCTTGTCTCAAGCATGCATGTTCCTCGCGAATTTTTTTGATCTCCCAGCCAATTTCTCGAAGAAGATGTGGATCTATCTTGTAACCATTCCGTGAACCTACCATGGTTAGTAGAAAACAAGGAAACAAATCACAAGTATATGTTCCTATCAACTCTAGGATCTGGAGTTTAACAGGTCACACATCTCTCAAGCTTTTACCAAATTCTTACAAGTTCTTACCAAAGCAAACAGGTGGTGCAACCGGTGGCTGGTTCGTGATAAATCCAACTCAAGTGATGAGTAAAGCGATTGCAAGGTACAGCAAGACCTGTTCGGTTAGTAGAAAAGTGGAGCTTGGATAGGCTATGTATTTTGTAGCAAATGAAAACAATCAATTAATTTCAGAAATTGCATAGAATTGAATTATAGTTCGTATCTAGCACTTAGCCTATGTTGCTGATCAACCAACGATGGAAGAAGGCTAAAATATGTGTATGGCAATGTATGAGAGTGGTAAATACAAGATAATTCAATCGAATGCAATTTGGAATTGAAGACCACAAGGATTGACCCAAAACTTGGAAACTGAAGATTTCTGTCCACTGGACAGCACGTCGGTATTTTGGCCGTAACTTTTTGTCAGTTACTTTTTTTCAATGGTTTTTTTTCTCTGTTTTCTGACGGCTTTTTCTACAACTTTTGTTATGGGGTCAAGTTCTGGAAACCGACCGAAAAATTCGCACAAAATTCACAAGTGCCGACTGTTGCAGATTCAATTCAGTAATTTGGGTCAAATTTCAACGCATATATCTCTTCACTGCCTTGCCGGAATGATGTGAAATTTTACAGATAGATGAACAATGAAGTTTTGAATCTAATGGCGGTGGTTTCACTCCAAAAGGATCACGGAATCAAAAGTTATGGCTTTTTTGGTGGCTGCTGCAGAGATAGGAAAAATCAGACGAATTGGAATTAGGGTTTGTGGTGGGGGATTTTTTTTTTGTTTGGATTTTTATAGGAATCAAGGATATGACCAGCAACTAGACAAAGCTAAAACGGACACAAATTTAATTTAGCAAACCAAAACTAATAGATTGAAAGGCACAACGGGGTTTGGACAGCGAAAATTAATTCTTTTTGTGGGGCAATTTTTCTGGACTATGGGAAATAAAAAATCAATCTACTAACTAGGGATACAAAGAATTCCTACCGGTCAACTGAAGCTCTGATACCAACTGATGAGGCGATGGGGTCCCGATCTTCCGATAGGATGATAACTATCAATTTTGGTGGAGATGACCCTGGCGATCCGACTACAACCGAACGACGTCACTTGCACCTTAGCAATCGCTGAACCAACCCCAAGATGTTATCAACCGTGCCAAGAACGGGTTAACCTGACCACAAAGGTCTATTCCTGCATGCAATCGAAGAACACGCAAGAACAAGATAATGAGCAATCTAAAATTGCAAATATATAAATTGAGATCAAAAGGTGGGATTCCGGAGGCTGTCTTGACAGGTGGTCATCCGACACAACTGAAGAACAGAAGTTTGCATAATAGCCAAACCTAAACTCAACGAAATCCTAGTCCTAGCAAGGGAGACGGCGGCTCCTTTATAGGGAGAACAACCAGGAGGGACGTCCAAAGTGCATGCTCTAGGGTTACAAGGCCCATGGGCCCAAGTGGTGGTGGCGCAGCACCTTTTTAACTCGGACTCAGAAACCAACGTGGATAGTTTTGATGATTGCAGTCGGCTCGGATGGAATTTGAAGATGAGGTTGGATCCGTTGGAAAGTAGACTTCATAAGATTTCCATGAAGTACAAGCACGTCCCAAACAAAGTCCGTATGAGAAAGTTACGTCCGTTTCAACTTGTACCATTGCAGCAGTCCGAATCCGATTCCAGTACGTGACCAACACAGACTCTTTTGATGATTGCAGTGCGCACAGAAGGAATTCAGAGGTGATACCAGATCCATTGGAAAGAGGATGAGAAAATCTTTCCAACAAGTTCTCGTGGACCTCAAACGGGCTTCGTATGTGAAAGTTATGCACATTTGAAGTTCGCCATAAACTACGATTGGGAAGGAGATCGTCCTGATGATCGACGCTGGTTCCAATCATCAAGAGGGACAAGAAAAGAAAAGGATAGCAACTCTTGCTATAGAGCTTTGACCAGATGTGGTCAAAGACGCTCAAGACTCTTGATCAAACATGGTCGAAGAGATCCTTACTCTCCCATAACTAGATGTGGTTGTAGAAAAGAAGACGAAGAAACCACTCTTTGGGAAGGTTTCTTCCAGATTCGTGCTAAAAGCAATGACTCAAAGGTATAAAAATACGAGTATGTATACTGTATTTTACCTTTGTCTTTTCAACTACTAATTCACTTCTTACGATTGTAGCTCAGCCTCTCCATTGCCTAAGCCTCTTGCTGCTCTACCCATCATCAAAAAGACAGTGGAGCAGGTGGTCGAAGAAATGACCATTACAGCGATAAAAGCTGCAGCCAAAACTACGAAAACTATGACCACTAGAATGGTCATAGAAAAAGAAGGCGCTAAAGGAGAAGAGGAACATCCTAGCTTCTTTTCATCATTTTTTAATACTTCCTTTGTGGTAGGATCTTCTTCTGGTCACGCTCAAAACCTAGTCCCACACCCCAATGATCTTTCCAACAAGGAGTACATTTTAGACGATGAACGTCTTGAGAAGGTGTGGTATACTAGGGTTGAAGAGCTCGACCAACTGAAAGATTCTGGGTGAGTGTTCGGAAATTTTGCTCGTAGGAGTATGAACGTGAGTATTGATAACTCGAATATTTATATCTTTTTCCTTATCCAGAGAGCCTTAGAAGACATGGTGAATGTAGCTGAGTACCATAGACAGCTGATGCTCCTACGATAAGGAAATGTTGAACTCTTCAAGAGGGCAGCGGCATCATAAGCCTCTTAAGCTAGGTAGTCAAATTCTGTCTTGACCACACAACTAGAAATTCAGGTTTACCTTTAACCTTTATAGGTCTTGGCTAGATGCAAAGGTCTTGGCTTGTACACTCGAAAATGAGAAAGCTGATGCAAGGAGGCTAAATGAAGAAAATGCAATCTATCAATAAGCCTCATAAAAAGCCAAATCTATTGCCAGAACTTTGAAGGAGAAAATAAATGGTAAGCCCTGAAGTTTGAATCTGTTTATCTATGTATCTTTCTAGCCTTCCTTTTATATTTCTCTTTTTAACAGAAATAAAGATTGAATCGGGTGAGCTGGTTAATGAAGTCGAAAAGAAGAATAAAGTGATTAGAGAGAGAAAGGTGAAAGGATAAAATTGCTTGAAACTCAGCTATCAGGTAAGAACAATTTCACCTTCGACTAGTTGACGCAACTAGTGTTGTATGATTTACGACTATATGGTCATAGAAAGACTCGACCAAGGGGTAGTCGCTATTAGACTTTTGATTACGTGGTCATAGAAGGACTTACGACAACATGGTCATATAAGGATCTAGACCATATGGTCGTAGAAAAGCTTATGGTTATAACAAGTATTGCCTTGACCAATTTTAACTCTTTTCGTAGAGTCCATGGCAAAAAATAAACGCCTTTCTGAAGCAATGACTAGAAGTGAGGAAGAAGCAAAGCTCTCCTTCAAGACTACAACCTTCTTCTGAACAATCTACTCAATGAGTTTGGTGCTAAAAAAATTATTCCCTTTGAGGAGACCACATCCGCTCATATGAATACGATCTTACTACAAGCCAAGACTTTAGAAAAGCATCTAGCTACTCTGAAGGCTGATCAGATGGAGTCGATATGGAATGCAGTCTGGGGCGCTGTAAGCTATTCATGGCAAAACTCAAGGCATGCGACCGAACTGAATCAGATCTCATTGAGCATGACTTCACCTGTTCTTTGCAGGAGGCATCTCGCCTAATCGAAGAAGTAGAGCCAATTGGACGAAAGGTGTCCAAAGAAATGCAACTTGGCTCTTCCTCTCCTCTAAAATAAAGTAATTTGTAAAAAACAATTTTGTACAGACTTATCTTTTGGAGATGAATGAACATTCTTTTTCCTACAATTTATCTTATTGAGCAATTAGTACACGTAAGATAAAAAATGAAATGAAAAGAGAAATGAAATTAAAACTAAGAAATAAAGTTATATGAATAACTCTATCCTAACCCCTAACTATTTACTTAGTTTATAAGAATAAACTAAGCAAATAGTACGGAGTAAAGTATGCTGAGAGCAGAGTAATATATCCGACCATCATTGTCGAATTCGTTTTATCGAGTTGACGCTAGGGATCTCCTTCTAGTGGGTAGGACCACATGTAGTGGGTAGGACCACATCTTCAGGAGGCACTTCATTTTCTGCCAGTTCTAGTAGCTCTTCTCCAATGAGATGATGATTCAGGTCAAGCTGCAGACACACACAAAGATAATCCAAAGAAATTGAGGCCCTTGAGAGGCTTGACAAATCCAGACTAGTACAACACCGCTAAGTTTTTCTTACAAGATCGGCACGCATTGGAGGAAAATATCAACAAATCCAGAGAAAATTTTAAAAGAGAAGAAACAGACAATATGAACAGTTCAAAGCCAACAAAAGAAGTCGATAACATGAAACAAAGGGATACCTTTTTAGTCGGTGCAATTTGAGATCCACCATGCCATTTTCCTTCAACAATGCGGTTTCCTTTCGGTTTCTTCTCCATGAATTTGTCAAGGAAGGCACGGTGATAGGTCTTTTAATGGATCACCACTATATACAATATTGTTGCGATAGCAACGCCCGGCCATAGTAGATACCGACGGTGCACATGCGAGGCCAATAATGTTAGCTCCCACCAATCGACACGGCCGCATTGCTGAGAACACAGCAAAGGGGCAGCAGATCAACACTCTTTGCATTTGTAACAAAAGTGAAAATAGGGATTATTAAAAATGAAAGAAAGTTTCCAATTACAAATTATCGGGATCCGCGAGTAGGGTCAAATGGTGACCATAAATTTTGTATACCAAGCTACCATTCTTTGAGATTTTGTTTGAAATTGGATTGCGATGAGGATTTTAAGATGACTTGGATTGGAGCAATTTTCAGAAAACCCTAAGTATTGGGCCACAGGCAACACAAGTCCTAAACTTTTTTTGGCACTAACCCACATCTACTGGGGCAATTTTAGAAAACCCCAAGTATTGGGACACAGGCAAAAGGTAACACAAATATTATTTGGTTGTCAAACTTCTCGAACTTTATCATAAATTTCTAAATTATTTGATTGTCATAATCTTCGAATTTCGTCATTGTTTTCATAAATTCTACAGTTTCATATACTCCCCCTCTTCTCAAATACTGGGCACTTTTGACTGAAAATTTTGTTCACAAATACTTGCACATTCCTAATCCAGAGGCATATTTTCCCAAAATACCCCTATTAATTGCAGGAAGCAAGAAGCAAACAAATTATTTAGTTTCATCATATTGTACTTAGTTCTGTGCACAGCTTTTAGTTTCCTTTACAAAAAAATGCACCTCATATAAATAATATTTGATTTCATAGTGTAGAAAGTCAGCAAAGACCTTTTCTATTTCAGGTCACGCACCGCATGGGGACTGCTACTAGAAGGAAAAATGATGAGTAACCAACTAGGTTCTTTTCTTGAATGGGCTGGTGTTGTAGCTACGGGCTAAACAGGAAGAGAGGGGGATCGGTAGAAGAGGAAGAGGAGAGCAGTCTGTGGAGCGTTGGTAAGAATGAGAGGATTTGTCTGTCCCCCTTAGCCCCTCCTGGGGGTTTATATATATGCGTGGGGTAGAATGGGAAATCCCCATTCTACCCCTTAGTATTTACAAAGGATGGGGGTCATTGGTATATTTACACTGGTATGTTCCTCTACACTATTGGGCCTATTACATGTTGGACTAGTTGCACGGCCCAGTCACGGGGGGTTGGGCCACCCCTACAACAGTATGAAGGAACACGCGTAGGCTACGATAGCAGAAAATAAAAAATTTCTACCGCGCACACCAGGACATCATGCTAAGGAGGGATCATAGATCGTTACCACTAGACGCGGAGCGCAGCGGAAGAAGAGTTGGAGAAGCCGATCCAACCACGCGCGTCGAGGTAGTAGTGGAAGTAGCCGATCGTCCCGAACAGATCGTCTCCTCCACGCGATCAACCACACCACGAGCAGATCCAATCTGTAGTTTGTTGATGCCGATCAACGCCGCAACGAGCAGCGCCCCACCGTATCCACACGTCTGGTGGAACGCCGATCGCGAGTGTACCAAAGACTCGCGAGCGGCTAGGGTTTAGCTCGGGAGGTGGCGGCTAGGTTTTGCTCGGGAGGAACAAGAGTACATCCTCACCCCCGCCTCCAAATATATAGACCTCTCACTTGGGCCTCGTGGACCGAGGCCCAATAGGAGTCTATCCGGATCTCTATCCGAATTGAGCCCACATCCGAATCACATTCGAATTAGTGTTCCACCGTTAAGTGTGCGACCAGAGGTTCACGTATACTTGGTCGTGACCGGAAACACCTTTCCGGTCACCTGTTAATAGCGGCCTCTAGCAAGACATATTAACCCCAAAGTATACGTAAAGATCATATCACTGAACTCGTAATGTTCTCATGTACGAATCCTTTGCCTCACGATATAGATTAAGCTCAAGCGAGACTCGTGTCATCCTCTTAATAGCTCAATCACTCTCTCGATTCCGTGATGGATTACAAACTTGTGATTGACTCCTCAATCACATTGGCATGGCCATGCACTTTCATAATCCATTACATCGAGGCCCGAGATATCTCTCCCATAAGGAGGGGCAAATTCTATCTTGATCATTCACATCCCACTACATGTTTCACAAAGAAACCCAAGACTACTTTTATGACTACCCATTCACGGAGTAGTGGTTAGTAGTCCCAAAATAGGCTACTACGCATGTTGGGAACCATGATGATCTCAAGTCTAAGGATTCTACATAAACACTACTTGAGACCAACTAATGACACATGGAATCTCTGTAGTGTCTCATGGCGGGTCTATCAACATATGTTCAGTAACACATGTCCATATTATTGATTTGGTATCACCATACCATGATCCATGAGACATGATCATCAATCAATACATATGTCGATCTTTGAATCATATTTGTTCCTCATATGATATATGATCAGGATCATTTAGAAATAGCAACATTTAAGCATTAAGAGTCTCATGAATAAGTCACATACTCATTGATCAATAATGATAATGTCTATTTCAAGGAACAAAGTAATGCATCATAAACATAGTATGTGATATATTCAACATCTCCATGTTGCCTCTAGGGCATATCACCAATGATCTCCCACTTGCACTAGAGTCAACCATGTAGGTATCTAATACCCATTGCCCTAGTGTGAGCCTCATGCTTTGGTGGGAAGCGACTTTGTCAACGGATCTGCAATGTTCAAATCTGTTTGTACTTTGCATATCTTCACATCGCTCTCTCCACAATCTCATGGATGAGATGAAATCGCCGTAGAATGTGCTTGGACTTCAGTGCGATCTAGGCTCCTTGGCTTGCGCAATGGCCCCACTATTGTCACAGAGAGGTCCATTGGGCTGAGGCACTAGCCACCACACTAAGCTCGAAACAAATTTCTTGATCCAAACAGCCTCTTTAGCGCCTTCGAAGCTGCTATGTACTCGCTTCATTGTAGAATCAGCAACCGTCTCCCGCTTGGAACTCTTCCACTCACCGCACCGCCATTCAGGCAGAACACAAATCCAGATTGCGATCTAAAATCATCTTTGTCGTTTGGAAGCTAGCATCGGTGTAACCATTTACAACGAGCTCTTCCTCACCCCATAGACGAGGAACACATCTTTAGTTCTTCTCAAGTACTTCAAGATGTTCTTTACTGCAATCCAAAGTTGACTTTCACCGGATCTCGACTGGTATCTACTTGTAGCACTTAAAGCATACGAGACATCGGACGTGTACAAAGCATGGCATACATAATGGATCCCATAGCCGAAGCATATGGAATCGCATTCATTTTATCCCGCTCATCGTGTACTAGGACACGACTTTGCTAAGATTTATACCATGTGACATAGGTAGGAAGCCTTTCTTGGAATCCTGCATGTTGAACCTTTTCAACACCTTGTCAATGTACGTATCTTGGCTTAATCCAATTAGCCTTCTTGATCTATCCCTATAGATCTTGATGCCTGAATATATGCCGCCTCTCCTAAGTCTTTCATAGAGAAACTATTTTTCAATGAAGACTTAACAGATTCGAGCATAGGAATGTCATTTCCGATCGTAATATGTCATCCACATATAAGACCGTAAACACGAGTGCGCTCCCACTAGCCTTTTGTAAACACAAGGCTCTTCTTCGTTCTTGATGAAACCAAACCCTTTGATTACTTCATCAAAACGAATGTTCCAACTCCGAGATGCTGCTTTAATCCATAAATGGATCTTTGCAGCTTGCATATCTTTCCACTGATTGCGGATCGACAAAACCCGTGGGCTATGTCATGTACACATCCTCACTCAGATTTCCATTAAGGAAAGCTGTTTTGACATCCATTTGCCATATTTCATAGTCGAAATATGCAGCAATCGCTAGAATGATCCGAATAGACTTTAGCATTGCGACGGGCGAAAAAGTTTCATCATAATCAACACCTTGAATTTGTTTGAAACATTTGGCCACCAATCGCGCTTTATAGATGTGAATATTTCCATCTATGTCTATCTTTTCTTGAAAATCCATTTGCACTCAATGGTTTTAACACCATCGGAGGATCAACCAAGTTCCAAACTTGATTCTTGTGCATGGATTCAATTTCGGATCTCATGGCTTCAAGCCATTTCTCGTAGTCCGTCCCACCATCGCTTCTTCATAGGTCTTAGGCTCATCGTTGTCTAACAACAATATGTCCCGTTGTTGAGTAGTCAAGAACATGTACCTCTCAGTGCACGACGTGACCTCTCGACCTACGTGGTGCGGTGTGTCCACAATGTGTTCTTCAACAGTTTGTTCATCCTGCTGTGGTTCTCAGAGGAGCTGAAACGTTTTGTGTGTTTCTCGAATTTCTTCAAGTTGCACCGTGCTCCCACTATCCCTTCTTGAGAGAAACTCTTTCTAAGAAGACACCATGCCGGCGACAAACACTTTGCCTTCTCCTTGATTATAGAAGTAATATCCTTTTGTTTCCTTAGGATACCCGATAAAGAAGCATTTATCAGATTTAGGACTGAGCTTATCAGATTGTAAACGTTTACATAAGCCTCACATCCCCAAATCTTAAGAAAAGACAAGCTAGGACGTTGTCCTGTCCACATCTCATATGGTGTCTTTTCTACTGATTTTGATGGAACCTGTTTAGTGTGAAAGCATTGTTTCAAGAGCGTACCCCAAAAAGACAACGGAAGATCACTTTGGCTCATCATGGAGCGCACCATATCTAATAAGGTGCGATTTCTCCGCTCAGATACCCCATTCCATTGAGGTGTTCTGGCGGAGTCAATTGTGGAACAATTCCACAATCCTTCGATGATTGCCAAACTCATGGCTCAAATACTCGCCTCCACGATCGATCGTAGAAACTTGATTGTCTTGCATAAATGATTTTGCACTTCATTTTGGAATTCTTTGAACTTTTCAAAGGATTCAGACTTATGCTTCATCGGTAGATATACCCATATCTACTAAAGTCATCATAAAAGTTATGAAGTACTGAAAACCCCTCGGCTATTGAGCTCATTGGTCCACATACATCGAATGTACGAGTGCCAATAAGTCACTTTCCGCTCACCTTGACCGGTGAAAGGTGCCTTTGTCATCTTGCCAAGTAAACAAGATTCGCATGTCTCAAATGATTCAAAATCAAATGAGTGCAGAATACCATCTCTATGGAGCTTCTCCATGCGTTTCTCATTTATGTGACCTAAGCGACGAGTGCCAAATAAACGTGGGATTGAAATCATTGAACGTTGCCTCTTTGCATTAATGTTATAGACCGGTGACTCTTCAAGAGTAAGAATATATAACCCATTCACCAATGGAGTATGACAATAGAACATATCTTTGAAATAAAGAGAACAACCATTGTTCACAGATCTAAAGTCATAACCTTCGCTTGCAAACATGAAGCGAAATAATGTTCTTGGAAAGAGATGGAACACAATAACAATTATTCAATTCCAAAACTAATCCTGAAGGTAAAGACAATGGCATGGTGCCAACAGCACGCAGAACTTTTGCTCCATTGCCAATGCGAAGATCCACTTCGCTCCTCCTCAAACTTCTACTTCTTCTTAGCCCCCGCAACGATTTGCAAAGGTGAGCAACCGATCCGGTATCAAATACCCAAGAATTAGTGGATGAAGTAGCAAGATTGATCTCTATAACATTTATACTGGAGAGGAAGTCGTACTTCCCTTCTTCTTCTCAAGATCCTCCAAGTACTTTGGGCGCCTTTTCCAATGACCTGATTGCTTACAGAGTAACAATCGCATTAGAGCAGCGCCCTTCTTGACTTGCTTGGCCTTAGAACTGCTCGTGATCTCATCGAGCTAACTTTCTTTGACCGCGCTTTCTTGACATTGGGCTTGCCCTTGCCTTTCTGCATCATCATCACATGATTGCTGCTTTCTTAATGCTTTCCTCAGCCTTTAGCATCCCATGCAACTCGCCAGGTCTTATCCATGTTGTTCATGTGATAGTTCAATATGAATGGCTCAAAGCTCGGGGAGCGACTCGGAGAATCACATCGTAGCCAACTCTTGGCTAAGGGGAAAACCAAGCTTTTCCGACTCTCAATGTAGCCAATCATCTTAATCACATGAGGGTCGACGGGATTCCTTCTGCAAGCTCCGCACGCAAACAAGGACTTTGAAGTGTTGAACCTCTCACCCTTGCTTGGTTCTCAAACATACCACGCAACCCCACAATGATATTGTAGGCATCTGTGTTCTCATATTGCTTCAAGCTCGAGAGGACATTGTGGCAAGCATGAGACACTCACATCAAGGTAATCATTCGCTTGCTTCTCATAAGCTCTACATGCAGCCGCAGAGCATTATCGTGCAAGTCATCGGGATAATGAGACTCAAGGACATACTCCTTGCGCTCTTGCTTGAGAACAATTCTCAAGTTGCGATACCAATCCATAAAGTTCGTTCCATTGAGTTTTTCTTTCTCAAGAATAGATCGCAAATTAAAAGAACTGGATGCGGCATTAGTTGACATGATCTACAACAAAGAATATGCAAAGTTTAGCACTATGTTTATGTTCATCTTTTATTAAACTATTTAACAAAAGACTCCCACTATGTGTTTTGCAACAAAACTCCTCTAAGTCACATAGTGGGTCAAGATCCTCATTTCACAAATTCCTAGTGAGCTTTGGCATCACGGCTAGAAAACTAGTGACATGGGTAAGCAACACCTTGCTAATCACATCTCTATGTGACTCTTGCTTGTTGGGTGACATCAATATGCCCTGCCCCAACCTATGCCCCAAGGTCCAAAACTGTTTTGATAACCTTGTTAAGTAAACCAAATGCTTCCGCATGTAGATGTCCGACATCTACCCCAAATAATGATGATAATCGACGGCACTCTACTTTGGTAGACCTACCATGCGGTGATCATTATCTTTGGTGCAACATATGGAAGGGCATGAACACCTAATTTTATGAGGGATTCTATCCTACCAAAGCAACATATCACAAAAACATTGCATAAGAATAAGATAGATAATATCACGGATAAACACATTTAATCGTGAAGTAGTATGGCCCAAAAATGGTGATCTCCATCTCCATGTAGGTGTAGACGATCTCCATCCTCCACAACACTCCTTTAGGCCACCATGCTTGAAAGCTTGTAACCTCAAAACTAGCCTACTACCTATAATAGCTAGAAATTGAAGATTACAAAGATAGATTCAAGCATTAAGGTCATTTCAGGTCGTTAAATACAATATAGACAGCTAACAATAGCTGAAATAATCATGACACGCAGGCCATGAACGAATGTTACATGCATCACATACATCTCATACATTCCAATAAGATATAGGGCCATACCATTCACATCATTCTCTGCAAAAATAAGTTAGACGTAGAATCGTATTCTACCTAACGATGTGAACCCATGACGCTATACAAGGCGGGTACGCACGGCGGTCCGAGACCCTACGAAATTTACAGATCCAACCTATGAAATCGCAACGGAAAAACTATTCGGCACAACCACCTTATGCCGATCCGAGACATTCTCTAGGATGCTAGTTTTTCCACTGGGCCGAGGCCATCAGATCCGTAACCTACTAGTATTCGGCATAACCACCTTATGCCGATCCGAGACAATCTCTAGGGCACTAGTATTCCCACCGCCCGAGGCTATCGATTCGTATCCTACTAGTATTCGACATAACCACCTTATGCCGATCCGAGACAATCTCTAGGGCACTAGTAGTGATACAATCTGTGCCTCATCCAACCCCTATTCACCGATTGATCTCATCAACCCGTGCTACCATCGATTCATCACATGAACCGACTGATCTAGACTGTAATAGATCCGATCTACTACAACCGCATATCATCATATGCGCTGATCCGAATCGCAAACTAAGCAAGATGGCTCGATACCACCAAGGAACGCGCAGAGCTACGATAGCGAAAAATAAAAATTTCTACCGCGCACACCGTGACATCATGCTAAGGAGGGATCATAGATCGTTACCACTAGACGCGCAACGCAGCGGAAGAAGAGTTGGAGAAGCCGATCCAACCACGCGTCGAGGTAGTAGTGGAAGTAGCCGATCGTCCCGACAGATCGTCTCTCCACGCGATCAACCACACCACGAGCGGATCCAATCGTGTAGTTTGTTGATGCCGATCAACGCCGCAACGAGCAGCGCCTCACCGGTATCCACACGCTCAGGTCGGCGCCGATCGCGAGTGTACCAAAGACTCGCGAGCGGCTAGGGTTTAGCTCGGGAGGTGGCGGCTAGGGTTTTGCTCGGGAGGAACGAAGAGTACATCCTCACCCCCGCCTCCAAATATATAGACCTCCTCACTTGGGCCTCGTGGACCGAGGCCCAATAGGAGTCTATCCGGATCTCTATCCGATTGAGCCCACATCCGAATCACATTCAATTAGTGTTCCACCCGTTAAGTGTGCGACCACAGCAGGTTCACGTATACTTGGTCGTGACCGGAAACACCTTTCCGGTCACCTGATTAATAGCGGCCTCTAGCAAGACATATTAACCCCAAAGTATACGTAAAGATCATATCGCTGAACTGTAATGTTCTCATGTACGAATCCCTTTGCCTCACGATATAGATTAAGCTCAAGGCGAGACTGTGTCATCCTCTTAATAGCTCAATCACTCTCTCGATTCCGTGATGGATTACAAACTTGTGATTGACTCCTCAATCACATTGGCATGGCCATGCACTTTCATAATCCATTACATCGAGGGCCCAGATATCTCTCCCATAAGGAGGGGCAAATTCTATCTTGATCATTCACATCCCACTACATGTTTCACAAAGAAACCCGAAGACTACTTTTATGACTACCCATTCTGGAGTAGTGGTTAGTAGTCCCAAAATAGGCTACTACGCATGTTGGGAACCATGATGATCTCAAGTCTAAGGATTCTACATAAACACTACTTGAGACCAACTAATGACACATGGAATCTCTGTAGTGTCTCATGGCGGGTCTATCCAACATATGTTCAGTAACACATGTCCATATTATTGATTTGGTATCACCATACCATGATCCATGAGACATGATCATCAATCAATACATATGCTGATCTTTGAATCATATTTGTTCCTCATATGATATATGATCAGGGATCATTTAGAAATAGCAACATTTAAGCATTAAGAGTCTCATGAATAAGTCACATACTCATTGATCAATAATGATAATGTCTATTTCAAGGAACAAAGTAATGCATCATAAACATAGTATGTGATATATTCAACATTCCATGTTGCCTCTAGGGCATATCACCAACACAGTACTCCCTCGACAGCAAGCGCTGATGTCCCGATGGGCGAGCTGACGTGATCAACCACCCCAGCCCCGCTCCCGCCAAAGAAGCGAGGTGCCGATGCAACCGTAGCTCGCAGACCGTAGAGGTAATGCCTACGAAGAAATCGATGAACCCAGAGGCGGATCAACACCTCAGACCCACATTACCTCGGGATGCTACTAAAATCTGCTCTACAACGAGCCAATTTACAAGATAAAATAAACGGCAACAATTACTAAACAAGATAGTATAAGCGGAAGCATAAAAAACTAAGGAATAACAGGATAGTGATAGCAATTCACTATTTAAAATATCCTCCAACATTTTAATCTAAAACATAGTTCACAAATTTAACATTATTAAGATAATGTAAACAAAGCTATGCAAGGTCTAGAATCCTTTTAACTTTATTACAGCATAAAAATATGATTCACGTGCATCGGTGTGGTGCCGTTCTACCCTTCCCATGCATGCTCAAAGTCCACCAGTAGGGAGGGGAAACAAGGGTGAGATAAAAATCTCAGCAAGCAAACTGCTTTGACAGCTATTCAAACTACAAACAATTATACATCATCATTTATAATTCTATACAACTACAACCATAATTCATGTCCACAATTATTAAACCACCACAAATTTTCATGAATCATACCTCTTCAATTTCAGATTTAAATGGCATATGAATGCAGTCATTTTATCCACAATTAAATGCAAATGAAACATTTAATCTTCCACAAACCACAATAGGATAATCATCATCATTCTTCCACAATTAAATGCAAATGAAACATTTAATCTTCCACAAACCACAATAGGTTAATCATCAACATTCTTCCACAATTACAATGTTATTATCCTCAACCTCAAATCACCATCAATGACGTTAAAGCATTAACAAATAAATCTTGTTTGACTACTTTAAATTCTCAACCACTACCACTAGCAAAAGCAATAAAACATATGTATGTTTTACTTCAACACTTTATTATTTTGTCACATCCACAATTGTTATCAACAATTAATACAAGAGAAAAGAATCTCATGCCACAATCACAACCCTTACTGCACACAAGGGATGAACCCCATTCCACGTCCACAACCATAATCCTCATACCACAAATAGCTCACATGAGCCAATTCCACATTACAACTATGAAGTTGTATAATCCACATTACAACTATGAGTTGAATATTCCACAAAATAACTTCACCACAACATATTGCATATGTATGCAAATGAATCTTTCCACAATGCAATGCATATGAATGCTATGCTCCACATCACTCTTTCCAGGGCAGGATTTGAGGTGCATCGTATTACGGCAATATACGATGCTTCCGCGGATAAGAGGTGCATCGATTCGGCAATATACGATGCTGTACAGACTGATCGCGGCTATGTCTTGGCGACATCCACATATGCATATGACATGATATGATATGATAATCACAAATCACATTAATCCATCCTCAAAGGAGCATCAACATGCTCATGACATATCCACATCCACCACATGTTATTTTCATGTTCCACATTATAACATTAAGCAAGATTTCCACATGGCCACTAGCAGATTATCAACATATCAATGGATAAGTACTTGCTACCATCTCCACAATTAAATTATCATGCAATCATGGCATAATGTATCAAATTACGATAATAATGTAAACTGCAAGTAGAAGGAATAACAAGTTAAGCGGTAGCAACCACCGCTCACGCTTACTTGCCTCAAACCGACGGTTAAGTAAAATCAAGAGCGCTCAGGGACAAGACCACCTGTCCAAAAGGCAACTCTCAGCACACAGCTACAGCATACAAACATGACATTAATAATTAAAACGTCGC
This sequence comes from Dendrocalamus sinicus, assembly GCA_036346575.1. NCBI lineage: Eukaryota > Viridiplantae > Streptophyta > Magnoliopsida > Poales > Poaceae > Dendrocalamus > Dendrocalamus sinicus. The sequence continues at coordinate 11,677 of JAYEVI010000357.1, read as the reverse complement.
TAGAACCCGAATCCGCACAAACTCCTCTCCGCTCAACAATTCAGCAAATTACCCTCTGCAGCAGCGCTGCTTAACATTTTCGTAACTTTAAAAATATTGGTCCATTTACAGCAAACGATATCTCTCTTGATTCATCGCTAAAAGCCTACATTTTTCATGTAGAACACCTATTTTTATTTTGATCACAGCTAGGTGTAATTTAATGCCCAAAACAGAGGAAGAACTCTGTTCTGGCAGATTGGACAGCAATAAACAAATGCGTCCCAACATCAGTAAAAGGGTATAAAAATTCTGAATTTTATACATAAGCTATATCTCCAAATTATCTACAACTTTCTCAATTACGGACATGGTCATAAAATCATTTACGACCTCTAATTCCCAGATTACCGTCGGTCTGTACCAATCTGCTCGCCTGACGAACAGCAGTATTCCCGACCCTGTAACTCCCAGATAACAAGGTATAAAATTCCGAAACAAATACAGGATATGCATCTGGAAGTCCTCTACAACTTTCCTTTTGGGAAGGTCCACAGGAAAATTCGTTTACTAGGTCAAAACCTCACGAACAGACACGCTGCGCGAATCAATCTACAGGCAGACATCAGCTAATCTCTAATCGGGCAATTAATCTATTAACTACCTTCAAAATCCGTGCCAAGAACCCTAATTATTCCATAGAACAGAGGGTTTGGGATGAGGAAAAATTACCTAGATGATGGATCACCCCTTTTTTTCCTCCTCCTCTTCTTCTTCTTCCTTCTCCTTCCTTCTTCTCCTTCTCCTTCCTCTCCTTGGCTCCAATGGCAGCAGCACTTGGGGGGGGGGGGGTGATGGAGGGGAAAGAGGGCTGCGCCCAGGGGGTGGAGGAAGGGGGTGGCGGCTGCAAAGGGATGGGAGAGGGGGAAGAAAAAGGGCTAGGGTTTTTGGGGCGGGGGAGGGGAGGTGCGGCCACCCCTTGGGCCTCCGGCCCAAGGCGGTCGGCCCACTCCCCAAGCAGCCCATTCAGAGGTTTTAATTTAATTTTTAATTTATTTTATTCATTTTACACTGTTCTACAATTTTTATTTTTTCCTTCCCGCGATTTACCGAAAACCGTGACTCGCGATTATTTTAAAACTTACGCCAATTGACGATCGGGTATTACATTCTCCCCACCTAAAAGGATTCGTCCTCGAATCTAACTCCTCAAACCACAAATCAAGAGAATAGCAAGAAAAGAGCAATGAAGGAAAGAACAACCACAAGAAAGAGCATCCCAAGGATAGATATCCCAAGGAACCACTACTACGGGTTCTCACCCGCCTTGAAGAACTCGGGTCCTTCTTCTACATTTGAACTTCAAGCTCCCACGCGCCTCCCGCTCGGATTGATTCGCCAAGAGGGCCTCCACATACATGGTGGTTCTCTTCCTCATGTCCAACTCCGATGAGTCCACGACACGCGCCGTGAACGCCGAGCACCCGCAACTCTTTGTTGGCTCTGAGCGGCCAATGATCTGCCGTTCTCACAAAATTCTCCGCCACAACTATCAAGCCACTATCTAATACCATCCTCCTTCCTAAAACATTTTCCTCTATTTATTATAATCGGATAATACATTGTACCCCTTTTAAAGAATTCAACCACAGATTCCACTCATAACATTACTCAAAGCACGAACAATAACTTCAGAAGGAACCCAACCAAAAGAGGAATAAAGGATTCTCAAGCAACATACTAGCAAACAACCTTCCTTCAATGGATCACAATCTAAAACAAAGGATTCACAACAAAACCATTCACACTCTCCAAATAGACATTTGGAAAAACCACATCAGACGAGCCAAGAGTGAAAATCACTCGACAGACCAAAACAATCATTTTCTTTTCCTAACTGGAAAAGAATACACCACAACATATAACAACTCAATTTGCAGATGACCTCTGCCATAAACACACATTTAAACAAGAATCAAGAGAGCATATTACGCTCGAGTTATTAATAATCCCCAATCCATTCCTTTGGAAATTTAACTTCCTCGAACCAAGGATTTTCAAATCATCACCCAACACACCAACTCATTTATCTTAGGTTGGCAACTTCGACAATGCGCTCAAACTGAGTACATCATCCACACCCTTGCGAGAGACTCTCTGTCTCCAAAAATACATTCTAGCCAAGCTAAACGACCAATGGAATTACTTTGACAGATAATTCCTAAAACACCTCAATCCTTTTAAGGATAACAACTCGAAATTCATATCACACCCACATTCTCACCAAAATCAATCACATGACCACACCAACTAGATGCCATACACCTCTTAAAGGACTTTGCAACCCAAATTGATTACCCTTTCTTAGAAGAGGCAAAAGAAGTAAATTTCAGCACAGAGGATGATGCTACCATCCGCAATAAATGCAAGACCAAAAGAAATAGCAACAATCTTGGATAGCAAAAGATAAGATCACAGATTGAAGGCACATGCCCTCAAGAAGAAAATACCAAATCTCAACCAATAAGAATACAATATTGCCATTTGAGCTCAAGAAACTCTTAGGCGACGGAAAAATATTGCCATTTGAGTTCAAGAAGCTCTTAGCGGCGAAATTAAGAAGTCAAACACACCTAAAAAAATTGCATGACATGACTTCAACCTCCAATACTTTTACCGCACTCTTTCTTTTAACAAAGAGAACAACTTTCTTTGATTACTGTATCACCTTGAAAATTCCAACAAAAGTGATTTAAAGACCACAACACATTAATCCCTTAAGAACTAATAAAAGCTCTCAACACGTCACTTTGCTCAAACAATTTCAGCTGCCACATAAGTCATGAGATCAAAAGATTGCGACGCAAATCTCAAAACTTTTGATTTAAGTAGTATCATGGAAGTTATCAAATTCTTTTATTTAAGGAACATTCAACATTATCATCACAACCACAACTAACCATCATGCTAACATCAGAATAATACATTCTTAACAAGCATCATCATATCCACAAATCCTTCATAAACTTTTCCAAAAGAAACATAAGAAATCACTTCATCATGTTTCTATTATCTGAGTAAGATTGCGACTACTTAATCTAGGAAATCCTAGTGCATAAGCCACCATATTAAATCAAAGCTTTTAAACAAGATGATGCTAGAACATGACAATCTCACAAACATGCTAGTATGAATCTCTTATTAGATTCCATATATTCAATTCTTATTGATGCTCAACTCTAATTTAGCACAAATTGATTGTACTCTAGTCATTACTAGCAATACTTGTTATTATTTTATCATAACAACATTCATGATCCTAACTCCGTTTACAATCATAAAACAATCATGAGCATAGATTCAAGATCCCACCTTACGCTCAGAAATTAGAACGAAATAACTTTAAACTTCAATAATACCACTTTGTAAGACAAGATTCTACAAGTCAATACATCCACCTTCCTCTATTTCTTTATACATATTTCAACAATTTAGCATGGTGAAAGATAGATGAATCTAGCAATTGTACATGCTCATAAAGTATCTAAATAAAGGACAGATTAAAGGTTAATAATACCAAGGCAATATTCCAACACCTCCTTACTTAATCATTCCAAACGGTCAGATTAATTACTATAAACAAAAATAATTCAATTTATCCAACATGATAGAAATTCAAACAATCATAATAATCATTCTAATTCTTTTGCACACTCCTCAATAACTCCATGAGTTCCAATCATGTATAGACAAGTTCTTAATCACGCTTCTTCAAGAAACTATTACAAGGCGATATCAAATTAATCAACTATATTTCCGAGGATGCTAGTTAAATTAATTATGCACCATACTAACATCTCAACTTGATAATTCATACCTTATGAATTAGTTTATATGGTTACCACCTTCCACTTAAGCATGGCAAAACACCACAAAGGGTTTTAACACTCTCTTCGTAAAGGAGTGGAAATAAACTTCAACACCCAAATAATCTAAAAATACATAGATCCAAGGCTTTAACATATTAATGAGTTTGCAACACAAAACTTTCTTTGGTAAAAATACCAAGCGAACCAATGAGTCATGATTCACAACAAGACAAAATTCCACAAAGGGACTAACCTTGCAAATCAACAATATTCACAAGCAGCAATAGTGTCTTACTAGTCCGAAAAGAAACAATAATTGCTTCAACGAACAGATAGAGACCAATTGCAAACCCTCAACTACAATGAACCACAAACTCAAGAGAAATTCATTAACTGCAATAGACAAACAATTGGCCAAAATCAACTCAAGGAATATATCAACATTTCTAAATAAACTCACTCACAACATCCACAACTAAGTTACCCGAGGTAACTACATCGCTAATCCCCATGCTACAAATAAAGTGGTATAACTCGGCAATGCCAAGGCAGCAAATACAACCTCTACATCTTATCATTGACAATTCTCACTCATAAGTCATAGGAGCAAATCATAATCATACAAGATTATCTCATAATGTAAATCATCACTACAACATGTCAAAAGCATAAATGCAATGCTTGACCCATCCCATCCTAATGTGCACCAATGTGTCAATTTAATAATTTAATTACCACGGACCTAACGCCCGCTCGATACCAAATCGTAACACCTCAGACCCACATTACCCTGGGATGCTACTAAAACTGCTCTACAACGAGCCAATTTACAAGATAAAATAAACTGCAACAATTACTAAACAAGATAGTATAAGCGGAAGCATAAAAACTAAGGAATAACAGGATAGTGATAGCAATTCACTATTTAAAATATCCTCCAACATTTTAATCTAAAACATAGTTCACAAATTTAACATTATTAAGATAATGTAAACAAAGCTATGCAAGGTCTAGAATCCTTTTAACTTTATTACAGCATAAAAATATGATTCACGTGCATCGGTGTGGTGCCGTTCTACCCTTCCCATGCATGCTCAAAGTCCACCAGCAGGGAGGGGGAAACAAGGGTGAGATAAAATCTCAGCAAGCAAACTGTTTGACAGCTATTCAAACTACAAACAATTATACATCATCATTTATAATTCTATACAACTACAACCATAATTCATGTCCACAATTATTAAACCACCACAAATTTTCATGAATCATACCTCTTCAATTTCAGATTTAAATGGCATATGAATGCAGTCATTTTATCCACAATTAAATGCAAATGAAACATTTAATCTTCCACAAACCACAATAGGATAATCATCATCATTCTTCCACAATTAAATGCAAATGAAACATTTAATCTTCCACAAACCACAATAGGTTAATCATCAACATTCTTCCACAATTACAATGTTATTATCCTCAACCTCAAATCACCATCAATGACGTTAAAGCATTAACAAATAAATCTTGTTTGACTACTTTAAATTCTCAACCACTACCACTAGCAAAAGCAATAAAACATATGTATGTTTTACTTCAACACTTTATTATTTTGTCACATCCACAATTGTTATCAACAATTAATACAAGAGAAAAGAATCTCATGCCACAATCACAACCCTTACCGTACACAAGGGATGAACCCCATTCCACGTCCACAACCATAATCCTCATACCACAAATAGCTCACATGAGCCAATTCCACATTACAACTATGAAGTTGTATAATCCACATTACAACTATGAGTTGAATATTCCACAAAATAACTTCACCACAACATATTGCATATGTATGCAAATGAATCTTTCCACAATGCAATGCATATGAATGCTATGCTCCACATCACTCTTTCCAGGGCAGGATTTGAGGTGCATCGACACGGCAATATACGATGCTTCCCGCGGGATAAGAGGTGCATCAGATACGGCAATATACGATGTCAGATGCAGTCTGGTCGCGGCTATGTGCGACATCCACATATGCATATGACATGATATGATATGATAATCACAAATCACATTAATCCATCCTCAAAGGAGCATCAACATGCTCATGACATATCCACATCCACCACATGTTATTTTCATGTTCCACATTATAACATTAAGCAAGATTTCCACATGGCCACTAGCAGATTATCAACATATCAATGGATAAGTACTTGCTACCATCTCCACAATTAAATTATCATGCAATCATGGCATAATGTATCAAATTACGATAATAATGTAAACTGCAAGTAGAAGGAATAACAAGTTAAACGGTAGCAACCACCGCCACGCTTACTTGCCTCAAACCGACAGGCGAAGTAAAATCAAGAGCGCTCAGGGACAAGACCACCTGTCCAAAAGGCAACTCTCAGCACACAGCTACAGCATACAAACATGACATTAATAATTAAAAACGTCGCTAGAACCCCGAATCCGCACAAACTCCTCTCCGCTCAACAATTCAGCAAATTACCCTCTGCAGCAGCGCTGCTTAACATTTTCGTAACTTTAAAAATATTGGTCCATTTACAGCAAACGATATCTCTCTTGATTCATCGCTTAAAAGCCTACATTTTTCATGTAGAACACCTATTTTTATTTTGATCACAGCTAGGTGTAATTTAATGCCCAAAACAGAGGAAGAACTCTGTTCTGGCAGATTGGACAGCAATAAACAAATGCGTCCCAACATCAGTAAAAGGGTATAAAAATTCTGAATTTTATACATAAGCTATATCTCCAAATTATCTACAACTTTCTCAATTACGGACATGGTCATAAAAATCATTTACGACCTCTAATTCCCAGATTACCGTCGGTCTGTACCAATCTGCTCGCCTGACGAACAGCAGTATTCCCGACCCTGTAACTCCCAGATAACAAGGTATAAAATTCCGAAACAAATACAGGATATGCATCTGGAAGTCCTCTACAACTTTCCTTTTGGGAAGGTCCACAGGAAAATTCGTTTACTAGGTCAAAACCTCACGAACAGACACGCTGCGCGAATCAATCTACAGGCAGACATCAGCTAATCTCTAATCGGGCAATTAATCTATTAACTACCTTCAAAATCCGTGCCAAGAACCCTAATTATTCCATAGAACAGAGGGTTTGGGATGAGGAAAATTACCTAGATGATGGATCACCCCTTTTTTTTCCTCCTCCTCTTCTTCTTCTTCCTTCTCCTTCCTTCTTCTCCTTCTCCTTCCTCTCCTTGGCTCCAATGGCAGCAGCACTTGGGGTGATGGAGGGGAAAGAGGGCTGCGCCAGGGGTGGAGGAAGGGGTGGCGGCTGCAAAGGGATGGGAGAGGGGGAAGAAAAAGGGCTAGGGTTTTTGGGGAGGGGGAGGGGAGGTGCGGCCACCCTTGGGCCTCCGCCCAAGGCGGCCGCCCACCCCCAGGCAGCCCATTCAGAGGTTTTAATTTAATTTTTAATTTATTTTATTCATTTTACACTGTTCTACAATTTTTATTTTTTCCTTCCCGCGATTTACCGAAAAACCGGTGACTCCGCGATTATTTTAAAACTTACGCCGAATTGACGATCAGGGTATTACACGGACAGCGGAGTCGAGCGCCGAAGACGTGCCGTCGAGTGCCGAAGACGTGCCGCCCCGCCGAGGCGATGCCTCCCAGGCGGGCGGCTTAGTCCAGCGCCGAAGACGCGACGTCGAGCGCCGAAGACGTGCCGCGCCGCCGAGGCGATGCCTCCAAAGCGGCGGCGGAGTCCAGCGCCAAGACGCGACGCCGAAGCGCCGAAACGTGCCGCTCTGCGCGGCGATGCCACCAGTGCGGGCGGCTTAGTCCAGCGCCGAAGACGCGACGTCGAGCGCCGAAGACGTGCCGCCCCGCCGAGGCGATGCCTCCCAGGCGGGCGGCGGAGTCCAGCGCCGAAGACGCGCCGTCGAGCGCCGAAGACGTGCCGCCCCACCGAGGTGATGCCTCCCAGGCGGGCGGCGGAGTCCAGCGCTGAAGACGCGACGTCGAGCGCCGAAGACGTGCCGCCCGGCCAGGCGATGCCTCCCGCGGGCGGCTTAGTCCAGCGCCAAGACGGGATGTCGAGCGCCGAAGACGTGCCGCCACCAGGCGATGCCTCGAGCGCGCGCGGCGAGTCCATCGCCAAGACGCGACGCCGAGCGCCGAAGACGCGCGCCATGAGGCGATACCTCCAGCGGCGCGCGGAGTCCAATGCCGAAGACGCGACGCCGAGCGCCGAAACGCGCCGCCCTACGACGCGAGGCTCTCCAGCGGGCGGCGGAGTCCAGCGCCGAAGACGCGACGTTGAGCGCCGAAGACGTGCCGCCCCGCCGAGGCGACGCCTCCCAGGCGGGCGGCGGAGTCGAGCGCCGAAGACATGCCGCCCTGCCGAGGCGATGCCTCCCAGGCGGTCGGCGGAGTCCAGCGCCATTCCCCTGCCTTCAAAAAGAGTGCCCGCGGAGAGCGGGCGCTTGGAGCGTAGGCCGAGGGCACTACGCACGCGAGGTAGAGAGGCGGCGTCGCTGCCTCTACCTTCAAAGAGTGCCCGCGAGAGCGGGCGCTTGGAGCGTAGGCCGAGGGCACTACGCACGCCGAGGTAGAGAGGCGAAGGCGCCGTTCCCCTACCTTCAAAAAGAGTGCCCGCGGAGAGCGGGCGCTTGGAGCGTAGGCCGAGGGCACTACGCACGCCGAGGTAGATAGGCGAAGGCGCCGTTCCCCTACCTTCAAAAAGAGTGCCCGCGGAGAGCGGGCGCTTGGAGCGTAGGCCGAGGGCACTACGCACGCCGAGGTAGAGAGGCGAAGGCGCCGTTCCCCTACCTTCAAAAAGAGTGCCCGCGGAGAGCGGGCGCTTGAAGCGTAGGCCGAAGGCACTACGCACTCGGAGGCAAGGAGGCGAGACCGCCGTTCCCCTACCTTCGAAAAGAGTGCCCGCGGAGAGCGGGCGCTTGGAGCGTAGGCCGAAGGCACTACGCACTCGGAGGCAAGGAGGCGAGCGCGCCTTTCCCCTACCTTCGAAAAGAGTGCCCGCGGAGAGCGGGCGCTTGGAGCGTAGGCCGAGGGCACTACGCGCGCCGAGGTAGAGAGGCGGCGGCGCCGCTCCCCTACCTTCCAAATGAGTGCCCGCGAGAGCGGGCGCTTGGAGCGTAGGCCGAGGGCACTACGCACGCCGAGGTAGAGAGGCGGCGCGCCTGCCCTACCTTCAAAAGAGTGCCCGCGAGAGCGGGCGCTGAGCGTAGGCCGAGGCACCACGCCGCCGAGGTAGATAGGCGGCGCGCCGCCCCTACCTTCAAAAAGAGTGCCCGCGGAGAGCGGGCGCTTGGAGCGTAGGCCGAGGGCACTAGGCACGCCGTAGTAGAGAGGCGAAGGCGCCGGTCCTCTACCTTCAAAAGAGTGCCCGCGAGAGCGGCGCTGGAGCGTAGGCCGAGGGCACCACGCACGCCGAGGTAGATAGGCGGCGGCGCTCCCCTACCTTCAAAAAGAGTGCCCGCGAGAGCGGGCGCTGGAGCGTAGGCCGAGGGCACTAGGCACGCCGAGGTAGAGAGGCGGCGCCGCCCCTACCTTCAAAAGAGTGCCCGCGAGAGCGGGCGCTGGAGCGAGGCCGAGGGCACTACGCACGCCGAGGTAGATAGGCGAAGGCGCCGTTCCCCTACCTTCAAAAAGAGTGCCCGCGGAGAGCGGGCGCTTGAAGCGTAGGCCGACGGCACTACGCACTCGGAGGCAAGGAGGCGAGACCGCCGTTCCCCTACCTTCGAAAAGAGTGCCCGCGGAGAGCGGGCGCTTGGAGCGTAGGCCGAGGGCACTACGCACGCCGAGGTAGAGAGGCGGCGCGCGTTCCTCTACCTTCAAAAAGAGTGCCCACGAGAGCGGGCGCTGGAGCGTAGGCCGAGGGCACTACGCACGCCGAGGTAGAGAGGCGAAGGCGCCGTTCCCCTACCTTCAAAAAGAGTGCCCGCGGAGAGCGGGCGCTTGGAGCGTAGGCCGAGGGCACTACGCACGCCGAGGTAGAGAGGCGAAGGCGACGCCTCTACCTTCAAAAGAGTGCCCGCGAGAGCGGGCGCTTACGGCGAGGCCGAGGGCACCACGCACGCCGAGGTAAAGAGGCGAAGGCGCGCCTCCCTACCTTCAAAAAGAGTGCCCGCGAGAGCGGGCGCTGGAGCGTAGGCCGAGGGCACTACGCACGCCGAGGTAGAGGCGGCGCGCGCCGCCTCTACCTTCAAAAGAGTGCCCGCGGAGAGCGGGCGCTGGAGCGTAGGCCGAGGGCACCACGCACGCCGAGGTAGAGGCGAAGGCGCCGCCTCTACCTTCAAAACAGTGCGCGCGAGAGCGGGCGCTGGAGCGTGGGCCGAGGGCACTACGCACGCCGAGGTAGAGAGGCGGCGGCGCCGCCTCTACCTTCAAAAGAGTGCCCGCGAGAGCGGGCGCTGGAGCGTAGGCCGAGGGCACTCACGCACACCGAGGTTGAGAGGCGGCGCGCCTGCCTCTACCTTCAAAAGAGTGCCCGCGAGAGCGGGCGCTGGGAGCGTGAGGCCGAGGGCACCACGCACGCCGAGGTAGATAGGCGGGCGCCGCTCCCTACCTTCAAAAAGAGTGCCCGGGAGACGTGGGCGCTTGAAGCCTAGGCCGACGGCACTACGCACCGGAGGCAAGGAGGCGAGAGCGCTCGTTCCCTCTCAAAAGAGTGCCCGCGGAGAGCGGGCGCTTGGAGCGTAGGCCGAGGGCACTACGCGCGCCGAGGTAGAGAGGCGAAGGCGCCGTTCCCCTACCTTCCAAATGAGTGCCCGCGGAGAGCGGGCGCTTGGAGCGTAGGCCGGGCACTACGCGACGCTGAGGTAGAGGCGGCGCGCTGCCTCTACCTTCAAAAGAGTGCCCGCGAGAGCGGGCGCTGGAGCGTAGGGCCGAGGCACTACGCCGCCGAGGTAGATAGGCGAAGGCGCCGTGCCTCTACCTTCAAAAGAGTGCCCGCGAGAGCGGGCGCTGGAGCGTGGCCGAGGGCACTAGGCACGCCGAGGTAGAGAGGCGAAGGCGCCGCCTCTACCTTCAAAGAGTGCCCGCGGAGAGCGGGCGCTGGAGCGAGGCCGAGGGCACTACGCACGCCGAGGTAGATAGGCGGGCGCCGCCTCTACCTTCAAAAGAGTGCCCGCGGAGAGCGGGCGCTGGAGCGTAGGCCGAGGCACTAGGCACGCCGAGGAAGAGAGGCGAAGGCGCCGCCTCTACCTTCAAAAGAGTGCCCGCGAGAGCGGGCGCTGGAGCGTAGGCCGAGGCACTACGCACGCCGAGGTAGATAGGCGGCGCGTTCCCCTACCTTCAAAGAGTGCCCGCGGAGAGCGGGCGCTTGAAGCGTAGGCCGACGGCACTACGCACTCGGAGGCAAGGAGGCGAGACCGCCGTTCCCCTACCTTCGAAAAGAGTGCCCGCGGAGAGCGGGCGCTTGGAGCGTAGGCCGAGGGCACTACGCACGCCGAGGTAGAGAGGCGAAGGCGCCGTTCCCCTACCTTCAAAAAGAGTGCCCGCGGAGAGCGGGCGCTTGGAGCGTAGGCCGAGGGCACTACGCACGCCGAGGTAGAGAGGCGAAGGCGCCGTTCCCCTACCTTCAAAAAGAGTGCCCGCGGAGAGCGGGCGCTTGGAGCGTAGGCCGAGGGCACTACGCACGCCGAGGTACAGAGGCGAAGGCGCCGTTCCCCTACCTTCAAAAAGAGTGCCCGCGGAGAGCGGGCGCTTACGGCGTAGGCCGAGGGCACTACGCACGCCGAGGTAAAGAGGCGAAGGCGCCGCTCTACCTTCAAAGAGTGCCCGCGAGAGCGG